>CM034233.1:16597435-17067435 GCA_019916065.1 Vitellaria paradoxa
TGCAAAATGTCCACTGTCATTGTAGTTGATTCACAAATAGTTGCCCAATTGACATTAAGTAGAAATTACTATTCAGACTCAAAAAAAAAAAGGTTCTGGCACAACAATGACCATGGTGAATAAATTTCAATATCTTACTAGCCATTCTCCAGATATTTTTGATAAAGCCCAGTGAAGGGTAACTGGCTCTGTGAGATCTGTGGCCAAAATAACTTTTGTCTTACCAGCAGGCTTCATTACAAGTACCTTCAAAACATATAAAGCAAAGAAGTATTAGATTTACTCCTGCAACTAAATTCAGAAAGAAAAACATCAATAGCATATCATGATTTCACCAGAAGTTCCTTCTCAGCAAGCCTGAATATTTTCTTGTTCACAATCGGACTACCAACTTGTTCTTCCCTTTCCTTGGCAAAATGCTCAATTGTGGACAAGGCTTGTGGTTTGACAGGGATCTTATCCTCTACCAATACAGCCACATTCTTATTGAGAAGCTGCATTAAATCCCTCTTCTTGCGCTGGATCCTTTCAACAGTAAAATACCTTTTTCTTTCTAGTTGCTTTGCAACCTTGGTTTTTATTTCTCCTTTTACAATCTTCTTCCGAATTTCATCAAGAGAAGTACCTTTCTCCAGTTCAATTTGCAACTCTTTTCTTGCTTCTTCAAATTCTGTCTGTAATGTAACAGCACTCAATCAAAATTCAATACAAACAATGACATGGATTGGTGACTCCTTATTTATGATCATATGAAAAAAAGAAAGGAAATAATCAGTGATACCCAATCAATTTTTTTCTACAGAAAGATAGAAATAAATTATCAAAAATAATGTCTATTAGGTATTCGCGGACTTACAACTTGCTGATCTGGAGAATAGTTAGGTCTTCCTGCTTTCTCCCATCGTATATAAGCTTGTATTTGAACAAGATCTTCAGGTATTTGGCTCTTTCTTTCAGAAAGAAGATGTTCCTTACTTTCACATGTATCATTTTTGTTTGTTAGCCTTGCTCGTAGGTCCTGAATGGAGGCGCCCCTTGCCACTTCCTCCAATAACTCAAATCGAGCAGCTTCATATTCCTCCTATGAGAACACATAACATGTATTATGAGTGATGTGTGTGTGTGTGTGTGAGAGAGAGAGAGAGAGAGAGAGAATGGTCATATAAAGATCTATAATAAAAACTTTCCTTGCTAGCATTGCAAATGAGTGTTGGAACTAATATAATGGAATCATCAGAAACATTCTGGTCAAAGGATCCAAATTGACTCTATAAACCCCATCAAGAAATGGCAAGCTTCATAGCAAAATTACAAAGACAGAAGCCATCATCGTATTCAACATCCTATTAAAAAGAAAATAAAGACAGTGGCTGATCATATTAAAAGTTACAGCAATCAGTTATTATGAGGTCCTTTTTCCCCAACAGGCATAGCAGAATAAAATTATCCAACAACAAAATGACTCCATGTTTTGTCTGCATGTCTCCAAGAACTCAAAGGCCTCCCACGGACTAGTCCTCACAGAGTGTTCAGGATGAACGGGTTTCTAACCTTTTTTACATTGCTTTATTTTCACAAGGACTTGACAAGGAGACTTCTCAAGCATAATGAAACTTAATACTTCTATCCTCAATGAAAAGCAAATACCGAATGTCAGCACCTTCTTCATCAAAGTGGCAGCCTATAGAACAAGCCTATTTCACAAAGGAATGATAGAAAAATAGTATCATTTTTTCATGCAGATAGTCTTGGGAGATTCAAAAATAGAACACCTTTGCGTTGTCAATTATCCATTTTCACAAATTATCTTAAGCTTTTGATATCCTCCAACTCCTCCCCCCCCCCCAAAAAAAAAATTAAATAAATAAATAAAATAATAATGGTGGTGTTTGGATGGCAAAAAAATTTAAAAAGTTGGTGGAAAAGTGACAGGTGATGAAATTTGATTGGAGGAAGATGGAAAAATTTTATAACTTTTTGTAAGTTTTGGTGAATTTTGGCATGCCAAACAGCATCAATAATAATAAAGAAAAAGTTGAAAAACAGTCAAATTATCATGGATCAGAATCAGCATTCCCCCTCTAACACAATAACTATGTATTCATGAAAGGTCTTTGATACACATTTTTTGTCTTCCTTGATGCCTTCAAACATAGTGCACACAGCAGAACAATCCATGTACTTTTCTTTTCCTGATTTCAAACTGCTGAAAACAAAGTCTGACAAAATAGCATTCATTCTCGACCACACTATTCCCTGTACCCTCTAGAAGACAGAACAATGAAAACAAAGGGGGAACACTGCCATTTAAATCCCAATTTTGCAGTTAACTACAACATGAAAAGCTACATTTCAAATTTATTGACAAGAAGACTAAGAAAGCTATAATGTTTTTTTAAGTAAGCCTAAATGTACACAGATGATTCATTAAAGTTTCTTAGTCAATTGAGCAATATTAAATATGCCAAAGTACATTCATGAAATTGGAAAAGTAAATGTTGCGGCCTTTCCATCATTGCTATTTGGTAATTGGCATTTCAGCATTCTCCCCCCCCCCCAAAAAAAAAAAAAACAAAACAAAAAATATCACAAAGTTTTCCATTTGCCCCATACTTAAGCTAATTACTCTCAATGTGTTCACCGTCATAAAATATGGATACATATTTATCTTAAAACCACCAAAGCAGAAACTGTTATTGGACCAACTGATGGGGATCGTGATAGCCGTTTATAGTTCAAATATTTCAGGCAAGAATGCAATTTGAATTAAATAGGTTAATTTTGGGAGAGAGAAATTTTTGGGATTTAATTTAGTTGTTTTCCTTAAATTTTGAGATTTGATTGTGATTTGATTATTTTATTTTTAGGAAATTACCTGATTTGATCTCTAACCTTAGTCTATATAAAGGGTTGGAGATTGTAAGAAAGACTCAGTTTTGAGATTAATATTAAAATAAATTAGTTTTATTTTTTTAGTTATTATTTATTCAAAGTTCTTGTGTTCTTTGTTCCACTGTGTTATGTCAAGTGGTATCAAAGCGAAAGAATCCGACAGCCATCAATATTCTTTAGAAACCCACTCTTCCAAATAACCTAAGTCTTCATCACTGTGCTTACCCAAATAACCCAAGCACCGTACACCGCTGCTACAACAGAACCAATGCCAAACCTTAATCAGTAGTGCCAACCAATGCTAGTTCATCATTGCATCGCCGGTACAGCCACAACCCCCACGTCAATCGCCCAATCTGTTAGCAAAGGTAAACTTGCCTCTGCTGGTGAGGTCCATCAACCAAACCTCGAGTTCCAACTCTGATCCACTTGCGCCCACATGCCGAATAGCCGACGGCAAGTCAAATCCACTCTTAGCACTCTTCTCCGGCACGTGTGATCGCGTACTTGAATTTCTCATCCACCAGCGATTTCCACCACTCTCGCCATCGTCCGATGATCCTGGTGGTACCTTTTTCGGCAAGCTCTAGTTTTCTCCGACAGCGCTCTGGTCACCGAACGGCAATCTTCTGGCCAATTTTTCAACATGGACGTCAGCAACAGGATTTTTCACTACCTTCATAAGGTATAAAATTCCTACTTAAGAATTGTGTTTAATAATCTTATTGGTTAGGAAAGATATTAAATTTGCATGTCAAGCTCTCATTGACCTACAATTATTAGCATCCTTTTGTGAGATTACATTTATCAGAGAGCCACCATTTCCCATTTCCCTACTACCATATATTTGCACGCAATCATACTAGGTCGTTTTTATTAATTGCATAATTGTGACATTTACTTTGGCTTAGCATATTTTTTATTACTTCTTTCAATTTGAGTTAATATCAGCATAGAATCTCCATCTCATCACTCTTGTTATTAAAAAAAAAAAAAACTTCTGCAATTTATTTCTTAACTCCATCTCCTTTACCTTTTCATACCTTACTTTATACCCCTTTCACCATGGATCAAAAAGTTTCTACCATAGAACAAAATGTGAACACACTTCAGAATTCAATAAACCAACTACTTGAGAACTTTGATAAACTAGCTAGACCTCTAGGCAAACATCAGATGGATGAACAGAGGGGTGACATCCCTATTATTCCCGGAAAAATACTAGATCCTTCCCGTAATTCAACTGGTTTTGTTGGATTTTATCCCTGTTACCATGGCCAACCACATTTCTGGGTTATGGTAATAGATTCCCTCAAGCCGATCAAGTTGCAAAACATAGGCCACAAAAGTGTCAATATGGGGTTAGAGCACCTATGCAATACCCTAGAAACCACCATGATGAGTTTAACAATATAATCAAAGTTGTTAAGGTTAAAGCTCCATCCTTTGATGGATAGTTAGACCTCGCTGTCTTTTCTAATTGGCTTCTTAAAATTGAGGATTATTTTAGGTGGTATCATATGTCAAACTTACATCAAGTCATGTTTACCCAAATGAATTTAGTCAGCTCTGCTAAGCAGTATTGACACCGTGTCCAGATTGAGAGAGAGAGAGAGATTTGTGGCGCCACCCATTAATCGTTGGATTGACATGAAAGTTAAATTGCAAGAGAAATACCTTCCTGCTTATTATAGAGACCAACTAAATGATCAGTTAATGAATTTAAGACAAGCATCTTTTGGTGTCATTGATTACATGTCTAGTTTTAAAACTCTTTTTATGAGACGTGACTTCAGGAAGGAGTCTTAGCGAACAATGGGTAGATTTGTTAATGGGCTGCGACGCGAACTGAAGAAAGAGGTTAGTTTGTTTTCTCCCACGTCTTTAGAGGACGCCTTTCATAAGGCGCTATCCATTAAACAACTATATAGACTCTCCACGTCCAAACAGATAACTTCTCAATTCCAACAGTCTAAGTCATTCTCTTCTCAGAAACCAAGTGGGAGTTTACAAATTGAAACTATTGCTTCACAGAGAAGTAATAGTCCTAATTTGGGAAATCAGGACAAACAAGGTACTGAATCTACTTTTTCTGGGTCCTGCCCTGATACTTCGAGTATTCAATGTTATAACTGTCATAAGAAAGGGCACATTGCTGCACAGTATCCACAGCAAGCACTTGTGCTCAGGGTCTAGAACCGTCACCTGAGTCTGATGAATTTGAGTAAGTTGATGGTTTTGATCTTGAGGATGGGTGTGAGAAATAATAAGTTGAGGACGAATTCCATCTTGGGTGTCATGCAATGCATTTTATCAACCCCTATGAAGGAGCAAGATTGGAAGTGTACTAGCATATTCCAAACTTTCCTCAAATGTGGGACTAAAGTTTGTAAGATAGTCATATATGGGGAAAGTACCATGAATGTAGTATCCACTCGAGCATTGAATAGGATTGGGCGTAAACCAGAGCCACATCCTCATTCTTTTCAAGTAACTTAGGTAGACATAACTAGTCTTTCAATCACCCACAAGTTTTTAGTCTCTCTCCAGATGGAAAGTGATGTAGGGTTGTAGAGGGGAAGAATGAATTAAAGAAGAAGAAGGAGAGGGAGGAGAAGGAGAATGAAAGAGAGGGCAGTAGCTGTAACAATCAAAATATCATTCAATCTCCTCTTCTGTTAACCCTAATTAGGGTTTAAATAGAAAAATTCATAGGCCTAACACAAAGGTCTAAAACAAAATAAACCTAATACTAAAATAGGCCAAAAACAAATGGGTCCAAATAACCTCTAATAATATAAACTCATTATTAATAAAGTCCAATAAATGGATCCAAATAATAAATAATAATAATGAAAAGAAATAAATTTGTAAACGGATGTCCTCATCAACTCTCCCGAACTAAGAAGAAACTTGGCACTATTATTAGATCGCATTTTCCACTTGACAAGACATCTTCGGAGTTGAAGGAAAATGAGGTCCTTAACATTGAATACAGATGGACACCGCTAAAGAGGCGGAGGAACTAGAACTAGCATAAAAACATCACCATAACCTTAATCCAAACCTTTGCTCCAAACTATGTAAAGTGCTCACTTATGAAACATTCAAATATGTATTTAGTTGTCCTGTTGCTTGGAATTTCCCAAGAATGAACCAAGAGGTGGTCTAGAGTATTTTAGACTTCGCCGGAAATTGCTGAAAAAGTCGCTAGAGGTGACCGGAAAGTCGCCAGAGTTTCACTGGAGCAAAGGTCAGATCGCCAATGTGTGGCTGATCCAGTGGTGCATTCTGGACTTTTGCTGGAGTTCGCCGAAAAAAGTCGTCGGCCGGTTGCCGAAGGTAGTTGATGCTGCTGGTGGGGTTCACTGAAATTAAATATTGGTAGAAACGCACGAAAACGAACTCGAAGAATTTGAGGATGTGTAGGGTGGTGGCGATAGCAACAATGGTGGCTGCGGTTTTTTTTTTTTTTTTTTTTTTAACCAGAACAGTGATCAGGGTTTTGGAAAGTTTGTGGGATCGTTTGCTCCAATACCAAAGTTGATGTAGGGTTGTAGAGGAGAAGAAAGAATCAAAGAAGAAGGAGGAGGAGGAGGAAGAGAAGAATGAAAGAGAGGGCAATAGCTGTAACAATCAAAATATCATTTAATCTCCTCTTCTGTTAACCCTAATTAAGGTTTAAATAAAAAAATTCATGAGCCAAACACAAAGGTCTAAAATAAAATAAACCTAATACTAAAATAGCCCAGAAACAAATAGGTCCAAATGACTTCTAATAATATAAAGCCCAAAACAAATGGATCCAAATAATAAATAATAATAATGAAAAGAAATAAATTTGTAAATGGATGTCCTCATTAGGAAGTTACTCTGATAAAGTGTGATTTGATGTTCTCCATATGGATGTCACATATTTGTTACCTGATCATCCGTGGATTTATGATATGGACATGATACATCATGAGCACTCTAACACTTACATTTTTCAACACCAAAGTAAGACCACCCAATTGAATCCTGTTAAGCCAAGGGAACAAAAATTTAAGTCTCCACTTAAGTCGGGTTCCCAGGCTAAGCCCATCTCACTTTTCCTTACTCCAAAGACACACACCATCCAGTTGATGAATAGGAAAGAATTTGAGAAAGTTGGGATAAATTGTAGATTTGTTTTATCTCTGGTGGTCGAGAATGTTTTCCATATCCAACCTACAAACGGAGACGGACCAACCCTTTGACCAAAGGGGGCCTCGGCTCCCCCTGGTGCAAAAAAATTTTTATATGTATATAGTATAATTATTTTTATAATCACACCCCTTTAAAATAGCACCCCCAATTCAAAAAAGAAAAAAGCACCCTCATTGAAAAAAAATATTAAAATTTATAGGAATTGGCTCCCCCTTAATTAAATTTCTGGTTCCGCCCCTGCCTACAAATCTCGTAACCCCTTGACCCTGAACTTGCTCCATTACTTGACCAGTTTAAGGATGTGACACCTACAAATCTTCCTGAGGGCCTTCGCCCTATGCAGGACATTCAGCATGTTATAAACGTCATACCTAGATCCCAATTTCCTAATTTACCTTATTATAGGATGAATTCTAGTGAGCATGCTGAGTTGCAAAAACAAGTAGGAGAACTTTCACAGAAGGTTACTGTTCGAGAGAGTCTTAGTCCTTGTGTTATACCTACTTTGTTAACTCCTAATGAGTCATGGAGAATGTGTATTGATAATAGAGCAATTAATAAGATCACTATCAACTATAGGTTTCCCATTCCTTGTCTTGAGGATATGCTAGCCCTTTTAGCCGGCTCCCTTTGGTTCTCCAAGATAGATTTTTATAGTAGCTACCATCAGATTCGCATTAGGCCAGGCAATAAATGGAAAACTGCCTTTAAGACTCCCAATGGCTTGTATGAATGGCTAGTAATGCCATTTGGTTGTCCAATGCTCCTAGTACCTTTATGAGGGGTCATGACTTAGGTCCTACACCCTTTCCAAGGGAAATTTGTGGTCGCGTGCTTTAATAACATACTTATCTACAATAAGACTAAGAAAGAACACCTAAGTCATCTTAGGCAGGTTTTAGAGGTTTTGCAAACTAAGCAGCTTTATGCGAACATCAACAATGGTTCGTTCATGCAGTCGCAGGTATCTTTTCTTGGGTTCGTTGTCTCTAACCATGGAATAGCAACGGACCCTGAAAAAGTATGAGCTATTCGTGAGTGGTCTGAACCTAAGACTATTTTAGAGTTTGTAGATTCCATGGGTTAGCCACATTCTATAGGAGATTCGTTAAGGGTTTTGGCTCTATTATGGCTCCCGTCATAGATTGCATGAAAAAAAGAAATTTTTAGTGGACCGCAGCCGCCACTAGGGCATTTGAGGAAATCAAGAAAAGAATGGTAGAAACCCGCAATTTGAGACACCCTGACTTTTCTAAAGTCTTTGAGATTACTTGTGATGCCTCTGAGGTAGGGATAGGAGATGTTTTAAGTCAAGAAAGTAGGCCGATAGCACACTTCAGCGAAAAACTTAATGAATCTAGGAAGCGATACTCTACATATTATAAAGAGCTGCTTGCTGTTGTATGTGTTTTGTGGGCAGTATTACCTGTTACCATAAGAGTTTGTTTTATACTCTGACCATCAGGCTTTAAATACCTTCATTCCCAAGAGAAATTAAATAATAAGCATGCATCATGGGTAGAGTTTCTTCAAGAATACACTTTCGTTCTCAATCACCGCGCCGGTGTAGAAAATAAGGTGGTTGATGCTTTGAGTAGGATTGCCTTCACTTTATGAGTGTCAGTGTCATAGGTTTTGATAGGCTTAAAGGTGAATACCTAACTTGTCCAAACTTTATCCTAATCTTTCAAGACATCCAGGATGGTAACCGTCATGAACTTGTTGATTTTATTATTCGAGATAGTTACTCGTTTTGTGGGTCCAAGTTGTGCATTACTCGTACTTTTGTTCGAGAATTTTTGGTTTGGGAGTTACATATAGGGGAATTTGTTGGCCATTTTGGTAGGAATAAGACCATTGCCTTAGTCGAAGATAGGTTTTACTAGCCATCATTAAAGAAAAATGAGGCCAAAATTGTTTTTCAATGTCGCACATGTCAGGTAGTAAAAGCTAAAGAGTAAAACTCTGGATTGTATACACCGTTACCTATCTCACACGCACCATGGCAAAATGTCAGTATGAACTTTGTTCTTAGCTTACCTAGGACTGCTAGAGGTCATGATTCGATTATGGTAGTAGTTGATCAGTTTTCTAAGATGGCCCACTTCATACCGTGCACCAAAACAGCCGATACTTCACACGTAACTAAGTTGTTCTCTACGAAAGTTGTCAAACTGCATAGACTACCTACTTCCATAGTGTCAGATAGGGATGTTAAGTTTGGGAGCTACTTTTGGAAGACTTTGTGGAAACTATTTGGTACCCACTTGAAATTTTTATTTGCTTTTCATCCCCAGAGTGATGGCTAGACTAAGATAGTTAATCGGAGTTTAGAAGACATGCGTAGGTGTCTAGTTGCGGAACGTCAGGGTACTTGAGATTTGTTACTCCCTATCGCCGAATTGCCTATAATAGCTCCATCAATCGTTCCACTGGTAAGAGTCCTTTTGAGTGTACTCGTGGTGTTACCTCTCGCTAGCCTATTGACCTTATTCCCTTATCCTTTGATAATCGACCATCTCAATAAGCTGAATCTTTTGCCTAACACATTCATAATATCTATGTTGAAGTTAGATATAAAATTGCGACTAATAATTTAAATTACAAACTAGCTGCTGATGTATATCGTCACGATGTTGCATTTAATAAAGGGGACTATGTTACGGTTCGTATTCGCCCAGAATATTATCCTAAACATTCTTTCAGCTCTTGGCGCATTATCTTCAACAGTATTCTACGGAGCAAAGTTCTTTTCATCCGGGAGGGAATGATGGGGATCATGATAGCCGTTTCTAATTCAAATATTTTAGGCAAGGACACAAATTGAATTAAATAAGTTAATTAAAGAGGAAGGCATTTTAGGAATTTAATTTATTTGTTTTCCTTAAATTTTGAGATTTGATTGAGGTTTGATTGTGATTTGATTATTTTATTTTTAAGAAATTACTTGATTTGATCTCGAACCCTGGTCTATATAAAGGGTTGGAGATTGTAAGAAAGAATCAGCTTTGAGATTAATATTGAAATAAATTAGTTTTAATTTCTTATTTCTTCAAAGTTCTTGTGTTCTTTGCTCCACTATGCTATGTCACCAACTTTATACGACTTTGCAATATGATCGTTCCTTTTTTTTTTTGGGGGGGGGGGGGGGGGAGGGGGGAGGGAGGAAGTGTGATCAAGAATCACACTAACAGTATCTAGAGTTAGTCCATGACTCTATACATTTAAAAAAAAAAAAAGTTACTTGCCTTTTCTTGTTCAGGAGTGTATGCCTGTTTACCCTTCCTCTCCCAACGCAAGTACGCTTGAATCTGTACAAGATCTTCAGGAACTGAAGTATTTGGAATCAACTTGTCTTTCAATGGCAACTTAACATGAAAGTTCTCGCCATCATTTTTGTACCTAACAGTAAAACATTTAAGTATAGAGAAAAAGAAAATTATGTAAATTTTGTGGTAGAGATTACACTGAAGCTACAAAAATAGCAAAATTGAAACTAACTGATATTTACCATTTATTTTGTTCTTCATCAAATACAAGAAACTCTATAGCCTGTATTGTAGGATCATCAATCTCTATTTTGAGGAAAGAATTGGAACCAGACTGCAAGAAAAACAATTGATAATATATAAGTATCTAATTGTTGATTTAAATAAGTCAAAAAGTGGATACCAATATTTAGTTTTATGGAAAGCAATCAAAATTTTGATTTTCTACCACCGTTTGTAACTTACTTTCACAAAAGGTGTTCTAAGAGCTTTGTTCTTATATACTTTAGTTCCCTCTGGACGACGAGTGGGAAGTACCCACTTTCTAAAAAAGTTCACAAAAGAAAAAGAAATCATTTCAAATAATAGAGGTTAAAACTTGAATTGATGCAAATCACGATATTAACAGGATAACTTACTCATTTTTATTTTGTATGGCACCCCAGTGTAGAACTAAGGCACCTGTACAATTTGTAACTTGTATATCTACTTGCGATATAGAAACCTGAGTAGGAGCACTAATTTTCACCTACACAATTTGATAAGAGAAGCCCATGTTCAACATACTTCATTTCCAATTTGACAGAATACATCTAAACTCAAACAAATTTCAGTGAAAAAACCTGCATTTCAGTATTTCCGTCAAGGTTAAACTTTCCTGCAAGTTGCTGCAAAGAAAAAAAAAGAGTCAGAATACACAATATGGATGGGATAGCAACTGTTATGGGGTGCAAAATCAGTTCTCTGTCAATGTCTTATTTGGGACTCCTTTTGGAGGTTCATACAAGGTAAAGAGTGTGTGGGAAAGAGATTCCAAAGGAGACCACCAGCATGGAAGAAATCTTGCTTATCTAAAGAGGATAATGTTACTCAAATTATGAGTATCTTGTCTAGCCTTCTGACATATTCTATATCTACCTTCATTGTGCCTGTGTTGGCGGTGAAAGGTAGAGAAACTTTAAAGAGATTTCTTATGGAGTGGAGTTGAAGAAAAGTTTAAATACTTATAGTTAATTGGAATAAGAAAAGTTTAAATACTTATAGTTAATTGGAATATTTTATGTTTACCCATTAGGGATGGTGGGATTGGCATTTAGAGGTTAAATTTTTTTTTATGACGCAATGTTGGTTTCAAAAAAAAGGGATAAATGTTGAATGAGAGTTGTGTCTTCCAAATATGGGGTTGCTTGGGGCAAGTAATCAACCTGTAATGAGAATAGCATTCATGAAATGAGTCTTTGGAAGGGTATTCAAAGTCAATGGAATGTGTTTGAGATGCTTTTATCATTAAAAATTGTATGAGGGATCAAATTTTGGAATGATCCTTGAACAGATGGAAGGGGGTTTCATAATATTTTTCCGGATATTTTCGCATTAGCAATGAGTAAGGAAGCTTCAGTAGCTGAGTATTGTTCTTTGGTGGGTGGGAATATTATTTGGAATACTAATATTTGTAGAAATCATCATAATCGGGAGTTGGAAAGTTTTCAGAATCATTCAGTCATGTTGTATGCATTTAATATGGGTGATACAGAGGATAGTCTCTGATGGAGAATGTCTAAGACGGGTTTTTGATGCCAAATCATACGATGATGCTTTCTTATGAAGAAAAGAAGCAGACTTCACTTGGAAGAATATTTAGATAGTTGGAGCTCCTCCAAAGGTAGCCTTTTTTTCATATGGTGTTCTATTTGTGGTAAGATTCTCACTATTTACAATCTTACAGTGAGACCTTAAATTCTAGTTAATTGGTATTGTTTATGTAACAAAAATGAAGTCTCAATTGGTCATATTTTTTAATATTGTTTATGGACTAAGGAATTGTGGGATACAATTCTTCTGTCTTTCGACATGCAATAGATTTTCCCCAAGGGGGTGAAGCATATATTCGAGGCTTGGTAGGGAACTCATGTTTCTAAAAGGAAGAGGAACAGTTGAAGAACTGCTCCCTTTTGTTTGGTTTGGATAACTTGTACAGAAATAAATAGAAGACCTTTGCGAGGTATTGAATTTCCATTATATAGGTCGAAGAGCATTTTTATGGCTATTTTGTACATATGGATTTTTGAGGGGGAAGGATCCGGATCAACAATGTTTTTGTCCTTTTTTGAGAATATGGAAAATTGAGCTTTGTGATTAGAGAGGAAATTTCGTAACTGGGTACCCACAGTCAAATATTGAAAGTAAACAAGCTTTGAGTTTTTAAATGCTCCAAATATAAATTTTTTGGATGTTATGATGAAAACTGTGAATATTGAAAGTAAACAAGCTTTTTCTTTTAGTACAATGTGATACACAAGCCTTTATCACTGTAATGGAGAAAGAATGAAGTTATGTGAGACATCTTCCCATCTTCAAAGCCAGCTAGAGAAAATTTGAAATGCCAAAATATTCAAGTCCTGATACTCAAATCACATGCTAAAGCATACTTTTTTTTTTGGGGGGGGGGGGGGGGGAAGCTGAAACCTTGAAGCAAAGTTCATATGGAGATGCATTTTATGCCTTCTAAATAAAAATGCAAGAAAAATAATAATAATCATTAATTTCATTTCGCATACCCAACTTTTGGATGATTTTAGTGAATATTTAACGAGGTATGGTCAACACATTAATTGAAGTCAATACAAAGAATTTGAACAAAGCAACAAAAATTCAATAAAATATCAAATCCATCATAATAGGGATCAATTCAAATCTATTATTGAAATTCTACATCAGAGATCATAAGTTCTATAAAAACAAATGTTATATGGTGACAACCTTTAGCTCTTTTGGCATAGCAGACAGTGGATAGTCCAAAAGAGAACATCTGGCAAGTTTTCTACATGGTTATATACAGAAGATTCAATACTAAATAGACAAGCCTCTAGTTCATAAGAGTTCAAAAATATGATTTCAAATTCTCAATTCAAGCAATCAATTACTTTTAATCAATATGCCAGAACAGGTAAAGAAAATCCATCTTAGCAATCACTAATTACTTTTCAATGCTCTCTTCCCAAAGGCAGTAAATCTATATTTATCAATGCCACTGATGTCCCATCTCAAACTGGCATAGGGTGTGTTTGGTTGACAAAAAGTTGGCAAAAAGTATAATAAAAGTATAAAGATGTGACATAAAGATGATATGCGGAGAAATTTGATTGAAGAAAAGTACAAAAAAATTAGTTAAAATGAGTGAGTTTTGGTAGAAGTTGGTGCGCCAAACGGGACTATAGTCAATCAGGTTGTTGAATTGGTTCTATGAAAGCAAGCACAAGCTGCCAGTTAAGTGAACTAATCTCCATAAAACAACCATGTAGAGCTATCCATATTACAATTCATCCATTATAATAACACTTGCTGATAGCGGCAAAGCAATGTAGTGTTAATTACCAAGCAACCAATGGAATATGCATTATCTAATTGAAAAAATAAAAATGGAAACCTTTTTTCCACAACACATTTTCTCAGTGACAAAAGTAACAGATCTAAATACTTAGAAATGAGCAGTGTAAACATATACCTTCGTAACCCAAGAATTTTTCGGTAACTGCAGTTAATTACATGGTTTAATTACAGTGCCCAACAACATTTAAAAAGAAAAAAAAAAAGAAAAAAAAAGCCGAATTATCTGCCTCCTAGCTGATCAAACACTGCAAAATTATCAAGCAAAATGGATAAAACCAAAAATCCAATCGTGAAATTATTCAATTGAATATATAATAATCATTAATTACATAAAGACCAGTAATAAATTGATTGTATACCTCAGAAGCCGGATCAGTGGTTAATACAGCCTGAGGAAGAACAGAAACCACTCGATGAGTTCCAATGGGCAACTTCGTTTTCCGCACATTCAGACTGCCGCCCCAGAACTTGGTAGTTAAAGGCGACTTCCGTGCCTGTGAAGTTGCTTGAGGTTGGAATAAAGTATTCCCGGAAATACAAGAAGAATTGATCTTATTTTGATGCTCTAACACTGTTGGAGCAAGCAAACGTTGGTGAAGCAAGTTATGGGCTATCGAATTGCTCATATTCGTCGATCACCAAAATTCGAATCTGAATCAACACCGTGAACCACTATACACTCAAAGCACACAAAAGTATATACTTGCATTGATAGATTGATATACAGATACGTACCGAGACCAATTGATTGATTGGATTTAGATGAGATTTACCTTCGATTCAAGCAACAGACAGAGAGAGAGAAACACGATGGAATCCTAGAGAAGGACGACGAAGCTGGAGAAGATCGGAGACGATGAACCGTTAACGGAGTTCAGATGATACTCCTGAAGCTACGAGACTCGCAAACGGGGAACGAAGAGAAGATAGAGAGAGGAAATGGCGCTTTATCGAGAAGGCTGGGACGCGTGTCGCCACTCCACATGTCCACGTCACATGGCGAAACTGGGAATGCGAGCTTTGTCACGTGCGATATGTAGGAAGCGTGGGGTCCGTGAATAGCGGATGCATTGATATTTAGGATGCGTTTGAGGATAGTAATCATTAGTTTTCAACAGTGATCGGGTTTTTTTTATATTCTTATATTTTAAGGAGAGTGTTTAGAGTCTCAATAAAATAAAAAAAATTAATAGATGGAATTAATGTGATATAAAAATGATAGGTGGTAAAATGTGATTGGAGGGATTTAAAAATTTTTGAAACTTTTTGAAATTTTTTAATTTTTTTAAGGCTCCAAACAAGCCCAATATCTTTTTAAACTTTTAAGAGTAAAAATATCAATTTAATAAAAATAAGTTAACAACTTAAAAAAATTATTTTTTTTCCTTTTCAATCAAAAAAGTAACTAATTTTTTTTAACTAATTACTAACTATTAGGTATTAATTATTTTTTTCTTAAATATAAAATTAACTAATTTTTTAATTAATTATTATTTATTAACTATTAGTCAATATTAATTGTCCTCAAACGAAGCCTTAAACTGCTGGTAGATGAATGCCCTTGAGATGGATGGATATTTCGAAAATAGCGCTGCTCTGCTCGTTTTGATATTTTTGCGGGTACTTCCGTTTTGATTTTCGCATGCAAGTTGAGGGAAAAAATACGAAAAACGTGTGGCCCTCGCATGTACCCCCGCTGAGCAATCCAAAGCGATTTGGAATAATTTTGTTTGATGTGCAATAATATTGTATTTTGAAGAATAATTATTATTTAATTTTTATGCTTAAGCAAATTACATAAGATTTTTATTATTAATATTTAAAATTGAATATATAACTCTAAATCATTAAATATTTTTTAACTATAAATTCTAAAATTGTTAAGTAATTTCATAAAAACAAAAGAAAAGTATCAGGACTCAAAATTTATAATTAATGAGATAAAATTATATTTTTAAAGTAAATAATAACAACTATTTATCTATTATTTTTAAAATTATAACTTATTAACATGTATTTTATTATACAAATATTTATTAACACTGCTTGATATATCCAAGATTTTCAACTAGAGCCTCGTATTGAATTCATTATTTTATTTTTTTAATTGATTATCACGGCACCTCATTTTTTTTTTTTTTTTTTGGTAATTGAGGGCATTCAGTCTAGCCACGCACACCTCGACCAACCCTTGGGACTCTGAACTTAATGATCTAGTAAATGCTTCAGTGACCTGAGAAGACTCGAACTAGTGACCAATAGGAAGTAAACCCAATATTTTACTAGTTAACCTAACCCTTAGGGTTACGGCACCTCATTTCTTTATTCACACATTGTCATGGCTAGGTTCGTTTCACATGCCACGTGTGCAACTTTTAGATATCATATTTAAGGTGTGTTTTGAGTAATAAAAAGTGAGATAAAATGAAATAAGTTATAAATTCATAATTCGTGCAGTTAGATAAAAAGTAAATAACTTTTAGAGTTTTTCAGAAATTTATAGCAAACCAAACAAACCTAAGGTTAATTTGAATGGCCATTCAATACTTGTGAGATAAATTTTCTGTTGCAACGGTAATTAAGGTTAAATGTCACTTGATACAAGGATGGGTAGATCATTTTGGGATTCTTAATTAGTAAACATAAATACATTAAAATAAATAAGTTAACAACAAAACGCATCGATAAATCACTTATCAAAAAAAAGTATGGATAAATTTTTTTCGCCTTATCTTAGGTTATTAAACAACTTGAGTTTGATTAAATGTTTGTATTTGATTTATTAAATTGTATTCAAGATCATTTATTATGAAATTAAATATTTTAAAGTTAAACACAATATGTAGCTCAAGTTTAATTCAATAAGTTTAAATATGTATAAAATAATTAAGATACTCAAAATTGACTCAATTGCAAAGTTTTTTTTTTTTTTTTTTACTTACCAAAAAAAAATAATAAATCACGTGATAAAGTTTTTGAAACAAAATTAAATAACTTACCATTCAACTTTGTTAGTTTGCAACTCTACTATCGCATATATATCAAATAAGATAAGATGAAATTTTATTTTACCATTCTTAGGACAATATTTATATATATAAGGTCACTCTACTAACTCTGCTAATAGTTTATTTAAGATAAAACAAAAAGAATATTTTTTAATTTTATAGAGTATTTATGTATTTATGTATCCAACAACAATTTATATTAGTTTCTCTTGTCAAAAAATCTAAAATATTAAATGTAGATGTTAGAAATTGAGTCGAGTTTGTGCAATTTGTCTTGAAACCCCCATGTAATGCCCTACCCAAAACTAATAACCCACAAGTATAATAGTTACTATGTAAATAAGGAAGTTACCATCAGTTGATAATTAGCATGATGATTAATCCGATACGTTATTTATTTAAAGAAATAACTAATCAAAAAGAGAATACAACAAGAATGCAGAAGTTTTTTTTTTTTTTTTCTATAGTAGAAAAACACATAATATTTATAAGATAAATAATTTATTCTTCCCTGCTAACAGTGTAGGTGTGTGAGAGATATTTGTATTGTGAAATTAGAGTATCTAGTCACGCACATCTATTAACAGTACATTTCTTCTCGAAATATTCAGTTTTGTAAAATATTTTTGATTCATTCAGATCGAAAACTAATATGTTTTCAATTCTTTTTATTTGCACTTTCACTTCGTTCAACATTAGATAACCATTTTACCAATATTTTTATTTTTCTTTCTTGTTAAAATAGAAGTAAAAATAATTTTAATATTAACATAATAAACAAAGTATCAATAGTTGCATGCATTCAAAATTTTAAGTTTGAGAAAAAAACACACCTTTCCTTAAATTATATGCCTTCTTAAACTATAGCCTGCAATCCACTTTACATTAACCCTCAACTATCAATTTTTTTTATATTAGACCTTAAATTATAATGTTGTAACTTAAATCGCTCCGAATTACTTACACTACTTAAATTATTAAGGAAAAACAAACACATGACTTAAGTGAGAGATAAATCAGGCTAAAAAAAATGCTCCTTCAACCCTAGGTTTTGTTAGTAACTCAATTCAAAGAGAGAATGATTTTATCAATCAATTAACAAGCCTTCTTCTGGCAAAGCAGATTTTTTGTTAAAAGTTGTACTTGTCTTTATGCAATCTCTATGCTATTTTCTGAGTAAATACATAGATGAACTCTCTATGTGAGGAAATTTTATTGCTTGATCGATGAAAATTTTGCCTAATTAGAGGAAATCAAACTGAAAGACAAAAATTTTCCCTTTTCTAGATTAAGTTAACATCAAACCTAGGGTTAAAAGAATTTTCTAGTTATTTAACTTGACTTTTACCTTACTTAAAATCATGCGCTTGTTTTCCTCCTATAACTAAATAGTGTAAGCAATCGGTAATTTAAGTTATAAAGTTATAATTTAAGGTACAATGTGAGATAATTAATAGTTAAAAAGATAAATTGGGATGCGGATCACAGTTCAAATAGACGTTTTTCTTTTGTTTACTATTCCACCAAATTTGTACTCTCAATTAAGTTATATACGTAATTAGTTTTCATCAACAGTTCAAATAATGGAAGTAATTTGAGACACGTTGTCATAGTTCAAAGTGTAACATAAGACGATTAATGGTGAATAGAGTAAAATACAAAATGTGTTATAGTTTAAGAGTACATATATTTTTCCCTTAAAATTTTGTTATTTAAGACTTTAAATTATTTAAAGTAGAATAGGAATTTAAAATTTCTATTACAGACTGTGCCACCGTTTACTTTTTGGTTTAAAAAATATTTCTTTTTATCTTTTGCTATAAAGCAAATACAATCTAGGGGGTGTTTGGTTGGAAAAAAGTTGACAAAAAAGTACAGAAAAAGTACAAAGATTTGATGTAAAGGTAATATGTGACAAAATTTAATTGGGAAGAAAGTAAAAATTTTTTGTAACTTTTGGTAGATTTTGGTATTCGGTTGGGTGGCCATCAGCCCCTAAGTAATTTTTTATTTGACTAAATTTATACGTAATATATGTGCACAAATATTAAAATATTATGGGATTGTTTAGAGTAAGAACAAGTAAGATAAATTAAAATTCGTAATACGTGCAGTGAAAGAAAAAAGTTGATGTGATATAAAGTTAACAGAAATTTATAAAATTTTTAAAATTTTTTCTCAAACCAACAACCCTATGAAAGTACGCCCAGGGATGGGAACTCCATGCAAGCGTGTGAAAAGGATCTTTGAAAATCTATCACCTGGCAAGAAGGGGTCACCATGCCCCGCTGCTTTTTTATTTTATTTTTATTTTATTTTTTTAAGGTGCAAAGGATCACCAGCTACACAACAAAGAAAAGGGCTGCTGATTGATACATATAAGTCAAGCACCGCACATGAAACATTACCCCACCATTGAGGCAACACTTTTCTCACTTTTGGTTGGCTAGCCGGCCGTGCCTTGTGGTTTTTGCTTGTTCTTTTGTATTATCTGAATTAAAAATTTTTTAATTGTCTTATTATTTTTATAATTTATTTAGCTCAATAATGTGCTAATTAATTAATTAATTAAAATTTTTTGGACACTATTTTAATGCCCGAATTTTGATGTGAACAAATTGTGTGTGTTGTAATATTTTGTGCATTAATGGAAATATTGTGGGAATTAAATGAGTTAAATAAAATGTAGGAATCCTCATTAAAGTGTAACTTTATACCTAAATAATCTAATGGCATCTATATGACTATAATATTTATAATGAAATATTAGAATATTGGTGAAGCTTAAAAATTGATGAAATTAAAGTTGCGTTTGACGCAATTAAAATGCTAAAAATCTTTAAAAATCTCAAAAAATTATTTATTTTTCATCTTACTGTATGAATTACGAATTTACAAATTATTTCAAATTATCTCACTTTATCTCACTTTTTGTTACTCTAAATGCTTTCTAAATATTTAGTGAATTTTTTTCGTTTCTTTCATCAATGATCTTTAACCACTACATAAATTAAAAAAGATATATTAGTAATTTTAAAATTTTATAAATTTATGTAATTTTAATTTATTTTTCATTTCATTAATTTCCTTATTTGCTCCTTAATTTCCCATTACATTGTTTGTTTTCTTTAAATACTCACTATTTACTTAAATGCCACTATTATTATTCAAAATCTGTATTTTTTAATTTTTTTAACTTTAATTTTTTTCCAATTTAGAGAAAATATAAAATATTAAAATGAAATAAAATTTAATAATTATATCTGTTTTCACAACACAAAGTGCATGCATCAACTTCTACTATTCATATATATAACCTTTATGATTGAACACTTTGACAACCGAAAGAGGAAACTCTAATATGTATGTATATGCATGAGTGAGATTATTTGCAATTTAAAAATAATTTCTTTTATTTTATTTTTAATTAAATAAAATTATAAAATTATTTTTTACTAACTTTTTATGTCTAGTTTAAAATAACATAATTACTCTTTATAAAGAAAATATTATAAATTTGAACAAACAACCTTGGACCTACAAGAGAGTAGAAAAAGGAAATTTAATTTTTATTTTTATTTATATTTTTAACAATTATATAAAAATAAATTTTATTTTATTTTATTTCATAATTTAATCAAATAAAAAATTAAAATTTTATTCTTTTTATTTATAAATTTTTATCATTTAAACTATTGTTATCATTCTCAAGTCAATTCATAAGTTTCTACATCGTGCTTCCAATTTTCATAATCTAGTGTCAATATGTTTACGTGTCATTAAGTAACACTTTATTATTCATTTTATTATTGGGTTTTGAATAATTGTATGGGCCGGTTTGTGGCATTGATTGTGCTGGAGCCTTGTTTATCTCAGCTGACTCAGCAACGGATAAAGTTTACCATTTGAGTGCTTTCCTTAATTTAGGACTTAATTTCCATTTGTTGGTGTTTTTATATTTTAGTTTTGTATAAAGTGATAAAAAATTTTAAATAATAAAAAATATTAAAAATTTTAATATTATTTATTTTATTTTACTGTACAAATTATAAATCTACATATATTTATTTTTTATTACTCCAAACATACCTTTAATGCCACCGTTATCGTCCGTAAGTTTATTGATCTGATCTTTCTCAAAAGCATCTGGGGGCGGGGTTGTCGCACCTAGAAAAAGAATCGCGTATAGAGTCTGAAAAGAGCATTGATGTGACTAAAGTTGCTTTGACGGTTTTTTTTGTCCTGAAATACACCAAAGCCAGTTTAAGAAGATTTTCGATTATGTAATCAATTGTGATCTTATCTTTCGTCTCTAAATTAAATTAAAGATTTATTTTTTGGGTGCGCTTAATTTAGTGTAAAAATAACAAAATTTTGTGAATTTTTATAAAATAAAAAATTTTTTACTTACGGTAAAAATTATGATCCTGTAAAAATTACGATACTACAATTTTTATAAATTATATATTATTATACAACTTTAAATACTCTTTTTATATAATTTGAATAAAGTATAATTTATCTTACTAACAACGATGGTCCTCTGAGTTAATACTTTTCTTTTTCCGATTGGCCAATTTATTGAAGGAAAAAAGGAGAGGAATTTTAAATTTTTTATTTAATAAAGGTTTAAAAAAAAAATAAAATTTGAAAATTAAAAATAATTTAATTAAAAATAAATTTTATTTAAAAATAATTTACTTAAATATAAATTTTATTTTGTTAAATTTTTTTAATTCATCTCTATTTTTTTTCTTACCTTTTCTTTATTTCACTTTTCCCTTTATTTCTTTCTTTTCTATTATTTGTCCTTCTCTTTTTCTTTTTCTTCTCGCCAACGCATTTTTAGGTACAAAAATTCTATAATCACCACTCATTTGTCCCGCATCGGTCACACCTCACCATATTTGTATTGATAATTATTTATAATAAACAGATATATTTTATCTAAAATTATTACGATTATAAAATATTATTTTTTATTTAAAAATCAACCGTGAAACGTAAACAATGTGAACGGGGGTGCAGAATAGAAGGGACTGTGGGGATAATATTGCTGTTTTAGATAAGCTGGATATACTACCTGTCATGTCAACAGGCGTGGCAACAAACAAATCATTCATGATCTCTTTAAGTTTGGCTTAAGATTGATTTATGATTTTAATGAGTCAAATTTATTTATTTATTTTTTAGAATTCATTTAAAATTCAAGTTAAACTCCAACTCAACTTAAAAAATTTGTGAGCTGATTTAAAAAAAATAATATATATATTTAAAATATTTTAGATTAAAACAACATTATTTAGTTGAATGAAGTCATATTATTTTAGTTCAGTTAAGTTAAGTTATTTATTTTTAAATATAATATTTTAAATTAAAATTACAGTAATTTGATTAGTAAAACTAATAGCGAGTCAAGTTCAAGTTTAAATTATTTTTTATCGAACCGAATCTAAACTTATACAAAAACTTGAGTCTCATATTATTTATTCAAATCAAACTCAATTAAACTAAAGCTTAACTCAATTCAATACGATTCTATCCTTAATTATGTGGGTTATTCAAACAAACTTAGTTTGGTTTAATAATTGAAAATCTTCCTCACCACCCCAATTTTTTATTTTTTTCCCTCTCTTCACACTACACTTGATAAACAACATAATTGAAGAATGAGTATGAATTGTTGCGGGTGAAATAAAGTAATTAATTTAAAATTTACGAAACAACAAAATGCAAAATAAATTTGTATCATAATATAGGCGGCAAACATATGCTAATCTCTATTTTATTTTCATGTCTTTGTTTGTAGCAACAGTTTGAGTCATCACGAATTCTCATGCGTCTGTATAATTGGCACGCTGAAAAGTGAGTAAGCTTTTAAAAACTTTTAAAATTTTTTAAAACTTACTAACACATTTTGTCCTCTTTATATTTAGTAAAATATTTATAAATTTATATATATCTACTTATTCCAATAAATTTTTTTTTACCTCCAGTAAATTTTTTACTAACCTTAATAATATTTCACAAACCCAATAACTTTTCTATAAATTTTAAAAATTTTTTAATGATTTTCTATAAATTCTAATATAAAACTGTTCGAACGAACTTAAAAAAAATCGTTCGAATGAATTCTTTCTTCAAAAAGTTAACGCAAAAATAAAAAAATTTCACCACTCATTAAAAAAAAAAAACGTAATTTAATAACAGTATACTAAATACCAAAACTTTTTTTAAATTATATTTTTCACTATTTTTCGTTATTTTTCACAAATGCACCCATGTATATTATGAGAATCAAAATGTATAGACATTTGATAAAGATGATACCACTGCCGCTCGAACTGATCATGTACAGTAAATCACCGTAGTTGAAAAGTATTTGAAGGATCTAGCTACCTCAGACTTCATAATTCATTGATTTCTTTTTCTGAACTCATTTCAACATTGAAAAGAAAAAGCAAAACTTTGATTGGATATGAAGGTATCCTGCTTAAGCGTCATAAAGTGGCAACTGGTAATTACTTCTTGCTGCTCTACCTTATCTAAAGTAGCTATTAGCTAATCATCTATTGCTGTTCTGCTTGTCTGTATGAAACAGAACCTGACTATTTTGATATTGCCTTCAAGTTTGTATTGTGTGGAATTGGGATTAATTTTAATAATACTGAATATACACAAAAAATGAATTAAAAAGTAAATATACAAAAATAAAAATATTTACATTTTTTGACAAATTATATATGCCTACGAGTATCGTATATCTAATTTTTTATTAGCAACTTTCAACAAAAAGCTTTATGCTATTATTGGAACGTTGAATTGGTATGGAATGGGATCTATTCTCAATTTAACTTGTTTTCAAGTTTGGTAATTAAAAAAAAAAAAGAAATTGAAGTTAGAATATTATTCTCTAGATACAGTTTCCCACACTAGGTGAGAAAAATGTATTTCTTAATTTGAATGATGCAATAGATATTTCATTCCAAACAACGATTCTATGATCACAAATTTCTCTGAATCACACTCTTGGGTCATAAAATGATTATTTACTATTTGACCTTATTTTTAACTTAAATTTAAACTTGGGTTGTGCATTTTGAACTATCTAAAAGGCTCAAAAAAATATCCATTGAGATATTTCTTAATAATTAAATAAATGTTAGTCTGATACAAACTCACATCGTAAAATGAGCATTTTATTTCTGGGTTAATTTTTTGCCCGAATTTGTATTCTATATTTCCTAAAGACTATAAAATATTGATTAACATATTTCCTAACAGTTAAGAAAACTTTGACATGATTTAAATTTGGATTGTAAAATGACTATTTATCGATGTGCCTATTTTTTGTGCATATTCACATTTTGAGATTTTTAAAATATTGAGATTTTAAACAAGTTTCTTATCAGTTATAAAATTTTGTATCGATTTGAATTCAACTAAAAAAAAATATCATTTTACTCTTAACCTCCATTGAAAGCCCAACTCCACAATATAGGCTTTTCAAATGTATATTTTTGTCAATCAAGCAAATTTAGAGCCAATTCCAACTCTGGCAAAAAAACTAATTATCATATCTTTTGAGTATTTTTTATCAAATTCGTACTGTGGGCTTCTCAAAAGACCGAGAAATACTCATCAATTATTTTACGCCTGAACCTAATAACCCTAATGGTTTTATTTGAGTTATCTGGAATTTTGAATTTAACTGTGGGCTTTAGTTTGTTTTAATTGGATTTTCACTCTTTTTAATTGGATTGAATATTGTTGTCTGGCTGAAGTTTTTGGGCCAGTTTTGTGTTTGACCCAAAGCATTTCCCTTTGTTTGACCCAAGTCTGCCAATTACCCAATTGACCCAAACCCACGTACCCTTTTAGTACAACATAAACCCAACTAAGAGTCAGTGACTCGATAGAGGAAAACCACATGATGTGTTCAGTCTTTCACGCAGCACCTGCACATTGCATGCAAGGAAATGGCCAATTGGCCGATTGCATGATGAACACCAGGCCTCCCTTGGACCGTCAACCCTTCCCCTTTCCTGATTCACCGCGTTCTTACACCCTGAAGAAACCTGAGATAACAGTTCTTTCAACTTATTTTTTTATTTGTTCAACCGAGGGTCACATGCATACCATTCCTTGGTTGCTCCGCCCATTTCTTTTATATATATATATATATATATATATGTTTCTTGCTACCTTCGGTTCGGCAGTGAAAGGACTCAAATATTTGGTGAAAAATTATATATTCATTCTGGTTTAGATATCTCTATATTTATATACATATTGATGATAAATATGCATCAAGATAAATTACATTTGAAATTTGAATCGCACAACTAACATTATCACTGCCAACCTATCCTTCCTCCTTTATCTCGTGCAGTTGGAAGACTTGGTCTTTGTTATTTGTTTGGTTGCACACTGGATCTCATGCTTTGATTGCACGGTGTTCCAATATCCTCCCTTAATCTGATCGGGAGTGGACGGACGTTTAGATTGCGAACCAAAACGACGTTCAGATTACGAACCAAAACGACATTCAGATTGCGAATCAAAAGTGCGAAGCGAGATGCCGCTAAAGGCTTCGTGAGGCCATCGGCTATTTGATCTTTGCTGGATAAAAACCGAACAAATAATTGCTTTGTCACAACTCGGTCTCGTACAAAATGATAATCAATCTCTATGTGTTTTGTTCGAGAATGAAAGGCTGGGTTCGAAGTGAGATAAGTTGCGCCCACATTATCACAATGTAGTACAGGAGGGGAAGATTGGGAGACTCCAAGTTCAGAAAGAAGCGATTGTAACCACATAATTTCAGCAGTAGTGTTTGCTATAGCACAGTATTCGGCTTTCGTGCTAGACTGGGAGACTGTGGGCTGTTTGCGGGATGACCACGATATAAGGTTCGAACCAAGAAAAATACAATAACCTGTTGTTGACTGCCGATCATCTGGGCATCCAGCCCAATCCACGTCTGAATAAGCTTGCAAGTGCACTGATGAACTTTTCCGAAGAAGGAGGCCATAGTGGATGGTGTTTGAGATAATGCAAAATGCGTTTTACGGCCGACCAATGAGAGTCACATGGTCGTTGCATAGACTGGCAAACTTTGTTCACAGTGTAAGAAATGTCGGGATGAGTGAGAGCTAAATATTGAAGTGCCCCTACAGTGCTTCGATATAGTATTGGATCATGAAATTCTGGACTTCCTACTTTGCTTAATTTTTCTGTCATCGACATTGGGGAAGAGACTGGCTTTGCAGTGAGCATGTTGCTATTCCGAAGTATGGAATATATATATTGCGACTGTGATAATAAGAGCCCCTCAGGAAAATGATGAGCAGTGACGCCAATAAAGTGATGTAGAGACCTAAGGTCACGAACCGGAAAGTCACGTTTTAGAAGGGCAATGAACTCAGTAATGGCGGTTGGAGAGGAACCCGTGACAATAATGTCATCTACATAGACAAGAACTATAAGCAATCAATCCCCATAAATTTAATAAATAATGATGAGTCGGACTTGCAACCATGAAATCTAATAGAGAATAAAAATTGACTCAAACAAGAGAACCATGCCGAGGGGCCTGTTTTAGACCATAAAGTGATCGCCGGAGTTTGCAAACATGATTAGGTAGATTTAGATGACGAAATCCCGGCGGTTGTTGCATGTATACATCTTCAGTTATAAATCCATCTAAAAAGGCATTGCTAACATCAAGTTGAGAAATAGACCAACCCGTGGATACTGCCAAAGAAGACTAGGCGAATTGTGATGGGTTCACCACGGGGCTAGAGCTATCGCCATAGTCTATCCCTTCTTGTTGGTTGAAACCTTTTGCCACAAGACGAGCTTTGTACCGCTCGATAGACCCATCGGATTTGTTTGATTTTAAAAATCCATTTGCATCCTACCAAATTGTGTTGTGGAGATGATGGGACAAGATCCCATGTTCCATTACTAAGAAGGGCATTAAACTCCTCATGCATAGCCTTTCGCTAATGGGGGTGTTTGATGGCTTCGGAGTTACAGGTGGGTTCAACCTCAAGGGAATCCGAAGTGATAAGAAAAGCCTTAGGTAAAGGCCAATGGACGGTGCCATCAGTGAATTGTTTAGGTTTTCGGATATTATTACGTGCTCAAGTTACAACATTGGGTCCCGGTATCAGTGCGGTTGGAGGGGAATGAGGGAGTTGGGTTTCCGAGCTAATGGGTTCCGTAGTACTGGTGGTTTGGGTTTGGTCAGGAGATGGGTGAGGGGTAGGGTCGGTGGTAAGATGTTAGATCGGGGCAGAATTACGAGACCTAGGGGGTGGGCTCGCATATGGACAAGGTGATCGACTAGGTGGACCGAAAAGGGGTTGATGGGTCTGATTTGGGTGAGGAAGCCGAAGATTGAGTGGAAGCAGAATTGTGGATGGTGAGGCAGAGGCATTTGGGGTGGTAGGATCCTTTTTGAAATGGGAAGAAATTTTCATCAAAGATGAAATGGCGAGCAATGTACTTTCTCGGATTGAGGATCTAAACACTTGTATCCATGGTGAGTATGATCATATCCAAGAAACACACATGTTTTGGACCGAAATTCGAGTTTATGATTATTAAAGGGGCATAATAGTGGCCAACAAGTTGAGCCAAGAACTTTTAAAAATGAGTAGTCCGGGGCTTTTAAAAAAAGTTTTTGAAATGGGGAACATGATTTTAAAACTAGAGTTGGCATGCGATTAATTAGGTAGCACGCAGTAGAAAATGCATCGTCCCAAAACGTCATTGGAACAGAACTATTAGCAAGAAGTGCAAGACCCATCTCAACAATGTGACGATGCTTGTGTTCAACAATTCCATTTTGATGATGCGTGTGGGGACAAGTGACGCGATGTATAATACCATGTGCATTGAGAAAATGATTTAGTTTTTGATATTTGTCCCCCCAGTCACTTTGAACTAATATTATTTTCGATTTAAAAATTTCTCAATAGTTTTTAAATTTAAAAATAAAGATGTAATGTTAGCTCTTGATTTTATTGGAAATAGTCATGTGAATCTACTAAATGAGTCAACAAATGAAACGTAATAGTAATTGCCCATGGAAGATAGAACCGGAGATGGTCTGATGGTGAGAATGTGAGTGAGATTTGTGAGAACTAGAGAAGGAGTTGTGGTAGAGGTTGGGATTTCGGTGCCGGTAATATTAATCTGAGTAGTGGCAGAATCAGTAGAAAGAATGGAAATTCCAGAATCGGCCGGGTTCGACATGACGTTGGTCGTAGGCTCTGAAACCATGAAAGGACTCAAATATTTGGTGAAAAATTGTATATTCATTCTGGTTTAGATATCTCTAATTTATGTACATATTGATGATAAACATGTATCAAGATAAATTATATTTGAAATTTGAATCACACAACTAACATTATCACTGCCAGTCTATCCTTCCTCCTTTGTCTCGTGCAGTTGGAAGACTTGGTCTTTGTTATTTGTTTGGTTGCACGCTGGATCTCATGCTTTGATTGCATTGCACGGTGTTCCAATAGGCAGGATATACCATCTTATACTTAATTAGCTGAGAAACTTGGTAAGTGTGGGCTCGTGGGAATTTTTGAGTTGAGAAAGCTGTAGCAGAAGAGTTTGGTGTGCTATTCTCTTTGTGGGAGGCTTCATTGAAGAGTTCTCTCTCTCTCTCTCTCTATCTGGGGTATTCTTTGGTACTTGTTGGTAAAGCTCCGTTGAGGGAGGAGAATAAACCCTTAAACTTGTAAGTTATAATTTAGTTCTTACCGGATGTGTACAACATGTTACTTTATATAAGACAGAACACTTTGCCTCAAATGAACTATGAAAACAACCCTATATATGCGATTAGAATTCGCGCTATTCGCTGGGCAAGCTTCCTTGCCGCGCGGTAAAACTTCTACTTTTCCTAGCGAGTTTCTTACTAGATTGCACATCCGTTTTTTTTTTTTTTTTAATTAATTATTATTATTATTATTATTATTATTTTCTCAGCGGAACCTAGTGACCTTTAGACTTTCTGTATGCCTTCCCTGAATTTCTTAATAGCTCCGCTCAAACATATGCCATTTTACTTAAAGAGTTCTAGTCAAACTTATGAATCATAAGAGTTTTAGTCAAACTTATGAATCATAACTCTTAACATGTTGATTCTAGTTATGGGCGGCCACTTGTTAGAAGCACTTAAACAAATAATGTATAAAATACTCTCTATATTTAAGAATAGTTGAGGGCATAAAAAGTAAAAATTTGTAGGCGTGGTCATAATAGAAAGTAAAGACCATGTGATTGGAATTGGATCCTAATGCAGAGCCTGATGGTATATTTTCATTCACTGCATATATATAAATATAAAATAGTTTATTTGACATCTCAAGCTAAAGTATAAATTTACATTTTAACCGTGAAATGATGCTTCAAAACATATTCAACGGCTAAAATTGTATCCCAAGACTGACAATATGGAATCCAACTAATTTAGGAGCACTTTGATCCAACTTTTAGAGCGAGCCATCAATTGGAAAGTGGAAACCCTGTTGCTGGTGGAGCGGGCTCCCTTGCAATTTAATTGTCTGATATTTCCTTGCAGTTACCAGATCTCAGCCATCTGTTTATCCAATGACCAAAAATTCAATTTTGTGGGCCCCACTTTCCAAGCAAGCCTTTTTAATTTCGTCCTAATTTTTTCAATCAGTCTCTCTTTCTTTTCTTTTTTTTTTTTTTGTCTCAAACGAAACCCAACTTTCTATTAGTTTTTTTTTTTTTTTTTTTTTTTGGTTGTCTCAAATGAAACCCAACTTCTATAACAAAGGAATTAAAATATTCCACGGGATGCAAAACTCGTCGATTAAGTCTTTGCCCCAAAAAAAGAGGCTCAACTATAATATTAAGAATATGCCAAGCTTTGGATATAAATTTTTTGTTTGATATAGTGAATTTGATGGTATTTAATTTCATTTTATAAAAATTTTATTATTTTTATAATTAAAATTAAAATAAAAAATATAAGTTGGATTTGATTTCATTTTATCAAACAAAGCTTATTTTTGAACTTGTTTAAATCAAGGTTGTAAAACATGTTGAATTATTTTTTTATAAGCTTTGTTTGTTTGTTTTTTTTTAAATCTATTTACTAGTTCATTTTCATTTATATGATATTTTTATAAGTTTTGTTTTTTTTAATATTTATAGGCTTTAGAAAAAAAAAGTTGTAAAGTTTTTTAGGCTAGTATATTAGTTGATATGTAAATAGGAAATATTATATTTAAACTCCCAAATAGGACTCACAGAAACTGAGTTTTGACCATTTAATTAAATGAAGAGTTGAGATTTAATAATAACAGAATAACAGTATAAAAGTAAGAGTTTAATTTAAAATGAAGAATTAATTTGATTTGAGAGTATTTTTGTCTAAATGGTTTAAGAAGAAAATAAATCCACATCAAGTTTTATTATTTTTATTAGATTTTAAATGGTATATAAATAAAAAAAGTTAAATGATAAAATGAAATCAAATCTAGCTTATATTTTTATTTAATTTTAATTATAAAAATTAATAAAAATTTTTACTAAATGAAATTAAGTACCATCAAATTCACTATCTCAAATAAAAAATTTATATCAAAAGCTTAGCATATTCTTAATATTAGGTGAGTCTGTTTTTTCTGTCAAAGACTTAATCGACGAATTTTGCACCTCGTGGAAAATTTTAATTCCTTCGTTACAGAAGTTGAGTTTTATTTGAGACAACCAAAAAAAAAAAAAAGCAAAGAAAAAAAAAACTGATAGAAAAGTTGGGTTTAGTTTGAGACGGCAAAAAATAAATAAATAAAAAAAAGAAAGAGAGATTGATTGGAAAAATTAGGACAGAAAAAAAAGGGCTTGTTTTGAAAGTACGGCCCACAAAGTTGAATTTTTAACCATTAGATGAAACGAATGGTTGAGATCTGGTAATTATAGAAAAATAGCAGACAATTAAATTGCAGGGGAGCCTGCTCCGTTGCTGGTGGCTGGAATATTGAATTTGTTGGTCCAACATGTAGATCATTTCGGACATAGATTCCACCAATCAGGAGATGCAAAACATATTTACTCAGTTACTTTTAGTTCCATGGTCTAGGGAACACTTTAATTCTTCAAAGACACTAAAATGTTGTTGAATGAAACACACCAAGCGAAGGCGAATCAGTGATGCTTTATGTGCATTATCTCATGCATGGCAGGTGCCCTTGTGATGTTACTCTTGGCCACTTCAATATGCTTTACATACATAGAGCAAATTAAGCATTTCAGATTGGGTGGTGTTCTTTTTTTCATTAATATCTATCTATCAAATCAGCTACTTATAATTCATCTGTCAGAAGTTCGTCAAGATGCTTACGAGGATCCCTGCAATCATTTGTGCTATGCTTGAAATTTGGTTTCGAAATATATTTTATTCATATTTAAAAATAAATATTTTTTTTAAAATATAAATAAATATATCTTTTCAAAAAATATTTTACATTCAAACAAATTGAACATCAGAAAAAAAAAGAAAAATAAAAAAAAGTGAAGACGAATTGTGTTAAATTTCTTTTATGATTTTTTACTTTCATTTCGTCTCGAAATCAACAATGAAACAATTAGGGACCGCATAGTAATACTATTGTTTTTCTGTTTAAAGTTTTTTTTTTTTAAATTTATATTTATTTGTTTTTTATTTTCTTTTGTGATTTTTTTCTAAAATAAAAATTGAAATTGTGTTTGGATGTACAATTTTATTTAATTATTAATTTTTTATTTTAATAAGATATTTAATTTTATTAGTTTTTTAAAAATAATTAAATTCAATAAATATATTTTAATTAATTTAATTATATTATTTATTAAAAACATTTGAATAAAATATAAGTATTATATCATTTAATCTAGTAAATATAAAATATATTAATTATAATTTAATTATATTATTTGCTAAAATAATTGAGAGATATAATTCATGTTAAATAAATAAATTAAATTAAATTAATATATTTTATTTTATTATTTATTAAAAATAATTTATAATAGATATTTCCTATTAATTAAATTAACTAATTTAATTTAATTATTTATTAGAAAAAATTAATAATATATATTTCATATGAATTTAATTAATTTAATTTAATTATATTATTTATTAAAAATAATTTTAATTTAATAAAATATTTGAATAAAATAATTTATTTTAATATAATGTAATAAAAATAGACAAAATATTAGAATTGACAAAATGTTTGTAATAAAAAAAAGAGTGAAAATATTTTTTTTGTTTAAGTTTTTTTTTTTTGAAAACAAAAAAATGTAAACAAATTTAATAAATATGCTTCTGTTATCAGTTTATAAAATTTTAAAAACATAAACATAAAAACAAAAACTAAAAATGTTACCAAACGAACCTTTAGGAAGAGCATTTCTATTTTCATTTTTAATTTTTCACTCTTTTTTCCCCGAAACTAAACACAATTTAATTTTTAAGAGAAAGACTTCTGAATGACAACCACTTTCATTATAAGACATGAACAAAGTGATATACATGTATATATATTTAAAGGGATAATATATGATCAGGCCAATGGAACAATAGTGGATGTGTTTTGAAATTGTATATATAAATTTATAAAAGTTAATGTCTCGTACTTTGTATAATAAGTAAAAAATTTAAATTTTACGGTCTCATAATTCGTATTTATAGAAATTTATATAATTTTATATTTTTTTAAACTCCAAACAGTGCCATTATCATATTTTATTAAGATGGATATAAATTTTTCTTGCAAAACCTACTTAGAGGAGTTTTGAATATTTTAAAAGTGTCGTATATCATAAAAGCTTGTACATGTTATAAAAATGTATAAAATGTTCTAGTAATATAAATGGTAGAGAATCCTGGAGGTGTTTTTTTAACTGTTCATTGAGGAAGTAAAAAATTATAAAGGAGTTATTGTTTTTTTTTTACCTTCTATACTTAAGATAAAAATCATTCATGTCCCTAAATTTTAAAAATCTATTTTTATATTTCTTGTATTTTGAATTAAAGTGAAAACGTTAAAAAATTCATCATATAATGATTTGAACTCTAATTAAATTTAAAAAATTATATTTATACCCCCTTATACTTATATTACCTATACTTATACTCTTTAATTCTATTTACTTTTTAATGGGTATTGTTATTTTTTTACTTGAAAATTTAACGTTATTTATAACTTCACTTTAACTCAAATAACAAGAGATACAAATATAAATTTTTAAAATTTAAGAAATATAAAGAATTTTCATCTTAAGTATAGGGAGTAAAAATACAATTATCTCAATTATAAATAAAAGTGTAGGATTTATTTGTAAGCATTGAAATAAGTTGGTTGAGTGTTCTTATAAGATAGATGGATATTTTTCACTTATTTTTTTATAAATATTTTATTTTCTAGAAAGAAGTTAGGCTAACTTAACGTTACAACAAAATATTGGGTGGCTAAGTACCACACTAGTTAAAATCGATAAATTCTAAACCACGATAGTACTTTACGATAACAAAAAAAAAAAAAAAAAAAGAAACAGTAAAGAAGCAGCATGCATCATCAAGGGGTTGTAATTCCTTAAAGTTTAGGGAAGAAGTTGTATTAAACAAAAAATTGTGGTTGGTTTAAGTAATTTGCTATTATATTTTAGGGATAACAAGTAGAAATCAAGCTAAGCCACGCGACAAATATGGAGCAATTAGGTCATTCCAAGCTGGAGATGTAAAACGGGTTAGGTCAACCCGACTGAGTCATTTTGACCGGTTATGCTTTTTTATCCTGGCCCGACTCTACTTGCCTCGCACTCTCCACGTTGGGCCTTGGGCTGCCTTGCTCTAGCCCGGCCAGGCGACTCGTCCCGCTGTCCCCTCTCTCTCTCAGTTCTCCACTTCCCACTTACTGTTTTCCCTTTTTTATTTCTAATTTTATTGTGGGCCCCACTCCACACTCTCTCTCTCTCTCTCTCTCTCTCTCTCTCGTGTTTTTTTTACCGCAAATAATAAAAAATTTTACCAAAATAGAGCGGAATGAGAAATATTTAGTATTTACTAATATAGGAGTAAAGTCATAAGTATAGCTTACAACTTCATTAATTGCATAAATACCATTTACGATTTCAACATTAATTGTATAAATTGTCCAAAATTGACTTCAACATTAATTGTATAATAGTCGTAAGGCTTCATTAGTTATCTGTATTAAGTGTCTGTCTTGGACATGGATAAATTTCTTAAGAATTGAACACTTTATTTATCATTTGATATATAATGTTAATATATAAGTATAATATATTACATGTAGGACATGTTTATTTTATGAGTAAATAAGGATAAATGTTACTGAGGTAATTTTTATCTTCTATTACAATCGTTTGGATGAAGGTGACAATTACTTTAAAGATAACGATTATTCTCATATGGGAGTAAATTGTTACTTAGGAAGAGGTGAGTAATTGAGAGTAATGGAAAAATTTTACTTCTTCCCATTGCTCCCATAAAATATTTATTTACGCTCATGTAAAAATCTAATCAATATTCTCCTATATAGTTAATAGATATCATAAAGTAATAATTTATTTTTTTAAATTAAAATTAATTATTAATAGATTATTTTATTAAAATATAGTAAATAATTATTATATTTTATTAAATTAATATTATTGAAATATTAATTTATGACTAAAATTATTTATTTTTTGAATTAAAATTAATGTTTAACAAATAATAATTACTTATTCAAATAATTTATTTAATTAAAACATTTTATTAAATAAAAATTATTTCTCATAAATATTTATTTATTAGATTATGTATTGTATTAATATAATTTACTAAAATTAATAATTTATTTAAATAAATTAAAATTATTTGCTTTATTGAATTATTTATCAAAATAAAGATAAATTTTAACAAATAATAGTTCATTATTAAAATTAATTACTATTGAAAATATTAATATAAGATAAAATTATTTTTTATAATTAATATTTTTACTTAAAATTATATTTAATAATATATATTTTATTAAAATTAATTATTATTAAAATAACAATTAATATGATGATTTATTTTATTATAATATTTTATTAAGATTAAATATTAACTTTGACTCTTGATCAATTTACCTTTATTTCGAACATAATTAACTTTTATCTCTTCAAAACTTTTAACATTCCAAATATAATATAATTATTATCGAATAATATTTATTAAATCCTTTCAAACATAAGTATCATGAACTTGTTACTCTAGCAAGCATTACCAGGGTAACAATTATCCTGGTAATTTTTTATCAACAAAATTTTTACTTAATACCAAACATGTTCTCAATATAAATGTACCAAATTATTTATAGTTGTAATTAAATATTATAATAAAATTTTTACATTAAAATATTATGTAATTTAAAATTTATTAATTAAACATCATTATTATACCATACTATATGAACAAAAATTATTAGTTACACTAAAATTATAATTTAATTTAATATAATTAATAATATTATAGTATTAAAAGATTATATAATTTATATTAATCATATTGAACAATATTAATTAAGTATTTTATATTAGAAATTATTAATTAAGCATAATTTTTATACTCTAACATATTAGCAAAAAATATTAATATTGTATAATTTATATTAGTTATATTAAAAATGTTAATACTTATATTATACTTATATATGAACATTATATATCAAATGATACAAGACTATCCAATTCCCTAGAAATTTATACCAATTGCAAGTTTTGCAAGCTACAATTAATGTTGAAGTCGTAAGTGGTACTTACAATTTTTATTGTAATTAATAAAATCATAATGCCTCTATATTGATAAATATTTCTTGTTCCACTCTAATTTGGTAAATATTTTTATTTTTATCAATGCTGCGGTAAAAAAATCCCCCCTAACATCTCTTTTCAATTTTTTTAACCTTTTTTTATCTTTTTGTTTTGGCCCACATCTTCTCTCACTCACTCTTTTCAGATAAGTAATTACTTAATTAATAAAATTTTTTAATAATTAACAATGTTCATTAATTAATAATTAATTAATTAATTCAAATTTAATTATTTATTTATTAATAAAATTTATTCATTAAAGATTCTAATTTTATTTGTATTGTAAGTATTTTTTATTTTTAAATACTATTTTTGTAAATAGAAATTATTTATTATAATTTATAAAATAAAATGTAATTAAAATTATATTAATTTCTTTTAAGACCAATTGAATAATTATATTATTTTAATTTTTGATTTTCTTTAATTTCTATTTAAAAATTGAAATGGGTTGGTCGGATCCTGTTTTCTCATGGTAAGTTATGGTCAAACCGGGTCAACTCGACCCGAATTCAAATATGATGCATTAATTAATTGTTGAGAATATTCTGGATGATTCTTTTCCCAGTATTTTCTAGCCAGATGTTCATGTGAATACATTTAATGATCACGGCATTAAAATGACGAAACCACCCATCCTGACTGAAGTTTGCAATTCATGCATGGTACCGACTGAAGATGACCATATATGGCACTGTCTAGAGTAAACAAATAAAATAAATTTTTATAAATTTTTATAAATATAAATTATTAGATAATAAAATTTAAAATTTTTACTTATTATATAAAATATAAAATATTAACTTTTATAAATTTATACAATTTCAAACACACGCTTTAAATATTTTTTTTTGGCATAAAAAATCCCCAAAACACACTCTAAAAATCAAACCTCATACTCTGGCTAGTACGTATATATATACATATATATATATAGATATATGTCTAATATTCATGCCTGAAAGGTTAAAAGTAATTTACAAGAAAGAAATATATTGTATTTGTTTATTTGAATTTAAATTTAAAAAATTAAGTTTACTCCTACTTATACAGAAAAATTAATTTACCTTAGTAAGATATATTTGTAAATTTTACATGTATATATTTTTGATCTGTACAAAAAAAAATGTTAATTTTTTTACAAAGTATATATTTTTTATTTGTGCACAAAATAAAAAATAATTTTTATTTATTTTTTAATCAAACATACCCTTCGTCACGTGTATAAGATATAAAATTTGATGTTAACCCGGCGGCCATGCAAAGGTTTGATCTTTCAACTATCTATATTATATGTATATATGAACTAGCCAGAGTATGGGGTTTGATTTATAGATTGTTTTCTTCAGTCAGTACTATGGACGAATTGCACTCTTCAGTAAGGATGGGTGGTTTCGTCATTTTAATGCCAGGATCATTAAATGTACTCACGTGAACGTGTGGCTAGGAAATACAACGAAAAGAATCATCCAGAATAATCTCAACAATTAATTAATGCATCATATTTGAAGTCGGGTCAATATCAAGAGAACTATATTTCTCATTTTTTCGAGATATTAAGTGTATTTAAAATTATATAAATTTATAAAAATTAATGTCTCATATTTTGTGTAATAAGTAAAAAAATTTAAATTTTATAGTTTTGTAGTGTTCGTAAAAATTTATAAAATTATATATATATTTTTTAATTTCAAAAATGTCATCAGCTAAGTAAAAATCAGTGGTTAAAAAAAAAAAGGAGGATACATATGTCATTTTAACAAAAGAAAAATATTTAAAGTGAATCTATTACCAAGTCAAGATGCAGCTGTCTTGGATTTTGTGCAGCTCTCCAAGCTTGCAAGTCAATTCTTGGAAACAAAAGTTGCAGTAAAGTTTTAACATTTTTTTCCTTCGCACGGCAAGCTTTGAAATTCAGACCACAAACATTAAAAGTCGGACGCAATCACCTCCCTTTCCCATGTTTGAATTCCATCCTCTCTCCTCCTTTTCCTCTCATGGTCAATGGAGCCATGGGACTCGGCGGCAATGCAATGTTTTGATCTTTCGACTGTTTCTTTTTCCAACCCACAAAGGCCACCGGACCTAATTCACAATCCTCCAAGTCACACCACACTGTTAATTTTGTAAGTACTGAAACTCCCTCTTACCCAATACAAAGAAAAATCCTCACTTGATGGAAAAAAGAGTACCAAAAACGAATTTGACGCTTGCGCTATAGAAGTCGAGTCACATGCCTATTAATTCTCATTTCCTTTTCTTCGCAAAAAGGAAGACGAGATCATCAGCATGCATTAGTTGTTTGCTTGCAGTACACAGAGAGAGCATTTCCGATCGATCTTCCAAAAACTCTGACCAATTCTCCTAGTTCAAGTCTTTAGAGCCAAATATGGAGAAGCCTCAAAGTGAAATCAACTCCGACTCCCGAAAATTTGCACTGCCAGTGGACTCAGATCACAAAGCAACTGTGTTCAAATTGTTTTCGGTGTCAGCCCCTCACATGAGAGCCTTTCACCTGTCCTGGATTTCCTTCTTTTCCTGCTTCGTTTCCACCTTCGCAGCCCCGCCCCTGATGCCCATCATCCGCGACAACCTCAACCTCACCGCCACCGACATTGGGAACGCCGGAATCGCCTCTGTTTCCGGCGCGGTCTTTGCCCGGATTGCCATGGGCACTGCCTGCGACCTATTCGGACCCCGGCTTGCCTCCGCTTCCCTCATCCTCCTCACCGCCCCGGCAGTCTACTTCACTGCCATTGCCAACTCCCCCGTCTCCTTCCTTCTGGTTCGCTTCTTCACAGGCTTTTCTCTAGCTACTTTCGTCTCCAACCAGTTCTGGATGAGCTCTCTCTTCTCTTCCGGAGTTGTTGGCACCGCCAACGGCGTTGCAGGTAGTTATTCATGCCAAATAAACCAAAAATTTAGTAAAAAAATTCACAGCTTGGAGAGTTGCATTCTCCATTCCTGTTTTCTCTTAGTAATAAAATCCACAACTTGGAGAGCACAAAATGTTAGTTAAATCGTGCCAATTTTTGGAGTACAAATTCGTGTCCTATTCGTATTTTATCTCAGTAATTTTCATTTTCCAGGTGGGTGGGGAAACCTCGGTGGGGGAGCAACACAGCTTCTCATGCCCTTAGTTTTCTCCGTCATTCGCGACACTGGTTCAGTAAAATTCACAGCATGGAGAGTGGCATTCTTCATTCCAGCTCTGATCCAAACCTTATCAGCCTTTGGTGTGTTCTTTCTCGGACAAGACATGCCGGACGGGAACTTCTCACAGCTCAAGAAATCAGGGGAAAAGCACGGAGACGATTTCTCGAAAGTTCTCCGGCACGCCGTCGGGAATTACAGAGGGTGGATCTTGGCGTTGACTTACGGGTATTGTTTCGGGGTGGAATTGACCATTGACAACATAATTGCGCAGTACTTTTACGACAGGTTCGGCGTGAATCTTCACACCGCGGGGATTATAGCCGCGAGTTTTGGGTTGGCGAACGTATTTTCGAGACCCGCGGGGGGGTTGATTTCGGATGCGATGGGGAAGAGGTTTGGGATGAGGGGGCGGCTCTGGGCGTTGTGGGTGATGCAGACGTTGGGAGGGTTTTTGTGCATTGTTCTGGGGCGGGTTGGATCTTTGAGTGCTTCCATTGCTGTGATGCTTGTGTTCTCTGTGTTTGTCCAGGCCGCTTGCGGCCTTACTTTTGGGGTCGTTCCCTTTGTCTCTCGAAGGTATGTTCCCTCTAACCCAATGTTACTTATACCCATTTTGTCTTTATTTTTATTTTGGTAAATGCAAGCAAAACTTAAAGTTGTTATTAAGGATGGATATTATTCTAGGGGTCGGCCCGTTTGCTCTGCTCAAGTTCTTTTTATTTTTATTTTATTTTATTTTATTTCCAGAGTTTACAAGTTTGAGTTTGGTCTAACACATTAAAAAAATATATTTCTATGTATATACTTTATGTCTTTGTATATTATTTTATTTGTATTTTTTATAAAAAAAAATAAAAAAATATTTTAATACTAAAGAATCGGGAATTATTAACTTTGACCCTGATGCACACAAAAATATATTTTTATTCTATTGACTAGCTCTAATTATTATATTACATGTGAGAGTTTTACTACAAGCCTTTATACGCATAAACAATTGCAATTGCACAATGCAAATCTCAAATGAATCTATTAAGGAAATGAACCTGAGGAGAATAAACTCTCCGTTTGCGGCACCAAAATTTTGCTCGAACTATTCAACTTTAACTAATTTTTTTATACTTTTTTTCAATTATATTTCTTCATATATCACTTTTATATCATATTTTTTTATTTTTATTATATTTTTTAACTAACATATTATTAACTAAAACACACAAATTTACTTTTTCTTGGATAAGTCAAGTAAAAACATATAAATCGCAACAACCGTAGATGGACTCCCTGCCCTCTTCCACCCTTCAACTGTTCGCACCTTTATTGCTTCTGACACATCTTCTGAAGGGGGGGAGGCTCTGTATATTGTGGGTGCACTGGTTTTTACTAATTTTTAAAATTTTTTTATTTTTTATTTCACGAACTCGTAATTTATCTCATGATATCTCAATTGATTTCATTTTTATCACTTTAAACACACTTTATATGACTGCACTAATGCCACTGTGAATCTGATTCTACTTCTTTGACTTCGTTGTCTTGTAGCTAGGCGCCATCATTTAATTGTCGGACAAAAAATCAAATAAAGTAGGGATGGTGAAAAACATTTGATGCAGGCCATTGATATGTCGCGAGTATTTTGGGTCCATCATATAAAAAAGTACAACAAGAGGCAAAGTTAAAAAGGTTTTAAAACAGAGTAAATAACGTTTAAGTTACAAAAATTTAGACCAAACTAAATTAAAAAAAATTCACTACAAAAAAAAAATAATGATAATAATAATTTGAGCCGGTTACCCGGGCTACTGCCCAGGTGAGCACAAACCTGCATCCGCCCATGATTACCTGTGTTTGTTAAAGAGTAATGTCTTAATTCTTCAGGTCTTTGGGGGTAATATCCGGGATGACCGGAGCGGGTGGAAATGTAGGGGCAGTTTTGACACAAGTAATTTTCTTCAGAGGATCCAGATACAAAACAGAGACAGGTATCACTCTGATGGGTGTGATGATAATATGCTGCACCCTCGCAATGGCTTTAGTATACTTCCCGCAATGGGGTGGCATGCTCTTTGGGCCGTCGTCTCAAGGAACCACAGAAGAAGACTACTACATGTCTGAATGGAGTGAAGCAGAGAAAGAGAGAGGTTTCCACAAGGCAAGCTTGAAATTTGCTGAAAATAGCAGGGGCGAAAGAGGTAAAAGGGTAGGCTCTGCCCCCATACCCTCCATTGAGATCACTCCACCTACAACTGTCTGATCATTGACTGTAAACTTCATATTTCTCGTGTTGGTAGGTGAAAACCAATATATATATATATATATATATATCTTATCTGCTTTGTCTATGAGCCCGGGTTTGTACCGTTCGTCTGGTTCCTTGGAAATTTGTATTGTGCATTTGTTGTGTTAGACAAAATCTTTCATGGATTTATATGTAGACTTTTTAGGCCTCGTATGGTATCAAGATAAATTTTTAAAAATTTATATAAATCTCCTAACAACTCATTTACATCTAATTTTTCCCGCCATCATTAATTTTAAAAAATTTTAATATTTCACTAAAAAAATAAAAAATTTTATATAATAAGAAAGTAAATGATTATTTTTTTTAGCTTTTAATTGGCAGATTCTCCATTTAGGTTCCCTAATTTAGGATCAACTAAAATGAATTCCTACATTTATGGACGACTCTAGCTTTTTTAAATTATTATTGTAATATTTTTTATTTTCTATTTGAATAAAGTCATTAAAAATAAAATATTTAAAAATAAATGTTTTAATGCAATGCAGAGTAGTTTAAGGATGTTGTGAAGAGTCAATTGATTAGAAAATTTATAAAATAAGAAAGTAGCATTTTTTAAAATATTTCAAGTAAAATTAATACTTTTAACATAGTTTTGGAGAAAAATAACTTTTTTCTTTTCTTCTCTCTCTTTTTTTTTTTTTTTTTTTCCAAGATGAGAATAAAGGATAAAATGATAACAGCATTCTACTCTAAAAAAATGTAACCAAACAAAAGAATAAAATATTAATACTCTCTTTTATTCTCATTCTACTTTAACTAACGCAATTTCAAAGTTAAAACTACAAAATTTTAAATGTAGCATCAAAGTTAAACTACAAAATTCCACTTTATCATCCTCCATTATCACTTTTTAAACGTTGGTTGTCGATACCAATGACCTGGAATGCTGTTCAAGATTTGTTATTAAAAGTTTTATTTTTCATCCGCCAATGTATAAAGGATAAATCAAAATTTCAATCCATGACCATCCCTAATGCAAGAAGATGCATGATACAAAAACTTGCCACCACGACTGCAGCTGCAGCTATTCTGTCATTTTAACGTTAAAAGATACGTAAGAGTCTCGATATGTTGTGTGGTGGAGTGTTTTAAACTCAAATAAGTTAGTTAGGGTAACAAATTAATTAGTTAGTTTAATCGCTGTATAATGTTTATAAATAGATCAATATTATAAGAAAAAAAAAGAAAATAAAAATAATATTCATTCTGAGATTAATTTCTTATTTTTCAAGAGAACTTGGTAAGAATTGCTTTTCCCTTGTTATCAATCAAAAAGTGGGCTCAGGGCTAGCATTTCCATAAGATTCTTGCATAACCCCTTGTGTCCACCCACTCCTATTATGGAAGCTCTAATTCTATCCTCAATGTTGGCTAACGGTAATTAATTTACCCTCAATATTTAATAATTGAACCTAAATCCAATAATGCAATGAACAAGTGATCACTGGCTATCTATCTATTGACAGCCAACATAGACCAGCTTGTAAATCTAACTATAAATGTGGTCTTCGACTCAGAATTTGTATTTAATTTATCTGCAAAGCTAGAAAACTAGTCAAACTATTTATGGTTTCCAACTGACTTCTTTCCCTAAACTCGCAGCCAGCATAGGTCAAGATATGACTTACTTGCCCTGAAAGGGAATAGTCGAGTTGGTTCGGATGGCGGGTTGAAGGGCCTGGGACCAATAGGTCTCGGGTTCGACTCCTCTAGGGAGCAGTCCTTCTTCTAATTGTGGAGGACCATCTAACAGCCTTCTCGGCTGAGCAGGTCAGCCAGGGCTTGCCTAGGACTCGTTTACTTCCTTGTGGTTCTTTGCCGGCTAGGGCCACGGGGCAGGTTTCACCCAGTGCGCACCCATGAGTAGTAGCTGCGGGTTTCTCCCTGACCCCAGAAGATATGACTTACTTACCAAAAGAAGAGAATATGCATGGTAAGATAAAAAACTGTTTAATTAAGCCTCAGTATATCGGACTTAGCTTGATAATAGTAGTGTTATTTTGTTTATGTTTCATATTTTTTATTTTTTTATTCTATGTTTTTAGTAGTCGTACGTTTTTTTTCCTCTTAATTAAAATTAGAAAACACATTTGATAATGCAATTTTACTTACAATAATTAATTTTTATCTTAATAAAAATTTATTTTTTAAAATTAATTTATTTAAGAAAATATATTTTATATTACTATAATTAGATTTATTTACTTTATTACTAATTTTATAAAAATATTTTATTGATTAAACTTTGTAAAATATTTATTTTTTAATAGTAATTTAATTTTAATAAAATACGTTAATTTATTATTAAAAATTAATTCAATTTAATAAAATGAATCATTTTAATAAGTCATCATTATTTATTTAGTTTTAATAAAAAATAATGAAATTTATTCTCTTTCATTATTTACAATGAGAAGGAAGTTGATTTCTACCATTCGATTATAATGAACGTAGTTGTGTCAAATCCCGTTAATTTTTTTTTGTGAGTTTAATTTTCTTTTTTTTTTTTTCTTATTTCGTTCGTTTTGTTATTTGATCGTGTGGGTGTGTGATCCCAACACCAGCTACCTCCTACATTATACTATCAAAATAAAACTGTGTCCGTTATCACAAATCTTCCACAAATAATGGATCTCGTGCGCTAAAATATCTTTAGGTTCCGTTTAGAACCGGTAGCGACCAGTTTTTAATTTTTGATTTTTTCTAAAATAATCAAATTTATACTCTTACATTTTAATTTTTTTTTAAATTTCTAAAGATAAAAATATCCAATTAACAAAAATTTAAAAAATTAATTATTAAAAAATTAACTTTTTTCCCTCATTCAACCCAAAATTAGCAAAAAAAAAAAAAAATCACATTTTTTTTACTTCTCAAACCAAATCTTAATTTATTAATTACTATTGTGTATAGTCTTGTGACGCCCAAGTTAAGGACTATATATATTTTGGTGAGGTTGTCCTGGATTCACCAGCTAGCCAGCATATATCATCGTATATCTCCATTTCCCATAAAATCACATCTTTCTTCAGGTTTGTAATTACAGAGTACTGCAAAAATGTTGCCGTACATAAAATTAGCTAACGAAACCCAGGAAATTATTAATATTGGAATGAGAGTGATGGATATACAGCTTTATTTATATAATTAGATAGAAGCTGCAGAATGTAGTGAGACAGAAAGCCGATGGCTAGAAGCTTTATAACTATAGCTTTACTGACAACCGCCATACCAAAAATTAATTTTAAGCTCTAATAAAAGCCAATGCATGGGCCGGTGTGCAGGGAAAGTGTGTTTGGACGGTGCACCTGCACCGGGCTCTCTTCCACTTCCACAACAGAGACCACTAATCCAAGCTTCAAACCAAGATCTCACACACCCCCGCCTACATATATATATATATATATATAGGTCCACTAGAAAGGCTAGCTTACAAGGAATCTACAAGCATGTGCTGCCAATCGAAATTGTTGGCACGCTATATTAATTTAGTGGATATCTGATGTGGTTTCCCCCTGCCACCTTCAATTCTTAGAAAACAACAAAGTTTCAGGGGGGTTAGTTGAAAGTAGTACTGCAAACTTGAGTAGCAGATGGTGTTTCCAATTTCCACCTTCAATTGAAAGTTTAATCCACAAAAAGGTTGTAGAATCTCAACCCCATTATTTCCTTCCTTTATATTTACTATTTTACTCTGTCTGAGTTAGTGGGAAGAAATTAATCCAATAAAAAAAAAAAAAAACCAAAACTTTTATTCTTTCAAATTAAATATCAACAAGAGTTAACATTAATTCACTAGACCATATATCTTCACCTTTCCACGTTAAAAAAGATTGCAAAAAGGGAAGTGTAGGGGGGAGAAATCCGTTCCACGAAGGTATTTATTAAAGTACTATTAATAGTTGCTAACAAACATGCTCATGTGATTTTGCTATTGTCTTGGCTGAAGCACCAACAGCCCTCATCAAGCAGTAGTCCATACTTGATGGAACAAGAGGAGCGTGAGTCTTCCCATAAGAGTTCCAACACAAAGACTTTTGAATTCCTTTACACCCTGCTGAGGGCTTCAGCTGAATATCAATCAGATCAACATTAGTGCATGGAACCTCATTGCTACAAGCAAGATGAACGGGCTGCGCTGAGTAAGTCCCAATTATCTGATCATACTTGACACCGGATATGGCGACTGCCCCTGTTTGGTTCTTGCAGGAATTCTTGTTGCAATAGTACTGATCGATCATTATCGGAACCTTAACATCCTTAACCTCAATACTTCGAGAACGACACATTCTTGACCGATCCACTGCCTCCCTGTGTGCGCAGGCAGTACGTTCAATTTGTTAGAATTTGTAAGAACGATATATAAATATATATGTATATGTACATACCTGCCATGTCTTGATCCTTGCTCCATACAGAGTGTCTTGCATAAAGATGTTCTCGACAATGATATTGGAGACGCATGCAACACTTTTGTCCCTCCCCGAATCCCCCTAAACTGCATTATAAAAAAATAATGTTGTAATATGTTGATTAATTACCACTTAATTACCAGATCAAGATGGCAGATAAAATAATTAATTCTTGTGCTCCTATTTTGTTCAGTTTTTGAAACATCGTCGCACATAATTACCTTATGCCATGCCCGGGGCCACAATTTATGTGATGAACATGAACGTTGGAGCAACCTGTCTGTATGGATACACAATCATCTCCTGTTACAAGAGAGAGAAATTTTATGTCAGAATGCATCTATACGAGTCTCACCACATTACCTGTTATCTTGCTATTTTTTCAGTAGCTGTTAACTATATATAAATATATATGGCCACATATTAGCTGTCGGACAAATACTATACACTATATATATATATATATAGTGTTGGCATATCATTCTTGTATATTCTAACAGGTAGCATTTTCCTTGGCTATGCTATAAGGAGGGAACTTACTAATTGATAGCATAATCCCACTAAATATTATCTTAAATATTCGGGCCTTTAGTAGCCTTTGTTCCTGCCATCGGTACACAGTTTACCCTTTTTCACAGTTGCGCCACGTGGGCTCAACTAGCTGAGAGGGGGTATTTTGTAAAGTGAACTTGTGAGAAAATGCTCTTCTTTTTTTTTTTTTTTAAGAGATTTTTCTTGTTTTGGGATTTTAACACTCAAAATAATTTTTTATCATTTTTTATTTTCAGTGTAAACTCATTTTCTATTCTCTAAAACAAGTTGTGAAACATAAGTGATCAATACGTTTTGAGCTGTTTTCTTTATTTTGAAAAGTGCAGAATGGAAAATGAGACGAAAATAGAAAATAAAAAATAAAAATAAAAAATAAAAAAATAAAAAAACAAATCAAATGCAACCTTGTATTTTTGTAGGTCCGAATCTCCAAATTTTGTTAATATGATCAATTCAATCTCTAGGTGAGATTAGGAAATAGAAAGGCAAAGATCCAGTCCTCCCCCCCCTCTCTCTCTCTTACCACATCCAATATTGGAATGCTGGATTTCAACGTCTTGGGTGTTTTGGAGGTGAATGCCATCAGTGTTTGGGCTGCTTTCTGGAGCAGTTATATTAATGTTGTTGATCATCACCCCACCAGAGTTATCGAATTTTAGATGGCACTGAGGGCTATTTATGATTGTAATGCCACGAACTGTGACATTATAGCTGGCATAGAATCTCAAAGCCTGTAAATAATTAAGAGAAAAATTAAGAATTTGTGTAAAATGAGAGAATGTCATACAAAATGCTAATTTGTCTTCTTTTTTTTTTTTTTCCTTTTAAAGATGATTAGGTCATGATTAGCTAGTCATAATTATGGTTCTTTATTAACAAATAAGTAGAAATGCATATAAGTGAAGAGCTCTTACAGTTGGTTTCACATCTGGAATGTGTTTGGATCTCTTCTGCAAATGAATGAAAAAACAAATAAATAAACACAAAATATATACAGTTTCTACATATATATATATATATGTTAAAGGTTTTTTTTTTTTTTCCTTCATTTTTTTAATTAATAATTGGGGAAGCTACTAACCTGAATATAATCAATCTGAGAAGAAGTCCACCAATTAGAGCCCTGACCATCAACAATACCAGTTCCTTGGATAGTGAAGTCGTGGATCCATTTGAAGTTTATCCACTGAAACAGACTGGCTTTTGGCCATGAACCTACTTCGGGAGGAGCTAAGAGACTCCCATCTATCTGTCCATTTCGCTGCTCGATTTAGTCCTTCATGCTATACAACTAAAAATCTTTTCCACCACAGAGAGAGAGAGAGAGAGAGAGAGAGAGAGAGAGAGACTAAAATGAAACGGAACACTTTTGAGCCCATAATTTTCAAACAATAAATTTATAAATGCATACATTACAATAATATTATAACCGTCACATCATTTTTGTGGTACTCTCCTTAAAAAAAAAAAAATTGATAAAATATCATTTTCCTGAAAGGCTGAAACATCAAACACTCACACTCACACACACACACATATAAGGTTAGGAACAGACCTGAAAAACCAGGTGTGGTTTACATGGACCTTGCAGTGTTATGGGTTTGATCAGAAACTTGAAATGTGACGGAATTTCTACAATAGAATTAAACCCACCACTGTTGCAGGCAGCTTTCCATGCTGCTAGAAGTGCCTGTTTGAGTTGCATACAGATAGATTAGAATATCAAACAACCAATCTCTCTCTCTCTCTCTCTCTCTGAATTTGTTGGCATATTTTTACCTTAGAATCATCAGATACTCCATCACCTTTGGCTCCAAAGGACAATAGATTGAAAATGCTGGACTGGCCTAAATGACCGCCGCCGTGAGGAAGAGGCGCTTGTGCAGGGGCTGGCATGTTGTCACGATCAGAACCTTTGTCAATCCTCTGCTTTCGATGCTTCTGAGCTCTGCTCTTCTTCTTCTCGTAGTTCTTCCTTGCATCGACAGAAATTATGGAAAACGTGACCAAGACTATTACTAGAACAACCAGAAGGATCGTAAGCGGTGGGTTTCTGGCTCTCTTCATCTCTCTGCAGCCTCTTTTATTTTCCTTTCAAAGGAAAATCTTTCTGGAATAGAGCAGAGACTACGCCTACTCTTCTCGGGTGGTATCTACTCTGTTTTAAACAGGGCAGTCATGACGGTAGTTACAGACCGTTTATATAGTTGAACATCATGAAAATGGCCTCCGCACGCTCCCAAATCACAAGAAACCCCTCCCTTTGGAATCATTGTTTGAAGTTACCAATATGCCCCTGTTGTGACCCTCTTGAAGTATTGAGTGTGATAGGATAGCACGCTGTTAGAATTCACATCTAGTATGTTAGGATAGCAGATTGTTAGAATCCACATCAATCACTAAATCCAGAGTCAGCCGAATTCATGTAATACAAGCACCAACTGAATTCATAGAATGCAAATCTCTAGTCATTGAATCCACAGCCAACCGTATCCATAGAATGCCTGAACTTTTGAGATCACCAACGCATAAAGAATTCGCAGTTAAGTTGTAAGAAGTCTCTTAAAACACATCAAATAATACAATATTTTATCTCTAATAAATTGATATTCTAAACTCCATGAATAGATTCTTTACATAGACCATGGAAATCTTCAATCTTAAGTACAGTTAAAATAAAACTCTTATGATATCTAAGTTCTTTAAGATATAAATTCTTCATTTTTTGTTTTCAACTCCTTTGGACATTAGAAATCTTTCCCACTGGATATTAAAAAATCTTCTCAGATGTCTTCTAGTAATATCTCAAATGTTAAACGAAATAGGATTTTTATTCAATTTTATAGTCTATAATACTCTAACCAATATTAATATCAAGAATATAAAATTAAATTCATTATTTTGTTCACTAATTTGACAATTACAATTATAAACTTAACAAATATCATGTGCTACTTGCAATTAATTTGGATACCTGTTTTTGCCTGGTTTTGAATTTGTTTTTACTCTAAAAGAATTTGTTAGAATACCATAAAGATACACTTATAAAAAAAAAAAAAAAGAACCAGAATGATGTAAAACTTGTAAAATTGTAATTAAAATAATATTTTTATCATTCTAATTACTTATTTTCATAGATTTTTCTAATTGAGCAATATTATTCTACTCTAGAGAGGAAAAAAATCACCTACCCTCTCTGGTGTAGGCCCCTTCCTCCATTTCTTTCCTTAAACCTGTGGACAACACCACAGAAGAAATGGTGTTAGAGGTTCGATCGGTAGCAGTCAGTCGGAAGCCTTCAAACGCCCAAGTCAGTGTTGGGTTCCAGTTGAAGAAGAGAAAAACCGGAAAGAAAAAGAAAGAGAGAAGAGAAGAGAGCCCCCCCAGATATAAATATATATATATATATATACTCCAAAACGTACCTCCTCCCCAAAAATAAATATATGTATAGACACTCCAAAGTGTACCTCTTTCTCTTTTTTGGCATGGTCTCCTGTCACACCCCACTTAAGGATGTAACCGGCCGAGTACCCTAAGTGTTAGCTTAAGGAACACGCAAGCCTAAATCTTATTCAACCAAAATTTACTAAAGAACCTTCAATCAAAAATAACATTGCCATTTAAAAATTTACGAGAATAAATAAAATATTCTGTTAACCTTTCAAACTCAAAACAACTAGTAATTAAAATATTCAAAATCATCAAACTCTAATCTAGCTACCAAAATAAAATCCATCAATTAATATAAAATTGTTCCTAAGAGGCCACGACTTAAAGGTCCCACTGTCAGAGTCCATATCTAGTTTCTTTCATGCTCACCTGAAAAATATTAAAAGGAGGGGTGAGCTAAAAGCCCAGTGATGAATTGCCAAGTCCAAAAATAATAATATCCATTTGAATATAATAAATTTTCAAATAAACAATTTAATTAAGAAAAATTTCCAAGTAACCACGTCCATGCATAATCATTAACAATTTCAAAACCTGCACATCAGAGTGCAATAATGTCACACCCCACTTAAGGATGTAACCGGCCGAGTACCCTAAGCCTTAGCTTAAGGAACACGCAAGCCTAATTTTCATTCAACTTAAATTTACAAAAAAGAAAACCTTCAATGAAAAAATAACCTTGTCATTTAAAAATTTACGAGAATAAATAAAATAGTCTACTAACGTTTCAAACTTAAAATAATTAATAACAGTAATTAAAATATTTCAAATCATCAAACTCTAATCTAGCTACCAAAATAAAATCCATCAATAAAATGTAAAATTATTCCTAAGAGGCCACGACTTAAAGGTCCCACTGCCAGAGTCCATGTCTAATCCCTTCCAGGCTTACCTGAAAAATGTTAAAAGGAGGGGTGAGCTAAAAGCCCAGTGAATGGATTGCCAAGCCAAAAATAATAATATCCATTTGGAAATAATAAATTTTCAAATAACCAATTTAATCAAGAAAAATTTTCCAAGTAACCATGTCCATGCATAATCAATAACAATTTCAAAACCTGCACATCAGAGTGCAATAACATCCATAATTCATCCCGTCAATCACAACTGTGATAACAAACATTAATCCATGGATATATGAAAATTAAATATAAAATGCGCCAATATATTTTCTCATGGGCAGTGCCCGCTGGATCCAATATCGTACTTAGAGTCACCCAGTCTGGCTCCTGGGTTCTTCCCTAAGCCGATCCGATTGAGGTCACCACGGTTTTCACGGGCCTGTTCCCTAGTTGCCAGAGTCACACTACTTAAGGAGCCTGTCCCCTGGACTTTAATTTTTATTTCCAATAACCACAAAATAATTTTTCCATCACAATCTCATAATTTCCAGGATTAAACACAAGTGTCCAAATAATTTTATCTATGCTCAATAGCATAAAACATATAATATTATTATCAAAACAATATAATTTTTCACAAGAATAATCCAAAAATTTTCAACTTTCAAATCTTTATGCATAGAATCATTTATAAAATAATACTAGCAAGGCAGACCACTCACCTGGTGTCCAAAGATGTACACGTAAAATAAATCAGGATAATCCCTCACAATCCTGAATTCACGAAATTAAATACTTATTATTTAAAATCTATCGTAAAATTTACGTCTAATAATTTACTAAATATAAACCATTCACTCTTCTAAAATAATTTAATTAATATAAATAAATAACCCTTTCAAATTGTCAAATTGATAATCGGCCAGCAACCCCTTTCAATACATCAAGTGAAAAGTAAATTTTTTTTTTTTTTTTTTATCCAATCTTGGGTTCGTTTATTAAAAAAGTGTCAGCTAGCTTATCAAAATACGACTCAAGCAAAAGTTCGTGAACGGCTGGGTTTATTTGAAGACTAGGTTCCACATTTGTCAAAAAAATGACTAGTCATCAATGAATTTAAACAATTTTCAAACAACTGTAATAATAACCAGAAAATACAAATCAAAAGCCCACAATCCGAAATGGGTTAAGATTACAAAACCATTGCATTACTGATAATTGGAACCAACCCCAAAAATCTCATAATAAACAATAATATTTTACAACCAAAATGCCCAAATCTACTAAAAGGGTTCTACTACGGTAATGTATTAGACATACAGAAACTTCATTAATTAGCGACCTGAGCTGTTCAAATACGAAAGACAGCAACCATAAATACCCAGTTCATGCCAATGAAAACCCAACAATCACAAGGAAAACCACATCGCATAGCAATTCATGCACCCGACTTTCGGGAATATGAAACCCGTAACGAATAGCTTAAACACAAATCGAACTTCACAAACCCATGTTTCTTACCCATCTCATCAATGCTTGATATTTAATGAATAGAAAAATTAAAATAAAAATAAAAACTAACCTTTAATTCTTCTTCGCTTCAGCCAAATCTTTCTCTTCTATCTCCTCTCTCTCTTAATTAGAAATAATAAAACCCTAGGAAGACACCTCTTATTTATAGCCTTAACTTCCTAATCGTATACTATTACTTCCATTAAATTATGGTGAACCTTCAATCCTAATCCAATCATAATTCTAATAACTCTTCAAATTATCCAAAACACTAAAAATTAAAATTTAATTATTTCCTAAATAAAGTAAACTAATTCTAATAAGACTATAATACTCAATAAAGTTAACCAATTCTAATAAAATTATAACACTAGATAAAGCCAACCAATTCTAATAAAACTATAACACATAGAAATATAAATAATAATAAATATATATATTTGGGTTATAACATTCTCCCCCCGTTAAAAGAGTTTCGTCCTCGAAACTTACCTCAAGTGTTATGTGAATAAATCCGGATACTTCTTTATCATCTCTTCTTCACGCTCCCATGTTGCTTCTTCAACTGCATGGTTGTGCCACTGAACTTTAACAAACCGAATTACTTTATTGCGAAGCACCTGTTCTTTAGTATCTAGAATCTGCATAGGTGATTCCTCATATGATAAGTCCTCCCTGATCTGTAGTGGCTCGTAATCAATCACATGATTCGGACTATGCATATACTTCTTAAGCATCGATACATGGAAGACATTATGTACTCTGGCCAACTTAGGAGGTAAAGCCACTCGATATGCCACTGCTCCAATTCTTTCCAAAATCTCAAATGGCCCAATATAACGTGGGCTCAACTTTCCTTTCTTCCCAAATCTAATTACCCCTTTCCAAGGTGATACCCTCAAAAATACTTTCTCACCAACTTGAAACTCCAATTCTCTTCTTCTATTATCAGCATAACTTTTCTGGCGACTCTGTGCAGCTAGGAGTTTTTGACGAATAACAACAATCTTTTGAGTTGCATCCTCCACCAAATCCGGACCCAACAGTTGTCTCTCTCCAACTTCAAACCAACATACAGGGGATCTACACTTTCTACCATATAGAGCCTCATACGGCGCCACCCCCAAGCTTGAATGATAGCTATTATTGTAAGCAAACTCTACTAAGGGCAATTGCTCATCCCAATTACCTTTCCACTCCAATACACAAGATCTCAACATATCCTCTAATGTCTGAATGGTCCTCTCTGACTGCCCATCAGTTTGTGGATGATAAGCTGAACTAAGACTCAATTGTGTCCCTAAAGCTGCTTGCAGACTACCCCAAAACTTAGACACAAAACGTGGATCACGGTCTGACACAATGGACACTGGTGCACCATGCAATCTGACTATCTCTCTTACATATAACTGGGCCAACTTATCTAATGAGAAAGTCATCTTAATGGCAATGAAGTGTGCAGACTTAGTCAATCTGTCAACTATCACCCACACTGCATCATGTCCAGCACGAGTCCGAGGTAACCCAGAAACAAAATCCATTGTGATCTGTTCCCACTTCCACTCTGGTATTGACAAAGGCTGAAGCTTCCCTGCTGGTCTTTGGTGCTCAACTTTTACTTGCTGACATATAAGGCATTGTGCTACATACTCTGCAACATCTTTCTTCATACCATTCCACCAATAATGTTCTCGTAAATCTCTATACATCTTGGTACTACCTGGGTGAATACTATACTTTGAGTTATGAGCCTCAAACAAAATATCTCTCCTTAAATCATCTAGGAGAGGAACACATAATCGACCATTGAATCTAAGCACTCCCTCTGCATCAATTGTGAAATCTGAAACATGCCCCTTCTCCAATTCTTCCTTAACCCTATGATACTGGGGGTCATTTAACTGTGCAGCTTTAATTCTGTCTAGCAAAGTGGGTCTAATTATTAACTGACTGCAAAGTGCCCTCTCTCCTTGTCGAACCACTTCTAAATCCAAACATCTCAATTCCTTCAACAGACATGGTTGAGCAGTGAGCATTGCCAGAGTTCCATTTGAAGATTTCCTACTCAAGGCATCCGCCACAACATTTGCCTTGCCAGGATGGTACATAATACTAATATCATAATCTTTAAGCAATTCCAGCCATCTCCTTTGCCTCAAGTTAAGCTCTTTCTGTGTGAAAATATACTTTAAACTTTTATGATCAGTGTAGATCTCACACGATTCTCCATACAGATAATGTCTCCATATTTTTAGTGCAAACACAACCGCAGCTAACTCCAAATCATGAGTGGGATAATTCTTTTCATGTGGTTTTAACTGACGAGAAGCATATGCAATTACCTTCCCCTGCTGCATGAGAACACAACCCAAACCCTGGCGTGATGCATCACTAAAAATCACAAAGCCACCACCTTCCTTTGGTAGAGTAAGGATAGGTGCAGATACTAATCTTTGCTTAAGCTCCTGGAAGCTACTTTCACATTGATCCGTCCAATCAAACTTCACTCCCTTTTTAGTAAGACTTGTAAGTGGAAGGGCAATACGAGAAAATCCTTCCACAAACCGCCTATAATAGCCCGCTAACCCCAAGAAACTGCGCACCTCAGAAACCGTTGTAGGACGTTGCCACTCCATTATTGCCTCCACCTTCTGCGGATCCACTGAGACTCCATCTTTACTAACAACATGCCCTAAGAAGGATATTCTATCAAGCCAAAACTCACGCTTCTTAAATTTGGCATACAACTTGTTATCTTTAAGGATTTGCAGAGCTATCCTCAAATGTTCTTCATGTTCCTTTTTGCTCTTTGAATAAACTAGGATGTCATCAATAAATACCACTACAAAGTGATCCAATTGGGGTTTGAAAACCCGATTCATCATGTCAATAAAAGCTGCGGGTGCATTAGTAAGGCCAAAGGGCATAACTAGGAACTCGTAGTGCCCATATCTCGTTCTAAAAGCAGTCTTAGGAACATCCCCTTCTCTTATCTTCAATTGATGGTATCCTGATCTCAAATCAATTTTTGAAAACACCTGGGCCCCTTGTAGTTGATCAAACAAGTCATCGATGCGTGGTAATAGGTATCTATTCTTGATGGTGACTTTATTCAACTCTCTATAATCAATGCACAACCTCATGGAACCGTCTTTCTTCTTCACAAACAGAACTGGTGCTCCCCATGGTGAAACACTAGGCCTTATGAACCCTTTATCTAGAAGATCTTGTAATTGAACCTGCAATTCCCTTAACTCAACAGGTGCGATTCTATACGGTGCCTTGGAAATAGGAGTAGTGCCAGGTAACAAATCAATATTAAATTCAATCTCACGATCTGGGGGTAGGCCAGGTAGATCCTCTGGAAAAACATCAGCAAACTCCTTCACTATAGGTAGCTCCTCCAACCCCATATCTTGTTTCTCTTCTTCAATTACATAGGCTAGGTATCCTTCACAACCTTTTCTCAACATCCTGTTTGCTTGTAGAGCAGAAATAAAACCAAGTGATTGAATATTTCTATCCCCTTGGAAATAAAATTCAGCTTGTCCTGGTGTTGAAAATATCACTCTTTTCTGACGGCAGTCGACAGTAGCATAATTAAAAGTCAACCAATCTATCCCCAAGATAACATCGAAGTCATGCATATCTAAACCGATCAAATCCACTAATAAAACTCTATTATCGATCTGAACCCTACAAGATCGACAAATAGTATCCAGCAAAATAGTATCTCCTATAGGAGTAGAAACAATAAGCCCCGCATCCAATTGTTCAAGCGCAATAGGTAAGCTACGCAAAAATTTAGGGGAAGCAAAAGAATGTGTAGATCCTGAATCTATTAACACCCTAGCAGGTGTAGATGAAATAAGAAGTGTACCTTGCACCACTGAAGGTGATGCCTCTGCCTCCTTCTGAGTAAGTGCATAAACACGTGCAGGAGCTGCTTGCCTCTGGTTCTGTCCCTGAGTACGACTTTGGTTACCACTCTGTGTAGTATCTCTCTGTCCTTGGAATGCTTGTTGAGTTTGTTGTCCTGTGGTATTTGGAGCTCTACATTGACTCTTAACATGCCCATCCTTACCACAGTTGTAACACTTCTTAGGCGTGCCATCACAAAAGTAGCCAAATGAATGCTGCCTGCCACACCTTGCACATGGTCGTGCCTGCTGGCTATTATTTCCATCTATCTGTGCTTGAGTGTTTCTTCTCTTCTGAAAGCTGCCACCCCCACTACCCTGACCGCTACTATTCTGTTCCATGGTCCTTTTATTAGACTGTGGTTTTCCCTTCTTAGCATCTTCCAAGCAGTCTTCAACTAGCTGTGCCCTGGTCACAAGTTCTGCCAAAGTCTTAGACTGGAGTACTGCAACCCTACTACGAATGGCTGGACGCAGTCCCTTCTCAAACATCAACACCTTGTCATTTTCGTTATCTACTTGCGTAGAGTACTTTGATAATTCTGCAAATTTGCATTCATACTCAGCCACGGTCATGCTACCTTGCTCCAGGGAAAGAAATTCTAACTGCTTCTGTCTCTTGATCGCTATGGGAATAAATTTATTATTGAATATCTCAAGAAATTATTCCAGTTCAACTCGTTCTCTCTTCCTTGATATTGGCGTTCCACCATATCCCACCAATCTTCTGCAGGTCCTTCCAAAACATATGTTGCCATGGAGACTTTTTGTTCATCTGTACATTCTAAACGTGCAAATATCTTCTTTATGCGTCGTATCCACTTTTCTGCTTCTGCTGGATCAGCTTTTCCATCGAACTTTGGAGGGGAGGTCTTCAAAAATTTATCAAACACAGACCCTTTATCAAAACTCATGTCCCTTGCCTCTGCTAGTGCCCCATGTTGATCAAATTCCCTCCGTATATTTTGTTGTGTTTCAGTAGTAGTAACTGGAGCTGAAGTTGGAGTAGGAGCAGGGGCAGGAACAGATGCGGCTGGGGGAGTTACATTAGTAGTATTGCGAGCTTGATTTGCGACTCCTGAACTAGCGTATCTACTATTGGTTCGTCTGCCGCTACGTGTTGCCATTCCTTCCAAATTAAATAAATAAAATAAACATATAAGAATAATAGTAAGCTAGCTAAAAAAATTTGAAATTCACATTCCTAAGGACTCTGGGACCGGGCCTCTATAAATTTCTAGAAGACACCATAAACCTATGCTCTGATACCAACAAATGTCACACCCCACTTAAGGATGTAACCGGCCGAGTACCCTAAGCCTTAGCTTAAGGAACACGCAAGCCTAATTTTCATTCAACTTAAATTTACAAAAAAGAAAACCTTCAATGAAAAAATAACCTTGTCATTTAAAAATTTACGAGAATAAATAAAATAGTCTACTAACGTTTCAAACTTAAAATAATTAATAACAGTAATTAAAATATTTCAAATCATCAAACTCTAATCTAGCTACCAAAATAAAATCCATCAATAAAATGTAAAATTATTCCTAAGAGGCCACGACTTAAAGGTCCCACTGCCAGAGTCCATGTCTAATCCCTTCCAGGCTTACCTGAAAAATGTTAAAAGGAGGGGTGAGCTAAAAGCCCAGTGAATGGATTGCCAAGCCAAAAATAATAATATCCATTTGGAAATAATAAATTTTCAAATAACCAATTTAATCAAGAAAAATTTTCCAAGTAACCATGTCCATGCATAATCAATAACAATTTCAAAACCTGCACATCAGAGTGCAATAACATCCATAATTCATCCCGTCAATCACAACTGTGATAACAAACATTAATCCATGGATATATGAAAATTAAATATAAAATGCGCCAATATATTTTCTCATGGGCAGTGCCCGCTGGATCCAATATCGTACTTAGAGTCACCCAGTCTGGCTCCTGGGTTCTTCCCTAAGCCGATCCGATTGAGGTCACCACGGTTTTCACGGGCCTGTTCCCTAGTTGCCAGAGTCACACTACTTAAGGAGCCTGTCCCCTGGACTTTAATTTTTATTTCCAATAACCACAAAATAATTTTTCCATCACAATCTCATAATTTCCAGGATTAAACACAAGTGTCCAAATAATTTTATCTATGCTCAATAGCATAAAACATATAATATTATTATCAAAACAATATAATTTTTCACAAGAATAATCCAAAAATTTTCAACTTTCAAATCTTTATGCATAGAATCATTTATAAAATAATACTAGCAAGGCAGACCACTCACCTGGTGTCCAAAGATGTACACGTAAAATAAATCAGGATAATCCCTCACAATCCTGAATTCACGAAATTAAATACTTATTATTTAAAATCTATCGTAAAATTTACGTCTAATAATTTACTAAATATAAACCATTCACTCTTCTAAAATAATTTAATTAATATAAATAAATAACCCTTTCAAATTGTCAAATTGATAATCGGCCAGCAACCCCTTTCAATACATCAAGTGAAAAGTAAATTTTTTTTTTTTTTTTTTTATCCAATCTTGGGTTCGTTTATTAAAAAAGTGTCAGCTAGCTTATCAAAATACGACTCAAGCAAAAGTTCGTGAACGGCTGGGTTTATTTGAAGACTAGGTTCCACATTTGTCAAAAAATGACTAGTCATCAATGAATTTAAACAATTTTCAAACAACTGTAATAATAACCAGAAAATACAAATCAAAAGCCCACAATCCGAAATGGGTTAAGATTACAAAACCATTGCATTACTGATAATTGGAACCAACCCCAAAAATCTCATAATAAACAATAATATTTACAACCAAAATGCCCAAATCTACTAAAAGGGTTCTACTACGGTAATGTATTAGACATACAGAAACTTCATTAATTAGCGACCTGAGCTGTTCAAATACGAAAGACAGCAACCATAAATACCCAGTTCATGCCAATGAAAACCCAACAATCACAAGGAAAACCACATCGCATAGCAATTCATGCACCCGACTTTCGGGAATATGAAACCCGTAACGAATAGCTTAAACACAAATCGAACTTCACAAACCCATGTTTCTTACCCATCTCATCATGCTTGATATTTAATGAATAGAAAAATTAAAATAAAAATAAAAACTAACCTTTAATTCTTCTTCGCTTCAGCCAAATCTTTCTCTTCTATCTCCTCTCTCTCTTAATTAGAAATAATAAAACCCTAGGAAGACACCTCTTATTTATAGCCTTAACTTCCTAATCGTATACTATTACTTCCATTAAATTATGGTGAACCTTCAATCCTAATCCAATCATAATTCTAATAACTCTTCAAATTATCCAAAACACTAAAAATTAAAATTTAATTATTTCCTAAATAAAGTAAACTAATTCTAATAAGACTATAATACTCAATAAAGTTAACCAATTCTAATAAAATTATAACACTAGATAAAGCCAACCAATTCTAATAAAACTATAACACATAGAAATATAAATAATAATAAATATATATATTTGGGTTATAACATTCTCCCCCCGTTAAAAGAGTTTCGTCCTCGAAACTTACCTCAAGTGTTATGTGAATAAATCCGGATACTTCTTTATCATCTCTTCTTCACGCTCCCATGTTGCTTCTTCAACTGCATGGTTGTGCCACTGAACTTTAACAAACCGAATTACTTTATTGCGAAGCACCTGTTCTTTAGTATCTAGAATCTGCATAGGTGATTCCTCATATGATAAGTCCTCCCTGATCTGTAGTGGCTCGTAATCAATCACATGATTCGGACTATGCATATACTTCTTAAGCATCGATACATGGAAGACATTATGTACTCTGGCCAACTTAGGAGGTAAAGCCACTCGATATGCCACTGCTCCAATTCTTTCCAAAATCTCAAATGGCCCAATATAACGTGGGCTCAACTTTCCTTTCTTCCCAAATCTAATTACCCCTTTCCAAGGTGATACCCTCAAAAATACTTTCTCACCAACTTGAAACTCCAATTCTCTTCTTCTATTATCAGCATAACTTTTCTGGCGACTCTGTGCAGCTAGGAGTTTTTGACGAATAACAACAATCTTCTGAGTTGCATCCTCCACCAAATCCGGACCCAACAGTTGTCTCTCTCCAACTTCAAACCAACATACAGGGGATCTACACTTTCTACCATATAGAGCCTCATACGGCGCCACCCCCAAGCTTGAATGATAGCTATTATTGTAAGCAAACTCTACTAAGGGCAATTGCTCATCCCAATTACCTTTCCACTCCAATACACAAGATCTCAACATATCCTCTAATGTCTGAATGGTCCTCTCTGACTGCCCATCAGTTTGTGGATGATAAGCTGAACTAAGACTCAATTGTGTCCCTAAAGCTGCTTGCAGACTACCCCAAAACTTAGACACAAAACGTGGATCACGGTCTGACACAATGGACACTGGTGCACCATGCAATCTGACTATCTCTCTTACATATAACTGGGCCAACTTATCTAATGAGAAAGTCATCTTAATGGCAATGAAGTGTGCAGACTTAGTCAATCTGTCAACTATCACCCACACTGCATCATGTCCAGCACGAGTCCGAGGTAACCCAGAAACAAAATCCATTGTGATCTGTTCCCACTTCCACTCTGGTATTGACAAAGGCTGAAGCTTCCCTGCTGGTCTTTGGTGCTCAACTTTTACTTGCTGACATATAAGGCATTGTGCTACATACTCTGTAACATCTTTCTTCATACCATTCCACCAATAATGTTCTCGTAAATCTCTATACATCTTGGTACTACCTGGGTGAATACTATACTTTGAGTTATGAGCCTCAAACAAAATATCTCTCCTTAAATCATCTAGGAGAGGAACACATAATCGACCATTGAATCTAAGCACTCCCTCTGCATCAATTGTGAAATCTGAAACATGCCCCTTCTCCAATTCTTCCTTAACCCTATGATACTGGGGGTCATTTAACTGTGCAGCTTTAATTCTGTCTAGCAAAGTGGGTCTAATTATTAACTGACTGCAAAGTGCCCTCTCTCCTTGTCGAACCACTTCTAAATCCAAACATCTCAATTCCTTCAACAGACATGGTTGAGCAGTGAGCATTGCCAGAGTTCCATTTGAAGATTTCCTACTCAAGGCATCCGCCACAACATTTGCCTTGCCAGGATGGTACATAATACTAATATCATAATCTTTAAGCAATTCCAGCCATCTCCTTTGCCTCAAGTTAAGCTCTTTCTGTGTGAAAATATACTTTAAACTTTTATGATCAGTGTAGATCTCACACGATTCTCCATACAGATAATGTCTCCATATTTTTAGTGCAAACACAACCGCAGCTAACTCCAAATCATGAGTGGGATAATTCTTTTCATGTGGTTTTAACTGACGAGAAGCATATGCAATTACCTTCCCCTGCTGCATGAGAACACAACCCAAACCCTGGCGTGATGCATCACTAAAAATCACAAAGCCACCACATTCCTTTGGTAGAGTAAGGATAGGTGCAGATACTAATCTTTGCTTAAGCTCCTGGAAGCTACTTTCACATTGATCCGTCCAATCAAACTTCACTCCCTTTTTAGTAAGACTTGTAAGTGGAAGGGCAATACGAGAAAATCCTTCCACAAACCGCCTATAATAGCCCGCTAACCCCAAGAAACTGCGCACCTCAGAAACCGTTGTAGGACGTTGCCACTCCATTATTGCCTCCACCTTCTGCGGATCCACTGAGACTCCATCTTTACTAACAACATGCCCTAAGAAGGATATTCTATCAAGCCAAAACTCACGCTTCTTAAATTTGGCATACAACTTGTTATCTTTAAGGATTTGCAGAGCTATCCTCAAATGTTCTTCATGTTCCTTTTTGCTCTTTGAATAAACTAGGATGTCATCAATAAATACCACTACAAAGTGATCCAATTGGGGTTTGAAAACCCGATTCATCATGTCAATAAAAGCTGCGGGTGCATTAGTAAGGCCAAAGGGCATAACTAGGAACTCGTAGTGCCCATATCTCGTTCTAAAAGCAGTCTTAGGAACATCCCCTTCTCTTATCTTCAATTGATGGTATCCTGATCTCAAATCAATTTTTGAAAACACCTGGGCCCCTTGTAGTTGATCAAACAAGTCATCGATGCGTGGTAATAGGTATCTATTCTTGATGGTGACTTTATTCAACTCTCTATAATCAATGCACAACCTCATGGAACCGTCTTTCTTCTTCACAAACAGAACTGGTGCTCCCCATGGTGAAACACTAGGCCTTATGAACCCTTTATCTAGAAGATCTTGTAATTGAACCTGCAATTCCCTTAACTCAACAGGTGCCATTCTATACGGTGCCTTGGAAATAGGAGTAGTGCCAGGTAACAAATCAATATTAAATTCAATCTCACGATCTGGGGGTAGGCCAGGTAGATCCTCTGGAAAAACATCAGCAAACTCCTTCACTATAGGTAGCTCCTCCAACCCCATATCTTGTTTCTCTTCTTCAATTACATAGGCTAGGTATCCTTCACAACCTTTTCTCAACATCCTGTTTGCTTGTAGAGCAGAAATAAAACCAAGTGATTGAATATTTCTATCCCCTTGGAAATAAAATTCAGCTTGTCCTGGTGTTGAAAATATCACTCTTTTCTGACGGCAGTCGACAGTAGCATAATTAAAAGTCAACCAATCTATCCCCAAGATAACATCGAAGTCATGCATATCTAAACCGATCAAATCCACTAATAAAACTCTATTATCGATCTGAACCCTACAAGATCGACAATAGTATCCAGCAAAATAGTATCTCCTATAGGAGTAGAAACAATAAGCCCCGCATCCAATTGTTCAAGCGCAATAGGTAAGCTACGCAAAAATTTAGGGGAAGCAAAAGAATGTGTAGATCCTGAATCTATTAACACCCTAGCAGGTGTAGATGAAATAAGAAGTGTACCTTGCACCACTGAAGGTGATGCCTCTGCCTCCTTCTGAGTAAGTGCATAAACACGTGCAGGAGCTGCTTGCCTCTGGTTCTGTCCCTGAGTACGACTTTGGTTACCACTCTGTGTAGTATCTCTCTGTCCTTGGAATGCTTGTTGAGTTTGTTGTCCTGTGGTATTTGGAGCTCTACATTGACTCTTAACATGCCCATCCTTACCACAGTTGTAACACTTCTTAGGCGTGCCATCACAAAAGTAGCCAAATGAATGCTGCCTGCCACACCTTGCACATGGTCGTGCCTGCTGGCTATTATTTCCATCTATCTGTGCTTGAGTGTTTCTTCTCTTCTGAAAGCTGCCACCCCCACTACCCTGACCGCTACTATTCTGTTCCATGGTCCTTTTATTAGACTGTGGTTTTCCCTTCTTAGCATCTTCCAAGCAGTCTTCAACTAGCTGTGCCCTGGTCACAAGTTCTGCCAAAGTCTTAGACTGGAGTACTGCAACCCTACTACGAATGGCTGGACGCAGTCCCTTCTCAAACATCAACACCTTGTCATTTTCGTTATCTACTTGCGTAGAGTACTTTGATAATTCTGCAAATTTGCATTCATACTCAGCCACGGTCATGCTACCTTGCTCCAGGGAAAGAAATTCTAACTGCTTCTGTCTCTTGATCGCTATGGGAATAAATTTATTATTGAATATCTCAAGAAAATTATTCCAGTTCAACTCGTTCTCTCTTCCTTGATATTGGCGTTCCACCATATCCCACCAATCTTCTGCAGGTCCTTCCAAAACATATGTTGCCATGGAGACTTTTTGTTCATCTGTACATTCTAAACGTGCAAATATCTTCTTTATGCGTCGTATCCACTTTTCTGCTTCTGCTGGATCAGCTTTTCCATCGAACTTTGGAGGGGAGGTCTTCAAAAATTTATCAAACACAGACCCTTTATCAAAACTCATGTCCCTTGCCTCTGCTAGTGCCCCATGTTGATCAAATTCCCTCCGTATATTTTGTTGTGTTTCAGTAGTAGTAACTGGAGCTGAAGTTGGAGTAGGAGCAGGGGCAGGAACAGATGCGGCTGGGGGAGTTACATTAGTAGTATTGCGAGCTTGATTTGCGACTCCTGAACTAGCGTATCTACTATTGGTTCGTCTGCCGCTACGTGTTGCCATTCCTTCCAAATTAAATAAATAAAACAAACATATAAGAATAATAGTAAGCTAGCTAAAAAAATTTGAAATTCACATTCCTAAGGACTCTGGGACCGGGCCTCTATAAATTTCTAGAAGACACCATAAACCTATGCTCTGATACCAACAAATGTCACACCCCACTTAAGGATGTAACCGGCCGAGTACCCTAAGCCTTAGCTTAAGGAACACGCAAGCCTAATTTTCATTCAACTTAAATTTACAAAAAAGAAAACCTTCAATGAAAAAATAACCTTGTCATTTAAAAATTTACGAGAATAAATAAAATAGTCTACTAACGTTTCAAACTTAAAATAATTAATAACAGTAATTAAAATATTTCAAATCATCAAACTCTAATCTAGCTACCAAAATAAAATCCATCAATAAAATGTAAAATTATTCCTAAGAGGCCACGACTTAAAGGTCCCACTGCCAGAGTCCATGTCTAATCCCTTCCAGGCTTACCTGAAAAATGTTAAAAGGAGGGGTGAGCTAAAAGCCCAGTGAATGGATTGCCAAGCCAAAAATAATAATATCCATTTGGAAATAATAAATTTTCAAATAACCAATTTAATCAAGAAAAATTTTCCAAGTAACCATGTCCATGCATAATCAATAACAATTTCAAAACCTGCACATCAGAGTGCAATAACATCCATAATTCATCCCGTCAATCACAACTGTGATAACAAACATTAATCCATGGATATATGAAAATTAAATATAAAATGCGCCAATATATTTTCTCATGGGCAGTGCCCGCTGGATCCAATATCGTACTTAGAGTCACCCAGTCTGGCTCCTGGGTTCTTCCCTAAGCCGATCCGATTGAGGTCACCACGGTTTTCACGGGCCTGTTCCTACAATCGTTGAGAACTAGGGTCACCACGGTTTTCACGGGCCTGTTCCCTAGTTGCCAGAGTCACACTACTTAAGGAGCCTGTCCCCTGGACTTTAATTTTTATTTCCAATAACCACAAAATAATTTTTCCATCACAATCTCATAATTTCCAGGATTAAACACAAGTGTCCAAATAATTTTATCTATGCTCAATAGCATAAAACATATAATATTATTATCAAAACAATATAATTTTTCACAAGAATAATCCAAAAATTTTCAACTTTCAAATCTTTATGCATAGAATCATTTATAAAATAATACTAGCAAGGCAGACCACTCACCTGGTGTCCAAAGATGTACACGTAAAATAAATCAGGATAATCCCTCACAATCCTGAATTCACGAAATTAAATACTTATTATTTAAAATCTATCGTAAAATTTACTGTCTAATAATTTACTAAATATAAACCATTCACTCTTCTAAAATAATTTAATTAATATAAATAAATAACCCTTTCAAATTGTCAAATTGATAATCGGCCAGCAACCCCTTTCAATACATCAAGTGAAAAGTAAATTTTTTTTTTTTTTTTTATCCAATCTTGGGTTCGTTTATTAAAAAAGTGTCAGCTAGCTTATCAAAATACGACTCAAGCAAAAGTTCGTGAACGGCTGGGTTTATTTGAAGACTAGGTTCCACATTTGTCAAAAAAATGACTAGTCATCAATGAATTTAAACAATTTTCAAACAACTGTAATAATAACCAGAAAATACAAATCAAAAGCCCACAATCCGAAATGGGTTAAGATTACAAAACCATTGCATTACTGATAATTGGAACCAACCCCAAAAATCTCATAATAAACAATAATATTTTACAACCAAAATGCCCAAATCTACTAAAAGGGTTCTACTACGGTAATGTATTAGACATACAGAAACTTCATTAATTAGCGACCTGAGCTGTTCAAATACGAAAGACAGCAACCATAAATACCCAGTTCATGCCAATGAAAACCCAACAATCACAAGGAAAACCACATCGCATAGCAATTCATGCACCCGACTTTCGGGAATATGAAACCCGTAACGAATAGCTTAAACACAAATCGAACTTCACAAACCCATGTTTCTTACCCATCTCATCAATGCTTGATATTTAATGAATAGAAAAATTAAAATAAAAATAAAAACTAACCTTTAATTCTTCTTCAGCTTCAGCCAAATCTTTCTCTTCTATCTCCTCTCTCTCTTAATTAGAAATAATAAAACCCTAGGAAGACACCTCTTATTTATAGCCTTAACTTCCTAATCGTATACTATTACTTCCATTAAACTATTACTTCCATTAAATTATGGTGAACCTTCAATCCTAATCCAATCATAATTCTAATAACTCTTCAAATTATCCAAAACACTAAAAATTAAAATTTAATTATTTCCTAAATAAAGTAAACTAATTCTAATAAGACTATAATACTCAATAAAGTTAACCAATTCTAATAAACTTATAACACTAGATAAAGCCAACCAATTCTAATAAAACTATAACACATAGAAATATAAATAATAATAAATATATATATTTGGGTTATAACAAATAACATCCATAATTCATCCCGTCAATCACAACTGTGATGACAAACATTAATCCATGGATATATGGAAACTAAATATAAAATGTGCTAATATACTTTCTCGTGGGCAATGCTCGTTGGATCCAATATCGTACTTAGAGTCACCCAGTCTGGCTCCTTAGTTCTTCCCTAAGCCGATCCGATTGAGGTCACCACGGTTTTCACGGGCCTGTTCCTACAATCGTTGAGAACTAGGGTCACCACGGTTTTCACGGGTCCTGTTCCCTAGTTGCCAGAGTCACGCCACTTAAGGAGCCTGTCCCCTGGACTTTAATTTTTATTTCCAATAACCACAAAATAATTTTTCTATCACAATATCATAATTTCCAAGATTAAATACAAGTGTCCAAATAATTTTACCAATGCTCAATAGCATAAAACATATAATATTATTATCAAAACAATATAATTTTTCATAAAGAATAATCCAAAAATTTTCAACTTTCAAACCTTTATGCATGGAATAATTTATAAAATAATACTAGTAAGGCAAACCACTCACCTGGTGTCCAAAGATATACACGTAAAATAAATCAGGATAATCCCTCACGATCCTGAATTCACAAAATTAAATACATATTATTTAAAATTTATCGAAAAATTTACATAATATAAGCCCATAACTCCTCTAAAATAATTTAATTAATATAATTAAATAACAATTCCAATTTATCAAATTGACAGACATTCTGCTGGCAACGTTTTCCATTAAACTTTTATTATATATATATATACACAAATACGTACAATTCCAAAAATCAAAATCTTTTTTTTTTTAAATTTCCACACAGCAACTCGCTTCCATACATCACGTGAAAGGAAATTTTTTTTTTCTTTTTTACCGGGATGAACATATATGCACACATAAATCTATATGCACGCACTAATCTTTAATCTTTTCTATCAATAATCTAAAGAAAAAAAGAGAAAAAGTAAAAATTACTAACCTTGTTTTCTTCTTCACTCTTCACGCGTAACCTCCTCTTTTCTCTCTTCTCTTCTCTCTCTCTTTCTCTTCTAATTTAGAATTATAATAAACTCTAGAAAGACACCCACTATTTATAACCTTAACTTCTTACTCGTATGCTATTACGCCCATTAAATTACAGTGGACCTTCAATCTCAATCCAATTATAATTCTAATAACTCTTCAAATTATCCAAAACATTAAAAATTAAAATTTAAGTATTTCCTAAATAAAGTAAACTAATTCTAATAAAACTATAATATTAAATAAAGCTAACCAATTCTAATAAAATTATAACACTAGATAAAGCCAACCAATTCTAATAAAACTATAACACATAAAAAAATATACATAATAATAAATATATATATTTGGGTTATAACATCTCCTATGTCCTTTATGTCAGCTAGTGGGAAGGTGGCCAGGTGGGAAAGTGGTAAGGTAGAGATTTCTTCGTCCCCAATCTTTGTACATGAAAAGATGAGGGGGTGCCACATATTATGATGGTCCCCCATTATAATATTTGACCCTCCATACCCTAAATCCTAAAATTCGACCAAAAAAAAAAAAAAAAAGCATCCAAGTATAATTGGGTTAATCTGGATTATGAATGATGAGCTAGAGTCCATTGGCTGATCAAATTAATCCTCTATGGTAGTGGTGGTGCTTTTAAATTAATGCATATATATTTTAACAAAATAAATGTGTGCTGTTTATGTTGGCTGATCACCATTAGAAATCGTCTCGCTAGTAGGATAAATCAATTGGTTGAGGTCAGTGGAAGCTCACCAAAGATTGCTTGCCTTAAATTTTTAAGTTTTAGATATTCTTGTTAATTAACTAACACCTAATTAAAGTAGGTATCGCATAAAAAATAAAAAATAGAAAAAGTTGCTCACATTACTCAAAAGTGACGTGGACAGCTTCTATTTAGATAAAACCAAATTGTCTCTCCAAGCAATAATATAAGAATATGCGCCTTGCTTAACAATAATCAAGAGATTCTTGATCCATAACCTACCCAAAAAGCCCCACCTTAACCCCTAAAAGGAACTTTTTGTTAAACTATTATGCATAACAATCATAAAAATGAGAAAGTGTCCACCTCATTAGCATTTTTGTCAAGGAATTTCCTAAGTTGGAGGGTAGGTGGTCCTAGGTTTTTCATTTCAAGACAGGTAAGAAGTTGGCCAATTAAGCCTAGTTGTTTAATGTTAATTAAAGTGATTTAACACTCAATTAACCCAGTTGTCATTATAGCTTAAAATGCAAATGCCTAATCATAGATGCATTGCAAGCCTCCTCGTAGAGAAATTTTTTAGAAGACCCGGCCTATGATCTATTGGCTGGACCTACCTAGTCTGGGACTATTTAATAATTCCTCCTTTTGGTTTTCCAGGGCAAATACAAAAAAACATGCTTCCATATTTTTATCATATTTAAATTCAAAATCAAATAAGTGAGGCTGTGAAGTCACGATTAGTTCAAATCAATAACAGAGATGGCAAATCTCAATATCTCCGTTGCTGCTGAATTTCAGCAAATTTACATTTTGCTCAGTCCATCAGCAGATGGAGGAATATAAAGATTTACAGTAGCTGCTTTTGTTGCTTTTCTTTTTAATCCAACTTTTTTGCAACTTTGGATTTCTGGTTTCTATTTGCCAGTTATTAAGTTTACCTCCAGTTATTAAAAAATAAAAATATAATAACCAAACCAAACCAAGCCTTTTCCTACTAGGTGGGTTCGGCAGAAAGATTGACTCTCACCCTAAATTTCAAAATATAATTTCCCTAATTTATGTCTGCAGAGATTATAAACTCCAGCGTGCATGTAATTAATACCATATTGACTGGAAAGGCGAACATGTACCGTTTTGGAGTTGTTCTTAATACAGTTGTTTCAGAACTGTGATCAAAGTTAACAATTTCACTGTAAATTCAAGTTACACGAATCTCATCTAAGTTAATACAAATTTCCCCAATCAATAGTACTTTTATTTATCTACTTGATTTAGATCTCTTTACCTATTTGGTATACACCTACAATAACCTTTTTCGAAGAAATTAGAATAACTCCAACCATTGTAGAAATGCTCTTCACAATCTGGACTCTCCCAATCTAGATCTTAAATACGCGATTCAAGAAACAAAATAGTTTTCCAAAGAAATTTAAGAAAAGAGGCTTGGATGATCACGGTTTGAAGACTTTTCTTGTATTTTTGCTCTCAATGGAATGATAAACTAGGCTTAAGGTAAGAACTTAAGAGTCAGGAAATGTTTTTGGATATTTATAAATGGAAAATCAGACAAAAATCAAATCTAGTTGCTATATAGAAAAACAGGGCTAACTCCGCACGCAGCTCCAGGGATTCCCGCAGGCGTGAGTTGCTCGCAAATTGTCATCGAATGATTCTGAAATTTGAGTCGCAAGATGTGCTCACAAACTTCAAGCGAAGTATTTTGGAATTTTTAGCCCTTTGAACAGCTAGCTCTCACATGCAATTATTGGGCGTGAATTTCTCGCGACCTGCTCGTGAAGCATAAAGCCTCTCGAATCAAAATCCAACCATACTCCAATCCTTCTACCATTAAAATATGTACTCAACCACCCATCAAATGAACGTATGAAGCATCCAAAAACTCTTTGGCAAGTGTTCAAACAGTTGATATGAAGATCACAAATAATTAGACGATATTGTAAGATTTTAAGTAATAATATTGCTAATCAGTATTTGCTCAAAAATTACCAACACAAATAAATCCTAAACAAGCACTAACAATCTTAATCAACAATCCACAAATTCAAAACTCATCCACCTTTTTTCCAATGCCCGCATTATATTGAATTGCACGCTGCATAGAGAAAAAATACCAGCGGAAAGTGAAATAGCCATTTTTCTTATTTCAGAATATAAGCAGTCCAATGTCGACAAAGGCATGTCAGAATATACATAAACCCAACAAGATTTTCAAATTATAAATACATTTGAGAATATAAAATGCATCGTTAGTCATCAGTAAAGAACTGTCCTCCAAGACTATCCAGGACAGCTAATTGCATACCCTCTGATGGATTCCAGTGTCGTTTCCGTTGATTTATAAACCAGTTGTTAATTTGCTTTTGATCTAGGCCAGTTGATTCAGCCAGCAAAATCTTATCAGCTTCCTGGAAGATTAAGAAAACAAACAAGTGGCTGCTTAATTCATTTGGTCATGTAGCTTTCCACCATATTTAAGTTGTGCTTAGATTAAGAATTTATCAAGAGAAAAGAAAATGAAAGGATAACCAAAATTAGTTCTCTTATTTGATTTGTGATAGAAAATAGAAGGAAAAGGCATAAATAGAATTGAGGAACTAAAAATAGGTAAATTAAAAAAAAAAAAAAAAACTGACTTATTGATAAAAGCCTTTGATTTTCTTATATTTTTAGAGCAACTAAAAGTTGGGATTTTATGTTGTTTTCTTTCCTTTTCTTTTTCAAACTTCTCCTTTTCCTTTTCCTTTTCTTTTCATTCACCGAATCCCAACTCCAAACACACCCTTAAAGGCTAATGCAAATAGTGCAAAAGTGAACGATAAACATAAATTAAAATGCAAACAATGCACAGAATCATCCCCCTACGCAAAATAAGAAACTCACAAAAACAGGGTTACAATATCACTGGTTAGGAATTTTTGGGGATAGCAGAAGCATAAAATATAATGGATACCTGCCGTAAGGGACATATTGATATGTATTTTGAGAACAATCAGGATAACAGACTTGAATACGACAAGACTTTGTTTAACTGATCATTCTTTACACATAAATTACCATTGGATGACATCTTATTTATAGGACTACATTAGTCTACTCGGAAGATTTTAGGAGTTGCATTTTACATTCCAAAACGTTCATTCATATTCCAAGACATACACAACAAAGACAAATTATATTGCCAGAATTCTTTTTTGTTTCTGCTAGATCACAACGCTGCCAGAATTCTTTTTTGTTTCTGCTAGATCAAAACGCTTAAAATCATGTGCATTGCTAATTGTATATTGTGCTGGATGAGAAACAAATGCTGCGACAATATCATTTGTCATGCCAAACATATTCCTGCATGTTCCTAAATTCATGTAGAATCGAGCAAATTGTGGATTACACATTTGCCAACAATTGGATAAAATCATAATATACCAGAAAGAATACTTACCGTTGGGTAAGGCCATCTATAGTGCAGATTCCACCACTGGAGTAACGTTTGCCTGGACTCTCTCGGCAGCTTTCCCTTCTTTTTTTTCTTTGAAAATTCCAGCTTCAGGCTGCTGATATGTCCACCATATTTACGTAGGAGCCGATCTTTAAGCCCTTCGTTTTCACCCCTTGTTTGTGTATCTTGTCCTTCAATCTCTCCTCCACTAAATTCATCGTCTGATGAAACAGAAGCCTTCATCTGCACAGATATGTAACAATTAGATAGCTCAAATTCTACCCATTACAGATTAATCCATATTAAACTATAAGAAACACACATCCCTGCCCTAGAAAAGACAACTTCTACTAGTCTCACTTGATTAGATCTTCATCGCGCAAGGCTAAGAAGTGCAGCAATTACATTTGGAAACAATATTTCAATTTCACAGATAATAAATTTTAATAGGCAATAAAATCTTCCATCTGGATTAACAGAATTAAGCCATGCTATAGATTCTAGAAAACGGCCATTAGTTTGGGACAATGAAATGAAATGGGCATTTCAACATTTTCATTCCACTACCTTATTTAGTACACATGCTTGAAATGTTCTTGATTGAGGAAATGGAATGAAATGATGTTTTCAGGATTAACCATTTCATTGTACCAAACTAGACTTTTAGGCCCCGTTTGGTATAAGGAAATGGAACAGTTAAGTCTCATACTATCATTTCATTCCACTCCCTCAAACAAGCATAATGTTGGTGGTATTTGGTTTATTTTTTATTTTCTATTTTTGTTTTATGTGTTGAAATCTCAAAATGACAAAACACAAAATACTTTATTTTTCTTGTTTTGAGATTTTCCTTATTTTTTGTTAAAAACTCTCAAAATGATTTTTAACCATTTTTTTATTTCTTGTGTAAACTCATTTTTTGTTTTCGAAAAACAAATTTTGAAAACACAAGTAACCAAATAAGTTTTGAATTATTTTCCTTATTTTCAAAAGCATAAAATGAAAAATGAGTTCAAAACAGAAAATAAAAAATAAAAATAAAAAATAGAAAAACAAACTAAATGACCCTTTAGCATTTTAGATAAATAACTAAGAGTACGTTTTGAGTGACAAAAGTGAGATAAAATGAGATAAGTTATAAATTCGTAATTCGTGTTGTGAAATAAAAAATAAATAATTTTTAGAATTTCTCAATATTTTTTACTATTTTTTAGAATTTTTTTGGTCACTCCAAACGGAGCCTAAATAAGATAATTAAATGAAAGTGTGGATATGATCATCACACTTCATTCTCTTGTATCAAACAGGAACTTAAGATTTTCCAAACATGGGTTCCGAAGGTTTATATTCCAAACATGTGTCTAAACATTTGGGCCAAATTAGAGGCGAAAAAAAAAAAAGAGAAGAAGAAGAAGAAAAAATTCAAAAAGTTGCGTCTTTGCCTCCTATGGAACAGCACAATTATATTTATACAGAAGAAATTTATTAATTCTGTTTAGGGGAGAGAAGGGTGCGATTGAAAAAAAAAAAAAGTAAAGCTTATTTTCTTACAAATAACGAAATTGTATTTTTTTTTCTTCAAATGCAAAAAAAAAAAGTGATAATGATGCAAGGATGAAATTTTGCAATTACAATGCATCTCAATGCGCGTTTTTATTTAAAGTGGAAAATTTCAGGTTTTTTTAACAACTCCTTTCGGCATGATCTTCTGCTGCTATGACATTACTTTTCTAAGTAAACGAAACCCAATCTATAACTACCCGAACAGTGGAAAAGATGAGGGAAGGGTAGCCTGATTTTGAACTTTGGACAAAGCTAAGCGATAAGGATTTTCATTTTTTCTTTTCTTGACAACCGAAATGCCCATGGAAGAATATTGTAAGGACATAGAATATACGTATATAATGGATGGAGTACGGAATAGACGTGGATGTTTTATGGGCCGAAATCAATATAATAATATTTCAATAGTCATCGGGTCGGACTTATAAAGATTTGGGCCTGGCTCGTAGATCCCTAATCAGCCCACTTAATCCCATTTACCTTTTAAATGAATTTTATATTATTATTTTTAATAAAAGTATAATTAAAAAATTATAAAAATAAATAGCACTAAATATTTATTTTTTTATAAGACAATATAAAAAATTAATTTATAAGTACATAAATTATTAAAAATAATACTTTTTAATAATTAAATCAATAGGTAGACCACTCTTGGGCCAAATTTTTGTAATTCTAAACTTGGCCGGTTCAAAATTAAAAAAAAAAAAAAAAATAGACAAGTAGGACTTGAGACTTCGGAACTCGGACCAATGGCCAACCCTACAGCACCAGTAAAAGATGCATCCGTGCATTGACAACACGAAGCCAGATGGAGAACCATTTGATGGGCAGCCACTGACAGCAACTGAGCCGATCGAAGTAGGTGGTGGAAAGGCAATAAAGCCACCATCAGTTCTCCGTCAGGTCGTTTCTTTGTCAGTGGCAGTGTCCAACGAATTGTTATGGCCATCAAATCAAGGTTGCAGAGACTCTTACACAAAAGAACACTCAACCTAAACAAAAAAACTAGCAAAAGCTGAAGCAAGTGCCCATCCTAATATGGCCATTGCGATTCAATTCCAGTCGATATGACCCGAGCAAGCCGAATTTTTGTCGTAACACTAATGGGTGGGATGAGGGGCTTATCTCTTCTGCAGGTTTCAACGGGCCCCAGATCCGATGGCTGGCGGTTCACCCTCACTCTTGTGTGCATTGGCTCACCGTTAGATTGAATAGTATTCCACTAATTCAATCGGTACAGTACACCGAACCTGTGCCCTTGAACAACTGGTGAGTCAAGAAATACTCACAGTAGACCCCTACACATTTAGATAATTACACATAGACCCTCTTAACATATAAAATTACTTATAAACCCCTCACACATTTATGTAATTACACATAAATTCCTTTCCGTTAGTATGCAATCAGAAATTTCGTTAAAATGATGATATTAACCAAAAAAAGTTTTTTAATATACCAACTTTATCCTTAGTTGGGTAAATCATGCGCTCTCTCTCTCTCCGGCGGAAGTGGCAGAAGGTAGTGGAACGACCGCCTCTCCTCCAAATTCTCCCCAACCCACAGTGATAAAATCTCATTCATTTCCCATGGCGTCATTTCACATGGCGTCGCCGCCAGCTTCCTCGCCAACAAGGGCCTCAAACTCCCACCACTACCGCCACTCTACGACGGCAGGTACTTGGGGATTCGGCTGCCCTTAGATTTAATTCTCTGTACTGTTTTCAACGGCCTGTCCTCTTTTTTCTACTCCACATGCTACACTGCCAACCTTTGAGCATTGTACTAAAGCTTGGTGTTCGAGTTTTTGATTTGTTTCCCTTTCCTATTCTATTTTTTGGCAGTTCAAGAAAAGCAAAGATCTTTCTGCAATGGCGAGGCTCCACGAAATGTCAACAATTGTTCTCTTGGTACTTTTCTCAGTCCGACTCTCTCTATCTGCGGATCCACCGGAGGGCGCTCCAACTCCGGCCTCTAAAATCGACGGCGACACGCTTTCTCCGCTGTCTGGATCCAGAGCCCCAGAAAGTCCTTCACAATCGTCAGCATTTGGTTCGCCTCCGACACCTCCATCGTTAGATGTCGTTCCTACCTCGTCCCCAATGCCACTGCCGGCTGATTCTCCGTCGAAGAAGTCTCCGACTCCGGCACAAGACGACGGTACCAAAAATAGTGATTTGTACCCGTATGTTGAGGAGGCGAATGAGTCATCCAGTGGAATGAAAGGAAGACAGAAGTCCGGAATTGTGGTTGGACTAATCGCCGGCATTTGTCTGGTGGGTCTCAGAAGGATGGTTTACAAGAAAAGGTAGGAGAATCTTCAGTGATCCCAGTACAGATACGCCACAAGCTCTCTAGATATATACGTATACATATATCTATATCTATATATATATCTTACCATTGGCAACGATACTGGCGAAAGTACTAATGCTGATTTAATTGAAAATGGTAAATCAAATCCCTTTCTTATGCTAAACGATAAACTTTCCAACTCCAGCTTCGAAATTGTTTTGGGTTGCTTATTTAGTGTTGGTTTATGGCAGTTAGGTTAAATAGGGGAGTGATCATTGAGAAGATAATAATGTGCTACAATCTAGAAATGGTAATGGACTTTTTTTTTTTTTTGGTAAGTATTGGTAATGGACTTGATCTGAGAAGAAGATCAAAAACAGTGTTAGATACAAACATGTATATGTATAGGTCGGATTAAGAAGAGAAAGAAAGCGCATGTCGAAGGATTATTGGGTAGATTGGCTTTTGTTTTTATATGTGAGGGCAAATTGTCTTTTCACTAAAAACTTTAACGGAATTAATGTCAACATTAAAGGAAGGCGTCTAGGCATTATTAACATTTCAAAACAACAACCCGCATGGATTAGTTCAATGAAGCAGGGGTCAGCTTGGAAAATGGACATGCTTCTCACATCTCAGGTTCGAATCCTTTCTTGGGCGCTCGGTCTTATCAGTGGGCATGTCTTGCGAGGTGGTATATTCGTCTAGAGATTTTACTCGCAACGGTTTATCGGCGAGAGATTTCCTTCGTATCAAAAAAAAAAAAAAAATTTCAAAACAACAGAATATCTGTAATTTTGAAATGTCAAAAGCTCATATATAATTATTTAAATATTTAAAAAATTTAACTGTAATTTATCTTAAATCCTAATTGCGGTGCGCTGTTGTTCTGAGCCGCCTAGGGGTAGTCACAGGTCACAATCTCGCGAAATCCACCCAAGTCCAATCATGTATTTTATTGCTTTGAAATGTTTACAATACGGGCTATGTAGCAACCAAAAAAGTTTTTTTTTTGGGTAATTAAAAAAAAAGTTACTTTCTTCATCTTCACTTTATTTATTTATTTTTTTAACCTTACATTTTTATTGTCATATGTGATTTTATTTTTTCAAAATTAGATTTTATTTCCTGAAAATTTTGAAACATGTTATTCACATCCATAAAAATAAATTATTAAAATAATTGAAAACAAAAATTCATGCAGAGGTGATAAAGAAAAAATAACATTTTACATGAATTTTTTCTAATTTTAATCATTTTAATTTTTTTTGTTATAAATATGACTAATATGTCTAAAAGTCACTAAACAAAAAAAAAATTTAAATTTTAATCATAAAAAAAGTTATATAAAACTTAAAAAAAGCTAAGACCAATAAAAAACTTTTTTTATTACCAAACAAAGCTTAATTCAACCCCAATTTTACCATTTTACAAACAATGTACTTTGGAGTGTAAAAAGGTATAAAATAAATTGAATTTAACATTTTCCTTCAAAAGTGTCACCTAAGATTTGATCTAAAAATATTGTAAGTTAAATATTTATATACAACACAAACAAAAACAAAAAAAATATACATATATATATATAAAATCAAGATTAGGTACAATACATAAACTTCAAATACCAAAAAAAATTCAACGTTCAACAAGATATTGATTGAAAATCACAACTTTGTCTAGCTCCTTTCTTTAAGTGTAAATCGTTAAAAAACTATAAATCATCAACAAATTAAAAGGGCTTAATTGAACAGGAACATTTAAGACTTATAAAATAAGATCAAATCTAAGAAAAGTCAAACTAATGACCACTAAAAATAAATTTAAAATTTTTACCAATAAAGCCATCACTCAAGATTATGTACTTTTGGGTTTCGATCAGAAGAAAAGCCAGATTGTGCCTTGACATTATACTTTAACGAAAACTAAAATGAGTCACCTACCAAAAAAATCAAAGAAAAAATGTGGCTAAAAAAAAAAAAGGGGGGGGGGGGGGGGGGAAGCTCCGAAGAAAAGAGAGTGATTGTAGAATGGAAAAGTTACTAGCGTGCAACTTTTTTAGATTTGCATCTTTCTAGAAATTATTTAATTAGTTACTTTGCCCAAATTCCAAATTCGGGTTTTAATTAAGATTTTTTTTAAAGATCAAATTTAAGACTAATAAAAAATGTTAATTCTAAAACTAGTCACGCCATCAGTAAGTCTCACAAATAAAAGAGGTAAAAACCCTTGAAAAGGGAAAATAAAATTTTAATCAAAGGGATGATAATAGGAGTCCGGAACCCAGAGCAACCCAAAACCCAAGATTTAAACCCAGAAGGTAGAAAGTCATCCTCCACGTCAGCCGGCACAACGAGCCACATGGGCCACATCTGAACAGATATGTCCACAGATATTAGCAGCAGAGAACTCAGGAGCGAAAGAAAGAGACAGGCAGAGACAGAGGCCCGTGTGGGCGTGGTGTGGGGGTTGGGTTTGAATGCTCCAAAAGCTGCTTCTCAGCGTAAACCGCGGGAGTCCATGTGAACTTCGACCCAAACCTATCACCCGGACTTCCCATTTCCACAAAAGTTTCGGGTACCCTCTCTACCTTTTTTTTGTTTTAACATCCCCCAAAGCCACCCATAATACCCTCCAGACATTTCTTCTGTTTTTCTGGTTTTCTAACACCATTCCATTATTACACCATGAGATAGCCACTCAATTTTGGTCACAAGCAAAGCAATATATGTTATGTCAGGAGTCAGGACCCAAAAACCTTGTCTCTCCGACCCTACATTCAGTTTACAGAAACCATTTTTTCCCTTCTATTTCTTGTGTGGGTACTGGGTAGTACGTATGAGAGTTCATCGAACCAGGTGGTTAATTTGCATTCCAACACAAAGTCCAACATGCAAATATATATTCATTCATATATATATGCTGACGGCCTTTCAGAACACATTGGAGTTGTCCTACCAGAGGGCGCTGAGTACTAGGGTCATTTACCCATTTTGCTTCCACTTCTCAAGAAACAGCACAGCTCAAATGCCCAAACCAAGAGAAAATTTCTTGAAAAATAAAAATGAAGATGATTATCAACAAAAGAAATTAGAAGACGTAAAGACCTAAACAAATCAAAGATTCTTGAAACATAATTCAAAGGTACAAATTTCATCAGTACGCAACAAACTAAAGGTCGTTAACCTAAATATTGCAAGCCAACATTAAGCATATAATGAAACCTTGCTTGTCAAACAAACAATTATGCTTAATTGAACATTACACAAGGAACAACTATTCATTGAGAATCTCGTGTTTACCTGCAAGATAGTAGGAAGGAAAACAGCCTTTGCACAAAACACCCAGCCAAAAGCATATATCCTTCTCATTCATATCAGGTTCCCATAAATGTTTGACGCACACATGGGAAATGCCCATGTGTATTTGACAGAAAAAGGTTACACGTTTATTTGACAGGAAAAAAAAATTACTATAATTCGTTACCATAATGAAGTGGACATTACTGTTTTTTTTTTGAATTAAAAATCATTTCATTTAAGGTGATAAGCAGTCGAGGTGTCTACATTATTTTAGTAATTATTCAGCAATTTTTTCTCAGTATAGATCCAAATATCAAGGCCAGCATCTCACAAGGACATTGTATGAACGCCTCCAATCTAACAAATCCCAACAATGAATGCACAAAATAGTGTTACATTAGAAATTCTTTAGTAATAGAATTTTTACCACTACAGAGATTATCCCATTGAGAATCTAGAAGCGGGGGGACAAAAATCCTAGTGTACAAAATAGATTAAACATTTCTTTAGAACAAAGATTCATTTTATCATTACAAAGAAGGTCCCAAGAATGCATCAAGTGGATAATTTAAAAACCAACAAAATGTTCATCAGCAATAGAATACAAGAAATTAGAGAAAAGCCTTAATGAGAGAACAAAATCAAAGTAAGATCAGCACTTGACAAAATCCAACCATGTGAGAATATATGTCAATAATATGTTGCAAGTGAACATCTAAATCAGTGTAAGAGAGAATCTATGTTTCAGAATGAAGGAATTAAGAACTAATTGAAACATGAAAAAGAACCAAGGGAGCACGAGGCCAACCACAAATAATAGTAACATCACAAAAAAGCTAACCTGTACTTTCAATCAAAAGTAATATTAGTTGACAACCATGACCAACCAGATAACTGTGAACAATACCCTTTTCCATTTCGTTTCTTTACATAAAACTATCGATCTCAATTATTTTTATTCATCCCCATTGAACACTAAAGACTGCTAAACCCGTACCAATTGCAAGATCTCCCTCCACTCCCGTGAATATGCAGACAACAGCAGCTTTGAAGTACATACATATATTAAAATATCATAACTTCGCACTAAAATAGCTGATATGACTATTAGGACCAAATAATGATATAATAAAGTAACAGCAAAAACAATCCAATTGTACTTAGCTGTCTAATAAAGCAACTAATAAAACAACAGAGTTGTCAACAGATTCCAATGTACTTAGTTTACTTGCTTCTTGCCTTTAAGTATTAACCATTTTTTAATAGCATAGCAAGTGACATCCACAAAGATGCCATTTAAGGAAATAATAGCACGCTATCAAAATGTTTACTCACAAAATGCACTCGTGATCCAAGCTGTCACGCAAGGTCAGCTGTGAGAATATGATATAATAGTATAATGTTGAAAGAAATGATCATGGGATAAAACTGAACTGTATTTTCCAGTTGAGACTTGTTTTTATTGTGAAATTACACATCTTTCAAAAACAATTCATCACTTTAGAGAAGACACTGCTTTTATTGCAGATCAGTCATCCCTTAGACATTTCCAATGAAGGTTTTAATTTCCATGCGCAAATATAAGTTCTATTGGAACTTGAAACAGTATATCAGAACCATCATTAAAAATCTAATGCATTTAAAGAATTTGGCAGGCACATCTTAACCGCAGGGAGATGGCGGAAGCAATATAATATCAAGCCAATCCTATCCAAAGCAAGAATTTTACCATTTTGCACTCAACAAAGCAAAAGTGCAACACATAGTAATAACAAATATGCATTTGAGATATAATAAAATCGCGATCGAAAATTCTAGTAACAGTTACCGACATCATCTACCAATGGTTATTTTCCATAAAATACTTGACAATTTATCCGGTACTATGTTACTTGAACTCCCCATTTTAGGGCAAAGTAATCATGTAAACATGATATGACACCAACATGGGCGAGGGATCCATGTCAGATATGATAAAATATTAAAAGAAATGATAGTTGGATTTAAGAAATCTTTTAGACGAAATATGACTCTAAACTCTTTTGGTCTTTTATTGTATAAAAAGATAAAAATACCAATTCAGTTTTCATAATTTAATTCAGGAGTGAATTTTTATAATTTACTACATCAGTAGTGTTGTTAACACTAAAATATATATATATCTACTTCCTCCTTATTTATATAATTATACTTACAGGTATAATTTGTTTTATGTGCCATATCCCATACCCATATTCAAAATTTGCACATTTCTTTAACCGGTTCCCATATCCTTAAATATAAACAATAGGTGAATTTAACATCAAGATACGTACTCCTACCCAAACCCGACACTCGTACCGAGTCCGAGCAACATAGACCTGGAAAAGTAATAATTTAAAAAAAAAAGACTTCAGCTCAAATTAAGAAATGTGTATTTAACTGTTTGGATATCTGTCTAATTCGGCTACATGGAACAGAATCTGGTCATATAACATAGGCTTTTACTTCAATATAGAATTTAATTTCACGAGGCTGGTCTAAATTACTTACATCACAAAAAAGGAATCACTAAATTTTAGAATCTCCTATGACACAAATTCCTAAGCAACTAGTTAATACTTCAAGAACACTGAGTGAAGCCATAAATTAAATATAAGCGACCATTTACTGCCTTTGTTTTCTTCATAAGCTAGAAGTCATCAATTACTGACCTCTTACCCCTCCTAGGAATGAATCTTGCAAAAGATTGGCCTCCCCTTGAAGAAAGTACCATTACATCAACAAAACCATCCTATTGAGCAGAGGGAGGTAAAGACAAAGAAATAAGAAAGAAAAAAAAAAAGAATGTTTCTTTCTCTCTCTTATTTAATATTCTATGTTTACTACTTGACACTTACTAGCAGGATTTAATCAAATCTCAAAAGTTTTGGTCAGAGGCGGAAGCCTACATATAGAATAAGCAGCTGCCAGTTCCATAATTAGGTGGTATGCATTTTGAAATATATAGAGATATATTTTAAGTGAATACAACACTTGAGTAAAGGTTTTAAAGATGATAATCCCAGATAAAACTTGAAACAATAAACAGCACTGAATGGCAGATCGTGGTATGCATATGGCTTATTTTCTGAATTAAATTGGTATCTGCAGGCCTCTCTCGCAAATGCTAGCGCTTTTCTGCTGATAAATGTAATATATACCTAAATTTTTCAATCAATTGTCTCAATATATAATCCGCTTATATGTTTGGATAAAAATCTTCCTAGAAGAACCTACATTCTGAGATACTTTTGACTAGGTTTCTATATCATAGGTGGCTCATAAGAAATAAGGAAGAAAAAGAAATAAAAAAAGAAAATCACTGTGTTCAAACACTCAAAAAGTACTATTGCATGTCATCTGAACTCTGAAACGTCAAAATCAGAATCGTAAAAAAAAAAAAAAAGAATGGTTAGTTCCAATTCTCAATTTTCTCTGACACAAATAAACACAGGAAAGGGGGAAAAATAAAGGAAACAAGCACAGCAAAGAAGATGAGGGAGAAAAAGAGATTAAACCTAAAGAGAAAAACAGATTTTGAGTGCGGTTTGAAGTTTCATGACTGCAGACGCTCCTGATTTTTTAAGGTTTACTGTTTCTTGTACAAATAAGGATGAGGTATCAGAGATCCACTACATTTACATCTATCTTCAACCACAAAATACTAGTAAGTTAATTATTAACGATGAAAATAAATTTAAAAAAATGCAAAAACTTGAAAATAAAAATACAGCATTTTAGAGAGGAAACAGTGGCTAATGGAAGAAAAGGTGCCTTCCATTGCTAGGGTTTTTCGTTGTTGTTTGCTCTTTTATGTTACTATTGCCATAACTCTTTCTAGCTCTGATTATACCACTCCCTGCAATTGATGTATCACAAATGAGTGGGTTATTTTCAGAAAAAGCAAGGAGACAAGACTGGGCGACTAGGCCTAGGGCTGGGACTGGTATAGCTATGGTCGTCCTCTCTCCATGGATTTACTTATGCTAACGTGAGCCAGCGTTTATGCTATCGTGCGCCACGTACAGGAATTGCCTGATTACACTAACAGGCTAAAACTAGTAAAGATGAAAAGGATCACAAACAGGAAAAATTGTACCACAATCGGGATTATTAAAGATCACACCTCAAGACTTAAAAAAAAAAAAAATGCTTTTTTCCCCTTATCAGAGAGAGAAAATGAGAGTTTTAACGGACCTCTGCAAAGATTGCCTAGTTGCAGTTCAATCTCGTGCAAGAAGGTCGTTGCTTCATCGAAAGGCCTTGAGAGATCGGACTTGTACTTCACCAATATGTCACAAAAGGTTTCCTTAAGATATACATATATATATATAGAGAGAGAGAGAGAGAGAGAGAGAGAGAGAGTCAGTCAGATGTTCAAGGAACTGTAGAGGGGAAAGAAAATCACGAATTCAGCATGAGTTCAGAGAACGAATTAGAGAGAGACCATGAACGCGTCGAGCTCAGGATCGGCTCCTAAGCACGTGGAAACCAAATCTTGGTTGCAAACGGCATTTTCTGGCCGGATTTCGTCTAATAGACGCGCTATTTCCGGTAGGCGCTCCGACCTGAAAAAGGAAACCAACTACGTCATCGGCATGAAAAAAATACACAGATATTGACTGATGACTCTAGAATATTGACCTAAATGACACAAAAAAAAATACAGTCAAATCTAAATTTTTCTCGAGAAAATTAAGCTAAGTAGCTTCTACGACAATTTTCCCGGAAAATTTTAGATATTGACATATGCTCTAGAATATTCCAAACTTCTAAACAACGAAACCGTTAGGATTATCAGTATCCACTGCCGGAAGCTCTCTATCAAAGACTTGAAAAACACAAAAAACTAATTGAACAAAGGCATAGACATCGCCATTAGCGCTTGCACTCTGGAACAAAACTACGACAACTCAAATAACATCTATGCAAGCAGCAGAAGCAAAATAAATAATACTCTGCTGTGATCGAGACCTTCTGGCAATCGATATAAGCCTCCAGTAATTTCGGATAGTGAGGATGAGAAGCAATTTTGGCCTTGATCACGGTCGACATAATATCATGATCTTCGTCGTTGCTCCGGCGGGCTCCAGGAGCGGTGGAAGCGGCTTCGGATATGGCGGAGGCGGCCGAGATCAACTCGTTCGATCCAAACATCGGAATCCGGTGCTGATCCCCGCCGGAGGGGGAGGAGTAGAAAGTCTGGTACTCCGCCGGTATCAACAGATTTTCCGGCGACATCAGGGCCTTGTCCGCATAGCCATTCGTGGCTGGATGGAGACCGTACATTTCATCCATGGTGGAATAAGAATTAATTAAAAAACTATATCAGCCGATGAGAGAGAGAGGCAGCAGCCTGTGTGTTTGTGTAGGTATATATATACACACATATACAAACATACATATATATATTTATATTTATATTTATATGCGTGTGTGTTTGTATAGGCGTAAATAATTGGAAGCTTTAGATTTGGCAGAGAGAGAGAGAGAGAGAGAGAGAGAAAGAGATAGAGAGAGAGGCACTGTGTGTAGAGTGGGAGTGGGAGTTTTGGTTGATCGTTTCAGCAAACAAAAACAAGGAGGAGGTGTTAAAAAGCCAAGGTTGGAGTTGAGAAGGCTCCCTCTTTTTTTTCAACTTAGGCACCGTTTCAAGTTCTGAAAAGTATAAAAAAATTTTATAAATTTTTATAAATTTTTTTTCATATAAAATTTTTTATTCACTGCATTTAAAACGAATTTATAATTTTTTTTATTTTATTTTACTTTTTATTATTCTAAACACACACTCAAAACAAAAATAAAGGCTATATTCCACCCGCTTTTGTACAATCCCCTGAAAACAATAACTCGTAGTTTGTCTGTCTTAATTAAGTTTTGAGAGTGACAGCCATGACTCCAACCTAAAATACCAGATTGTAAGGCATTATTAAACAAGGTTCTTAAAATTTCAATTTAAAATTTAAAATTTTACGATTTTACATAGTTAGAGTGAGTGTTTGATTGATAAAAATTAGTTAATAAGTATAATAAAAATAAAAAGATGTAATATAAAAGTAATATATGAATAAATTTAATTATAAGAAAGTATAAAAATTTAGTTAAAGTTAGTAAATTTTGATGACTTTTGATGTCACCAAATAGGACAGAGTAAAAAAAAATTATTTGACCTTGCATAAAATTTTACTAAAGATAAAACTTAATTTTGAAACATAAAATTAGTTAAATTTTAATTTTATAAAAAATTTTATTAATTTTAAAAATTAAATAATTTTATATAATTTTTCAAATAAAATAGACTTTATATATATATATATATATGTTTATTTATTTACTTTCAAGTAATAGATCTCTAATGTTTCAGTTATTACAATTTTTAGATTTTTTTACTTTATAACATTATTCTTTCATTTGCTATATCAATTGATGTGCAATGTGACACTAAATTGATTATTATAAATTAAATATAATAGTTAAGATGAAAAAAAAGAAACTTATAATTAGAAATAAAAATAAATCAAGTTTCTTTTCGAAGTATTAGAGTTCAGCATGAGCTTAATTCTTAATTAAAATGAGTTCAAATTAAATTTTATTTGTGACTTATTTATAAAGAAATTCAAGTCTAGAAAAGTTCAGATTGAAAACTTGCGAGCTGAATTGGTAAAATAATATATATTTATATTTTTCAATAGTATTTTTATTATACTTTATAATATTTTATTTATTATATTTCAAACTAAAACAATATCGTTTTAATTTAATCGAGTTACTTGTAAGTCGATCTCAAGTTTAAATTTTTCTTTATTAAGACGAGTTTAAATAAATTAAAGTTCGAATCGGTTCGCCTCATTTTCCCTCTTACTTATAATAAAATATTATAAATATATTTCAAATTCTACAAAAAATTAAGATAAAACGACGTTCATATTTTATTATCAATTGTATATATTATACCAAACACTTTAAATGCCTCAATTATATAATTAGGTAAATAATATAGAATCTTGTGTAAAATTAATTTTGTATAAGGTTTGTTTTGTTAATATGAGTAGGTTTTGTGTATGATATTTTTCTTGAATTATGTTTTTGCTATCTTTTTTTAATTAATAATTAAGAGTTTTTTTACTTATAAAAAAATGAAAACTGTAAATGAAAAATTGTACAATAACATACCATAATTTCATGTTATAAGTATTGGGTAAATCTTACAATTTTGTAATTTAATTTTATAATTCAATTTTTTGGACTCTACACTAATTTTAAATAGAATCACAATTTTAACGATGTCGCTCTTAACCTAAAAAATTTTAAAAATTTAAAGTCATCTTCTCTTCAAATATTAGGCCATCTTAATATATTATTATTTTTAAATAATTTAACATCTCACTTTATTTCTTAAATATTTTTAATAAAGATTGCGTTTAGAGTAACAAAAAGTAAGATAAAATAAGATAAAATGAGATAAGTTGTACATTCATAATTTGTGCAGTGAGATAAAAGGTGAATAACTTTTTATAATTTTTCAGTATTTTTCATTATTTTTCAATTTTTTTATCACCCCAAATTGAGCCAAAATATGTTTACTAATATTTTTGTTATTATATTATTTTTCAAAATTTTTAAAATTATAAAAACAAAAAAGAGGTTTTTTTAACTGCTATAAAATTACTATTATTTCGCAATGCCACAAGCATTTACTATCGATATTTATTACGAACCGCCACTTCCAATAACACCCACTTAGGGACATAGGTACTCACTCAATTAATAAATTCTATTATAGAATCAGTTTATTGTTTATTTATTTTTACTGTTCCAAATCTATTATTTTTTTATTACTGTTACCGTTACAAATTCGTTTGTTTTTATTGTTAAAATATTAAATCCATCCAAATTCGTATACTCTGTCACAAACTCGGAAAACATATTAAAATACAACTATTTTGTCCCACCTACAGTAGCCACCCCCACCAAAACCACTCTAGAGCCGCCGCCACTCCCAACCATTGTAACCACTGCTCCCAACATGCTGTTTCACCATTGCTCTTATTATTTTATACTATTTTAATGATATTTTTTAATTTTATTTTGACAGTATTTGCAATATCAAGAATGTTCTATGCTTTCGTTTTTCGTTATTTTTACAACATTTAATCGTAAATATTAAGCATTTTTTTTATAAAAAAAACGCAAATAAAAAAACTGAAAATGTGAATAAAAAGAAAAAGGGAAGCAGCATGAAACAGGAATTAGATAATTTGTCTGATTTTATTTTTTTATAATTGAATTACATGTATGACAACAAGGTGCATTGCGATTTTTTCCTTTGACATAATTATATTTTTACGGATACAGAGTTTATATAATAATAAGGTAGTAGGATGTGAAATATATATATTAGGACATTTAACAATAGCAATAGACAATGAATGCATAAGGATTTAATATGGCATGAAGGCTTTTGCTGTATATATCCCTAATTGGATCTCCAATTACTGGGTTGACGACTTGAGGAAAATACAACGAAGATTCCAAACATGAACACCAAAATTAAAGATCGGGTACCTCAAGTTAAAATATAATTTTAGAAGTTAAAAGTTACATTTTTAAATTATAAATCCTTACAAAAGTTAATCCAAAGCCCAATGTTAAAACATTTAATCCATTAGATAAAATTTTTTTATAAGAATTCAAAACTTGAAAATATAAAGATAATCATCTCGACTGACCCGTTTGAATCTAATTCGTTATTCGAACTGAATGAATGTAGAATTCGGAATTTTTTTGAACATCCAATCGAATTTGGATTATTTTAAAAAAAATTCAGATATCGAATCGGATATAGGAATGAAACTGCCTCCACCCTGATTTACCTTGAATTCAATATCCGATTTAAATCTATTCCGATCTGTTCTGAAAAATATCTGAACATACCCAAACTATAGGTCGTATGAAACTTTAGAACTTTATATGGAAGCTTTTTAGAGATTCAAAAAATTGCAATTAATAATTATGGACTATCGTATTTTGTATTTACTATTTTAAATTGCAATAATCTTGGTTTTTGGAATTATATATCTTTATTATGTATTAGTTGATGAAATAGTACTTTGGTGAAATGTTGGTCTTTGAGATATTTATGTATTATTTTGGTGAATTAATTGTTATTGTGATGATATTTATATATTATTTTAATTTTGAAAATAAATTTTTGATAGTAATAAGTTTTATATGCAATGAACTTATATATGTATCAAGTTAGGGGGCGAGTTCAAAGGAGATAAATAGGTCGAATTTTCGAATATTTGTGGATATATTTTATTTCATTTGAAACGAAGATGGAGATATAAAAAGATATTTGTTTGGAATTTGGGACAGATTCAAAGGTAGACGAAAGGTTCGGAGTTTGGATTTAAATATTGTCATATCCGTTTCTGATCTATCGCGTAACCATCCCTATAAAAATGCTAACTTTAACTCTTAAAGATGATTTAGTATTCACTCATCCCAAACTTAAGATTTGATAAAAAGAAATCTCCCTTATGAGGTGCAAATAATTAGGGTGTGCAAAATGCAATCAAAATTAGAAGTCAAATTGAAAATATCGATTTTCTTTAATTTGTTCTAATTATTTTATTTTTAGTTTAGTTTTACCTTTTTTTAAGGTCCAAACTAAAATTTGATTTAGCTTCGGTTCTAATATATGAAAAACCAAAATAACTGAAAACCAAATTACAAAATAAATATAAATAGAAGCATTTATAAGTTCTAATTATTTTATTTTTAGTTAAGTTTTACTTTTTTATAAGGTCCAAACTAAAATTTGATTTAGCTTCGGTTCTAATATATGAAAAACCAAAATAACTGAAAACCAAATTACAAAATAAATATAAATAGAAGCATTTATAAGTTCTAATTATTTTATTTTTAGTTAAGTTTTACTTTTTTATAAGGTCCAAACTAAAATTTGATTTAGCTTCGGTTCTAATATATGAAAAACCAAAATAACTGAAAACCAAATTACAAATTAAATATAAATATAAGCATTTATAAGTTCTAATTATTTTATTTTAGTTAAGTTTTACTTTTTTTAAGGTCCAAACTAAAATTTGATTTAGCTTCGGTTCTAATATATGAAAAACCAAAATAACTGAAAACCAAATTACAAATTAAATATAAATATAAGAATTTGTAATAGAAATTAAAATATGTATATATAACATGATTTTAGGTAATTACCAAAAAAAAACATGATTTTAGGTAATATCATAATAAATTTATAACAAAAATAGAAATTAAATATTTCAATGAATAAAAATTTTGATTAATTTTGTTTTAATCAAAATCTCGAATTTTTGCAATCTAATTTTTTTTAGAGAAAAAAATTTGAATAATTCAATTACCAATTTTCGATTCTAGTTGTATCTGAATAAACAACCCATAGATTTCCCAATGTAGCATTTAAGTAATAGTTAATTGTTATTTTGATATATTTTTTGTTAGAATATTCTATATTAGGTTATGATATTATATATATATATATATATATATATATTATCTATATTAAAATATTGTATATTTTAGTATTTAGTAATTAGTTATCTTTATTTTGTTACGTAAATTATTACTATACACATCTCATATTGTAAGCTTATTTAAATGTCTTTCCTTAACCTTTATTATATATGACAAGATGTAAATTTTGTAATTTCTCCTTTTAATTCTATTTTTTCTTATCTTTTATTTTTTTACTTTAATATGATATTAGAGTACATGATTTTTGATCTTAGATAATTTGCATTCTGAACCACAATATAGTTTTTTTTTTTTAGTTATATTTTTTCTCTGATGTTTTTGAATCTTGCTCTGCCATAACATTACCATAACCACTATAAAATTCTTTTTTTTTTTCCACAATCTAAACCAATTCTTAGGGTTCTTTGACCTTTTTATTTGGATTCTAATATCTGTTTCTTCGTATTTTACCATCTAAGTACTTTTTTTTTATTTAGAATGGCCTCTCAATGTTATATCGTTCATCCTATTTGTAGTACCGTTTCTCGACAGAATTAATTATAATACACTAACGGATGTCAGTTTTTCTTATTGACCGTAAACTCTGCACAGCGAAGTGCTATTGTTTTCTTCCTACATTTTTTAGTTTTGTCGTTCTTATTCCATCTTTCTACACTATATATTCAATTTGGTTATTTTTCAATCTTCAATTTGAAAAATAATCATACCAGTGGCAGTGAATTTTTTCAGAAACTTACCATTAAAACTTCGTCGCCGTCAGTAATTACACAACTTTAGATTTTACACTCACGACTTATTCTGTTATCCGGTTCAGTCATATTTAGAATTTTCTTATTTCAAACTCAAGTTGGTTTACCATCTTAGTTTGAGAGAGGGTATTAGAATATTCTATATCGAGTGATATATTATTTACATATGTTATCTATATTAAAATACTCTATATTTTAATATTTAGTAATTAGTTATCTTTATTTTAGTATGAAGATTATTATTATACACATCTCTCATTGTGAACATATTTAAAAGTCTCTCCTTAACTTTTATTATCTATATGATAAGATCTAAAACTTGCAATTTCTCTCTTTAATTATATTACTCCTTATTTTTATATTTTTTTATTTCAACATTTTTTAATGAATAAGATTTGTAATAACAAATTAAATTAGGTATGCATTAATTAGGGAACCTCTTAAATTGAAGAAACTAACATGTTAAACTTGTCTTAGTTTCTATTTTTTTATTTGATATATTTTTAAAAAATATTTATTTTTTTATTTGTTTTCTTTTAAGACATGTATGGTATTATCAGTGAAAAAAAATAATTTATTTCACTCGTATAAAAATTTTGTAGAAGTGTATTTAGAAATTTCGTAATATGCTGATAAAGATCGTAATCAATCAAACACAATCACATACAGAGATGAATAGAAGGCGAGATATACAAGAAACGAGAAACTCACGAAGGGAAATCTCAAACAAAAACTTTCGCTAGAATAAATGAACGTTGGTTACAAACTCAAACTCTCTATAGATCGACTCCTTGACTCTATACTCTCGTTGATGCTTGCTCGACTCCTCGATGCACCGACTCCTCTAGCAAAAGCCCTTCAACTCCTCGAAGCCTCAACACCGAATTCTCGGTAGGTTTGCTGAATCCACAGCGTGTTGAATCCACAGCATTCACAAAACTCAAACCTAAACTCCTTCGAATTGAACACGAGACATGATGGCTAAGTGATGAAGAGAATCATCAAACTTTTGGCTCACGAACAATTGAGTCTTCTCTCTATATCTATGTGTCTCTCTTCTCTCTATTTTCTCCGGTTATTGAACTTGAAAATACCAAGAGATATATATAGAAAAACCAAGGTGGCTGGGGCTCAAAATAGACAAAACAAGTTGGAAAAACCTACTTCGTGGTAAGGGCGCACCCGCAATTTTCCTGCGGCCTTCTCGCGGCCATCCTGTGACTCAGAGCGGTTTTCCCGTGCGGCTTAATCTTTAATTTCAGCTCTCGGGATTTTCCAGCGAGTTCCAGTAGCCTTTCTGCGGTCTTCCTGAGTAACTCAATTCCGAATCTCTTCAGGACTTCCTGCCATTATGGAAACTTGATTTTCTGAGATCTTTTAGAATTTTAACCGACTTAAGACTCTAGTGTCTTAGCCTACACTAAATCTAAAGTACATATAATTTATTTGATCATGAATTTGCCAATTGACAAGTTTTAACCTTAACATATTTGATATATGTATGTGTGTGTGTTAAATATAAATAAGATGCCTTTAAAATTTAATTTTTTATGAAAATATTTTGCCATGCCTTAAAATATGAACAATATTTTTGAGTTCCTAATTTAAGACAAAAATTCATGTCTCCTAGACTTAAAAATCAACACCACTGAGGACCCATATGTTCAAAGAATATTATTACGAGGCCTCATCAATTCTTAAACTGTCGGAATAGCTTTTACTATGGAATATTTTGACATTACCAGCAACTTAGCAAAGACGCCATTGACACATCTTGGACGTTGAATTGCACGAGTCAAATTAACGCTTCAAAATCATCACAACTAAGAATGTAAGCGAACCAATCAAAAATTGCTAATCAAAAACTTTTGAAAATCGAACTACATATTAATTGTTAATCGCTGCCGCCATGGTTTCTCAGAAATACATCTCAATTGTTGCAATCAATAGTTTACATTATGCTGTCAATCTAACCACAGGAACAAATAAATTAACTCATGACACAAAATGTTATAGTGGTTTAAACTTCCACAAATTAACCCATCCCAGGAGAATCGAACTTACAACATAACAATTAACCCATCCAGCAGCCTTTGGAGAGAAAAAAATAAAATAAAATAAAATAAAACTCCATTCACACATATTGATAATGCTGTTTCCTAATTCTGGTCCGGAACGCATTCAGCAACAATCAATTTCCTGTTTCCAGTCCAACGGTCATACTAGATAATGCTGCAGTGACACATTAATGAATTTTAAATATTTAAAACGTAAACTAACTAATAACAACAAAAAGACATGGACAAAGAGAGGTACTAGAACAATACTAATTTCAAATCTTTCCACATTTTCTAAATCTTCCCCCACTGTGACGCCATTAATTGCATGTCGAAAATCGATCTTAGACAGAGAGTTTAGACTATTTTAGGTGTCAAAGAGCTTCTAAATGCATCCAACATCCATCCCCCTGTGCTAAAAGCCGATTCCGAAGCCATTGTTTAAAATTGGGACAACAAGAAAATCACAAGCCATTTACGCAAGGATGAGAAACCTTTGGGCATTCAACTTCCACCATTTCAATATATCAAATCCTTACTCTCATTGTCCTCCAACTCCTTATCACTAATAGATTATGGCTTTTAGTCGATTATCATAAGCGTTTGTCTATGATCATTGTCGACTGTCTTTCAACCGATTTAAGGCAGTCATTAATGAGAAAGTCGTTATGGAGTATTGTTAGAAGTTATCCTATATTGACCAATTAGAAAGTTTCCCATATAAAGATATATTTCCTTCATCTTCAAAATTCTTAAATTTCAAGTTTGAAATAGAAAACTATCATGAGTCCTTTCGAAATAATCTGATGCACTGATCCATGCATGATTCGTTTCTACATGTTAATCATGCCTAGTTACGCATAAATGTTATTGACTTCAGCCGGTGGTCAAACGCTAGCTCGGTTTGAGCAATTACTCCAACTTAGAAACTCTTAAATTTTTAAATTTTTGCTAAAAACTACTCAGGTACATTCCAACAATCCATGCTCTGATTTCTACGTAATTCGTTTATATATATTACTAATAAGTTTGTTGTTTTAGCTTTGTACTTTATTATTTTTTGGGCTTAGGAATAGAACTCGATTCGAAAGTCCTCACGGTGCGTACCCGTTTGGATGTTTTTTGGAGGCCTGTGGGTGGTGGATGGCATGGGCCGATAGGTCCAGGCCCGAAGCCCACCACTGATCTCGGGGGCAGTCCCCCGCGGTATGGATCTATTTAAATATTAGGATTTTGGATTTTCTTTGAGAGTGATAAAGAGAAAAGTCAGCTGGTGTTGTAACTTCTTTCTTTTTATCATAGTGAAATTTCTCCTGTATCTTTTCTGTGGACGTAGACTTTACAGTCGAATCACGTAAATCTTGCGGTCTATTTTTCTTCTCTTTTCTATGCTTTAGTTTGTGCGTTGTGTGATCCAAAATTGTGTGCATGGTTTCGTAACAAAGTCTAATTGTTTTATAAATCCATGGGTGACTAAAATTTGAATTTGCATTCTTCTAAAATCAATATTTAGTACGGTATCTTAAAGAAGTAAAATCTACCTAGTAATTAGTGTTTCTTATTTATGGTACTCACAACCACACGAGTTTCAATTTTTTTACCTTCAATTATATTTGCCAATTAACTCCAGTAGTTCTCCCCTGAAGTTGTATACGAAGCAATTAAGTGAGTGGATTAGTAATTATTATATATACAACTACAAAAGACAAAAAGACAATTTGGATGTTTAAAATTCTGAATATCGGAAACTCTAAGGTAAGCTTACTTGAATTAATTACCTTGGAACATATTTATTTTGGTCTTCCTGTGAATGTATTCAAAATTTTAACCCGATGGAAACTAGCTTTTTCTCTGTCTTTCCATTTGTTGAATAACTCCAATTCCTCAAAGTTGATATAAGTTGGTCTTTTATGAGGAAAAAAAGCACAAAATATGACAACTACTAACTATATTTTCTGTCTTTGTTGACACATTTGTGGCAAGAACCTCAAATAAAGCATATTCATGAATATCTGTCAATCGGATGTTAAAATTTTTCGAAATCGTTTCACAAAAAAAAAAAACAATTAGGATTGAGAGAATGCAAACAATGAAACCCCTATATCGGTATCACATCGATGCTTCAAGTATATATTTATGTGTGTGTGTATTATTACCAAAAAATACATGCAACTGACAAATTGTTAATTGCATGTGAAAATGTTAAATACAGATGTGACAGTTAAATATACACAGCAACACAATTCAAATAAATTTGGTTTGATTTTGAAATTAATACATTAATTATTAAATTTTAAAATATTTAAATGTATTTTGAATTCAAGCACAAGACGAAACAATATAGTTTGGCACTCCTATTACATTGGATGGGTTCAAGCACCGGCATAATCGATGCATTTAGTACTGGTGCAGAGTCGGTACTAATTTTGAAACAGAATATAATTATTTAAGAACTTTGGTAATTTGAATAATGTACACTAGTTCTTATCTGTAGTAATCAATTAAAAAATATACTTATCATGCACTGGCGCATAAATGCAATCTGCCCGAATCCACAAAGATGATGGGTGCACTGTATATTAGAGCTCAAGATGCTCCAGAGCTATTTTTACTTTACGGTTTTAATAATTTTGATTGAGATGGATCACATGGTCCATACCTGGAACCCATCCAAAAGTTGATAAACTTGAGAGCTCCCACTGAATTTTGCCCGCTGGCGGATCCAATTCTAGGAATTTTGATGGTCGGCTTTTTGATTACCACAAATACTCGAGGAAATGGAACTTGCCCAAAATGAAAAGATGAAGAATAACTCGTCCAATGTAGTCATCTCTTTCTTCCTTTTCTTAACTTTCATTTTGGGGAAAAAGCGAAATGCATAAAAGTAAGCCACATGCGTTTTGAGTTCATTAAATAATGTTCATCCAAGCATAGAACAACTGTTGGTAACATTTTTTAACTTCTCTTATTTACAATGCAAGTGTGCTAGTTCAGCCCCAAACACCTCTCTCTCTCTCACTCTCTCTCTCTCTCTCTCTCTAAGGTGAGATATATGTAAAGGAAATCTTACCCACACATTTACACTTTGTTGGGAAATATGAATTTCCAACTACGTAACTTATTGGCTTTTACAAAATTAAGCATGACATGTGCATTAAATCAAAAGTACGTCATTTGATTGTTATAATTTATCTAAGAAGGCTTGATATTGAGTATGATATGAATATTAGATTTCAACGTAACACTTTCTTATTATAACAAGTAGAAATGAATGTTTATACTTTGTCATGTGAGACGAAAATATTCAATCACATTTTTTAAGTTGTCCAAGAAGTAACTAAAAATTAAAAAATTGAAACATTTGTTTCGAGATAAAATAACGAATTTTAAGTAGTTAATGAATTAATATTTTAAAGAGACAAATAAAAATAGTGAAAAATTAAGAATAATATATAAAGAAAATAAAAAATTATAAAGATAAAATTATTTAAACAACTTAAGTATAAAATTTTAAAATTATTTATACATTTTTTTTAAGTTATGATTGGTGACTGGTTTGCTAAAGATACAAAATAAAATATATATATATATATATATTGCTAGATTTAGATGATGATTTTTTGGGGGTGGGGGGCTTAATGAGTTCGTAAATTAACTTTTTTTTTTTTTAACTGGTGGCCGACACGATTCTAGTTGTCCGATAATGGGTCCGACACAGATACAACTTGATCAAGTTCACACATATATCAAACTAATTATTGTGACCTTTAATAGATGCTGCTCGATCCAAAGCACTTTGAATTGTATATGTAGTTTAAATTTATTTACAAACTTGAATGCATTCATACTAATTTTATACACATAATATAGCATATATGATACTTTGGCCAGAGAAAATTGCAAGGAAAAATCCCATTATTGATAAATTAATTTTGAGGGTATGCAAATATTAGAAATTATGCGTTTTGCTTTTTTTTTTTTTTTAATTTTTTCAATTTTCTTAAAACTTTACCAATATTTTTCTTGTAAAATTAATTAATAAGAATTTGGTATAATCTGGTCAAAGTGAATTTGTTGATAACTATGGCATGAGAATATATAACTTGAATAATAAGATTTTTTTTTTCCTTTAGAGGATCCTCCTTTTTCTTTTATTTATTTATTTTTGCATTAATTTTTCATCAAATAACAAACATTTCTACCAAAAAAAAAAATTATATTAGTTGGAGTTATTATTTTTTTTTCTAAAGAGTAAGTTTACATAATAATCTAAATTCTATTGTCAAACTCTTATACGTCTCATATTTAATGAATAAATTTGAGATTAAATTATATTAAATATAAAATAAATAATTATATATATATATAATTTATAATTGTTATTAAAGGAGTGCAGTTAAATAGTCATTTTTACGTGATAATTTCAAATTTATCATAATTTATTATATTAACTTTAAATTTAAATAGTAATATTATATTTAAAAAAATTGTCATTAAATAAGTGTAGTAATATCCTTAAAATTAAATACGTAAATACAAAGAAAACTTAAAACAATTTCGCTGACAATAAGAAAAACTAAAACACAACTAATTAAAAATAAAAACAATTAAAAATATTATATTTTTATTTACCTCTACTTATTATCTTTATTTATCTTTAGGCACCGTTTGGCATCTCCAAAAAAAATACTAAGAATTTATAAAATTTTTATCACATCAATTTTTTTATTTCACTGCACGCATTACGAATTTATAACTTTCCTCACTCTATCTTATTTTTTTCTCATTTTTTATCACTCCAAACACACTTAATCATTATATCTTTATTTATCTTTAATTATTATATATATATATATATATCTTAAATTGTAACAGGAGCCATCGAATTCCGCTAAAAATGTTCAACGTTCCGTATTTTCCATTAGACAACAAATCGGTGTATAGTGTACTAGAGCCTTCTGAATTTGAGGTGGTATGGGATAGCTGAAGCCGGGTGGAGAGGATTTCACTAAGAGTATCCAACGCTCCATATTTTCTATTAAACAACAAATCAGTACATAGTGCACCGGCCCCCTAAATCCGAGGTGGTATGGGAGTGAAGAACGTCAAGTAGAGACATACTGGCTAGGGACTTGGATAAGCTATACTTGGAATAAAATTTTGGTCCAAGTATAGTTTAAATTATATTTTATCTTAATTATTTATAATTTAATTCAATATTCAATTAAAATTCAATCAAATACTTAGTTATAACTCAACATAAGAAATATTATTAATTTAATTTAAGATGTGTTGACACACTAATTTTTATTAAAATATTAAAAATTAAAAAATAATTTATTTTTTATTTTATTATAAATTAAAAATTTATAATTTATATTATTTTATTTTATTTTTTATCACCCGAGCGAGAAGCTTAATACTCAGTTCATATTTGAAAAGAAAAAATATTTCTAAAACTCGGCCATTCCGTCAAGGTGCCCGTGGGACGAACCTTTAATTCTCAGGTGCGATTATAAAGCCTGAAAAATTCGGTTTGTCTTTTCGTTTCCGATTGGATAAGCAACACTGACGTTTGATTGATTGATCGATCGATCGATCAATTTGCACGATTTTGACAGAAAAAAGTGCGAAATTAAAAGGAGATCGACAAAGTGATTCTGGCAGATTAAAGCAAGGAAATATATACATATATATATATATATATATGTATATGTATACTATACGTTATCCTTTTATGAGATACTATACGTTTACATTTTACGAAAATAATAGTCTCGCTTGAAGTCGTAGAAACTCTACAATTTTTATAAATTTTAAATTTTTTAATTATTACATAAATATAAAATTATAATTTTATAAAACTATACTAATTTATATGACTCTAATATTATTTACATTTTATGAAATAATTATTTAAATCAAAATTATAAAATAAAATTTAAAAGTGAGATTATCTTATATCTCATAAAATAAACATCTAGAAATAGATAATAAAGATTAAAAAAGAGTTAACAAAGATTTATGCAATATTAAAATATTGAGGAAAATGAGAATTATGGATATTTAACTTGCTAATGAGATTGAATTTGATGGGTTATTGGTAAGAATTTTGTGGATAAATGTTACTCTTATTTATTAATTTAAGAGTTAACAAGGCTGTGTTTAGCATAAATTTTTTCTCTAAAAATCTCTATTAATTTTATATCACATTAACTTTTTTTTTCACTGCACGTATTACGAACTCTCAATTTATCTCACTTTTTCTTACTCCAAACAAACCCAAATAGATAAATCTTTAAGTGACAAAATTTGAACTACTGACTAATTAAAAATAAATTTAAAATTATACCATTTGAGTTATTACTCAGAATTAAATAAATTTTATTCAAAAATATTCTTTTATTAACAGCAAAAGATTTGATCATACTGATTGGTAATGAATTTTGGCAAAAAAAAAAAATCAATAACACGTCACAAGGAAATTGTAACCAGTAGTCATCTAAAGGTTTGACTAAAAAAGGATGGCCAAAATAAAATAATTTTCGTGTTTTAGCATCTTTTTTCTTTCTCATTTTTTCTTTCTCTATTTTTTTCCTCAATCGGGTATCTTTTTAATATTATTAAGATTCTGTTTGATATGATAAAAAATAATAAAAAAATAAAAAAAAATATGATTTAAAAAACTTATTGGCGTTTAGTGCGTAACCACTAAACAACAATTTCAGAGATGAATAGTAAATTTTTTGACTTTTACTTTAATTTTTTGGAGAGAGAAACCGTCAAAACGATTTTTTTAATTCCATCGAAATGGTTTATGTCACAATTTATTGAAATTTGTTAAAAAATTTTTAGCATTTGTAAACAAGTTACTGAGGTTTGTAAAAATTTGTTGAGGTACGTACATATATATAAATTTATAGAAATTTTACAAAATACGAGAAGTGTAAAATATATTATAAAATTTTAAATATTTTCAAAAATTTTTAAAAATTTTTACTATTTTTTAAAGTTTTTTTTCTTGTGCCAAATGAACCTATATATAGATTGTATGACTATAAACATTCAGTTGGCAAAAGTTTGACCAAAAAGTAAGGTAAAAATACAAATATTTGATGTAAAAGTAATATATAGTAATATTTAATTAAAAAATACAAAAAATTAATAAACATTAATAAATTTTAATTAATTTTATCTAACCAAACACGTTCATAACTAGAACCAACTATCTAGCCCATAAATGGAGTGCTTTTTTCAAATGAGTTACCCCCCTTGTCTTGCACAAATTAATTAAACAAGTGAAATAAATTAAAAGGTAAATAATCCTCGGATCAAATGTCAATATGTATGTGATCACAACACAATCACTCAAAAAATATATATATATATATATATATGACATCAGGATAAAAGTACTTAAGTGAATCTAAATTTTTGAATTTTAATTTAATAATTGAGATGTGATATTTAAATAACACTGGAAAAATGATATTAGCTCTCCCGAATCTCAATATACGATATACATGCATATATAAATATTTACCAGGTTTCAAGATCATTAAATTAAAATTTAATCATTCTAATTTATTCAAATATATTAAATTAAAAATATATAAATAAATTTCGATCATTAAATTTTAATTAAATGATCCACGTATCATGTTTAAGTCACGTTGGAAGGGCGCTGTAGTTCTACCGAATGCCAATATATGACATACATGCATGTACGAACCTTGCGTACCTGAAGACCTCGAGATGGCACAGGTTTCAACTGCCATAAGATTCCTGTTTGGAGCTAGATAAAATATCGATCAATCTCTTATTCCATCAAACCAGAAGACGGTATAAGGATTTGGACATCAGAGTAGAAAGACAAGTAAACCTAAATGCATATATATTAGTGAAGAATAGTCACGTCCAACGCATACTATAATCCCCCCCCTCTCTCTCTCTCTCTCTCTCTCTCTCTCCCTCTCTCTAACAAGCTCCCATCCTATCACTATAGCACAAACTTGTGGGTCTTCAGGTCATCAGGTGCCAATTTTATTTTATTTTTTTATTCGCACCAAGAAAATAAATTGAAAATGTGTTTGATTGATTAAGATTAATTAAAATTTATTAATTTTTTAATATTTTTATTAAATTTTGTTACATATCACTTTTACATTAAATTTTTATACTTTTATTGCATTTCTTGATTAAATATTTTTTTTTAACCTAACAATCCTAGAATGAAAAGAAAAAGAAGAAGAATGAAGCTTGGTTTGGCAACCTAAAAAGCTAACTTTTTCGTATTTGGAAAACCAAGTTAGAAAATTTTTTTTCTCTAACTTTTTAAATAAATTTATATTGATATTTGTACCCTTAAAATTTCACGCTATCTTTCAAAACTATCCTTGAACATACAAATGCCCGAGGTCTTCACCTACCTACCCTTAGAAGAGATCGACCCCATCAGAAAAAAAGGATCGACCTCATTTATTAGTTTAAGAATTCACATACTTATTGCTGAATGCAATCGACCATTTTTATTAGTTTAAGGATTCACATACTTATAGTGTTTAAGAAAGAGTAATTTAATAATTTAAAAATGATCCAATAACTAACTGCTACAGTGTCTAAAAAGTAGCTGCTAGTTGAGACATTTCCAAACGAAGTCTAAGCTTCTTTTCTTTTGTGTGTGTATATGAATATTCTTGGGATTAAATTGAAAGGAGCTTTTGATGATGAGTTGTTTGGCTGCTTTATTTATTTATTTTTTCTTTTTTTCTAAGGCTCTTTGTTTGTGGCGCCCATTAAACTTATATATAAACCAACTTTTTTTTAATCTGTTGCAATTTTCCTCTTGGCCTTCGCAGCTTACTCTAAAAACAAAATGTGAATTTTAGTAATAAATTGCTTCAGCTTTAAAAAAGTGAACTTTTATTTAGCAATACATATTTTTGTCAAAGAATATTAAAAATATAAAGTATACTTAATTTTTGGCACATATTCTTTGTACATTTAATGATTAGGTGATTTAATTCATCAGTAAAAATATTAAAATTATTAATAATAAAGTATAATTCATCAAGAAAACTAAATAATTTCAATCACAAAATATTTCCAATATCAAACTTATTATAACATTATATTACATGACTCAAAATATATATATATATATATATATATATATATGTTTGACGATAAATTAGTGACTTTTTAGACTTGGTGCGTGGGATTATCAACGTACACAAAGTAATGGAAATCTTTGTGGTGCCAGCCAAACATTGGCTGGTTAATTAAAAAAAGCTAACGTAAGTTTCCAATTTCTTGAGTTGTAATCCATCAAATTCGCTCGACAAGTTTCATTTTTAGACTTTCCAAGCAATTTGGTTAGAAGCAGCTGTTTGAATGATAAAAAGTATAAAAAAAATTAATATAAACATGACATGTAATAAAATTTAATTTAAAAAATAAAAAAATAGATAAAGTAGAAATTTTTTTATAATTTTTAATTTTTTTTCTTTTTGATAGTCCAAACAACCCCTAAACAAGCAGGGCTAGTTTGGCTTCAAAATATTCAAACCCCATCCCTAGGTGATCGATTCCGGACAGCAAATAAACGCCATGATTAAGGGGTTGTTTGAAGTAAGAAAAAATGAGATAAATTGAGATAAATTGTGATTTGGGAAAAGTTCGTAATGCGTGCAGTGAGAGAAAAAGTTGATGTGATATAAAGTTAACAGAGATTTATAGAATTTTTGGAGATTTTCAACAAATGGTTACACACCAAACAGGCCCTAAGTTGAGTCAAACCAGTGATAAAGGTATTCGAAAGGCGTTTGAGGGAATATATATATATATATATATAAATGTGCACGCAGGCAAAAACATCTGGAAAATTAAGAAAGTAGTCCATGTTCGATCTACAAAGTATTAATATATAATAATTGGCGAAAGGAGGAATCAGTTAATTAGTTCCTACGAGTAAAAGTGCTCCGCAAACCACAGCCCAACAAAATGGTGCACTAATTCGACAATACAATTGTCACCTTGGTTAGTACAGGAGTCAAACTTGTGTTTGTCGATTAGAAATTCCTTCAAATCGAACTAAATAGTCACCATCAGGAAGAGATATTTATTAAACATGCATGTGGTAAATTGAATTGGCTTATTTTATTTAAATTTGCTAATTGGTCACTTGGTGCACCTAAAACGATCCTCCTTAAGCCACGTTCCAAAATACCCAAAATTTTATAATCTCGTCTTAAAAAAGCAACCACGCAGAGAAAATGTGCTCAATTTTACCATGTTATATGTTGATTGTGTTGTTAAATCAGGTTAATTCAAGATTTAATTAATTTTCTAGTAAAAATTGAAATTACAAAGGATTTTGAAAAATAAAAATTTTAAAAAGTGGAAGGTCAAAGTCAAAGTCATGTTTATAATATCTATTATATAATTTATTTATTTATTTCTTTTTTTAAGAGGGTGTTTGATTAAAAAAGTATAATAAAAATAAAAATTTGATGTAAAAGTATTATATGACAAAATTTAATTAGAAAAAAATTGATAAATTTTAATAAATTTTGATTTTTTTTAATATACCAAATAAAGCCTAAGGGAAGATGAATAGTTTTATGCAACTCGATGTGGCATTATATACACTGGAAGTTTGGTAAGTTTGTGGTCAAAAAAGCTTGATGCTCTAACTTAGGCCATTTTGGGATAGAAATATTTTTCTAATACTTTATATGGGAGACAGATATATATATATATATGTGTGTGTGTGTGTGTGTGTGGAAGTAGCTCAATCAACTTGGGAGAGTGTTGATCCTGTATATATAATTGTTCTCTAGAGCAATAGCAGGTGAGGGACAACAATCTTCCCCCATTATCTGTCTTCTACCCAATCCAAGATATGTTTGTTTAATGGACAAAGGGCATTAATCCTTTGTTTAATATTATATAAAAAATGAAAAGAATAATATATATACATATATATATAATAGGGTCTTCTGATTTTACTTGACAAATCAAATTACATTAATAGAGAGAAGTTGGTATCATACTTTATTTATTTTCTATAAGTAGAATACTGCTGAATTTTTTCTTGAAGGTCACGTACATATACAGAAAGAGTATAAATAAGATTTGAATCTATTGCCTATGACTTATTTGTTCATAAAATAACTTTCAAATTTTTTATAGGTTTCTTTTCTTTTTTACTTATTTTTAATTAATTTTTTTAAAAACTATAACTTTTAGAGAGTGTCAATTACATTCGTAACAAAAAAAATTAAAAAATTCATATTCATTTGCATAAATGTTAGAAAAATAAAAAAAAATCTAATTTTTTTTTCAAACGAAAAATTTTATCCAAGACATGAATTTTTCAATGTTTTTTCTTTTTTTTTTCTTTTTTTTTTTTACTACTCTAAAAGTTTTAACTTCTAAAAAAAAAATTAAATTTTGATGAAAATGTTATGTAAGGCAAAAAGAAGATAATAAAATAAAATAAAATAAATTGAAAGTTGTTTTGCAACCAAACAAAGCCTAAATCATGTCCAAACCCAAACTTAACTTTTTTGAATAATTGAAAAAAAAAAAAAAGAAAAGAAACAGAAATTCAAATTAACTTTCACTCATTTAGGCAGAAAGATATATATATATATATATTATTTGTATTCGTGAGAGATCATTCAATTAATTTACGTAAGAAATACGAATTCTCGAATTAAAATCTTGATTATTGCGCATCACTTAATTATCCAGTGCGTTTGCCCCTTATTGTTAGCGAATCATGATCAGTACCTTCGGATCTTTCTTCTATTTAGTTTTTAAGGAAAATGTAAGGAAAAAAAAAACGAAAGATATTAATTATTATAGTTCGGTTTGGTGCAATTTAAATAAAATAAAATTTTACAAATTTCTATAAACACGAATTACGAGATAACAAAATTTAAAATTTTCACTCATTACACGAATTACGGACATTTACTTTTATAATTTTATTTTATTTTATACACTTTTATACAACTTCAAACACATCCATATATTACTCTGTTGTTTTTGTTAGATTAAAAAATGAAAAAGAAAACAAACAGTTATTTGTCGAACAAGTTAAATTTTTTTATTTGACTACTAAAAAAAATCCTTCTATTAATTTTTTTTTTCTATGTATAAATTTCTAAAAGAGACTCATTCTGTTTGAATAATTAACTGAAATTAGTAATAATGTCACCAACTGTGATTTTAGGGTTTTTCCTATTTATCCAAAATGAATGGACAAAATACTTTAATAATACCACCGACTATGGTTGGCGCTTATCTTTTTATATATAGGTTCTGTTTGGAGTTTCAAATATTTTTAAAAAATTTTAAAAATTCTTATTTCTTCTAATCAAATTTAGTTATATGCCATATTTATATTACTTCAATATTAATTTTTAATTTTTTTTTCAAAAATTTTTTCAAAACTTCAAATTAACACCGCCATATTCGTAGACTCCCAGTTGTCCTCGTCGCCGGGAAAACTATCACCATTTTTTTGCGTCATATGTGGGCCACCCATGCATTTTCACATTGTGATTCAATCTGCTTGGAATAAGTTCTTGGGACAGCCCAGTTAAAATACAATCCACTCCCAGCCCGTGGCCTATTAGGTAATAGGACGACCCTGTAAAATACCAATTAGATGCCTAGAAGTGCAAACCAACCATGCATTCGATAAATCACTTATGAACAAGCTCGTTTGTCGTTCATTAACAAGCCTATTTATTGTTTGTGAATCCTATTTAAGCGCTCGGAAATAGGCTTGTAAAAATTCTTCTTTATATTAAAGTGTGAAAATTTAAACACATTAATTTAAACTTTACAAGTATTGACTCATACGATGTACGAAATTAAATAATATTTTATAGATAAAATATAATTTTTATATGCATAACAAAATATTTCAATAAAATTTTATAATTTCATCATTTTTTTCACGGATCGAATAATAAAATCTTGAAATAATTAAAGAAAGATTATTTTGAACTAAGTTTCAAGTTTAAAATTATTAAAAAGTCTTAACTTTTTTTGATTAAAAAAATTATTATTTTTTACCCAAAATTTCCAATACCCAAACCATATGTTATGCATGAGTTTGATGATTCACCCGCACGAAATTGGAAAAAAAAAAAGAGTGACTTTTAGTTTTCTTTTTTTTTTCTCTTTTTTAATGCTAAATTTTACTGATGGGCAGAAGTAATGTATAGAGAGAGAGAGGCTCTCTTTTAATGAGTTTTTATTATTATACATTCCAGTGGAGAGAGAGTGTGGCTTTTCAATTTTATTTTTATTTTTTATTTTATTTTTTACTCTTTTTTAATGCAAACTTTTTTTAATGAGCTTTTATTATTATACATTTTAGGTAGATAAGGATGCTAAGGTGGATGTGCGGGATTACAAGGAAAAATAGGATTAGGAACGAGGAGATTAGGACAAAGTAGGAATAGCACCGATTGAAGATAAAATGAGAGAAAACCGATTAAGATGGTTTGACCATGTTAGAAGGCGTCCAGCAGAGGCACCTGTTAGAAGGTGTGAAAGTATGAAGATTGCCAGGAGTAGGAGAGGTAGAGGAAGACTCAAGAGAAGTTGGAAAAAAACCATTAAACATGACTTGACCTACCTAGATTTATCGGAGGACATGCCCCTAAACAAATCGAATTGGCGTCGACAAATTCATATAAATGACCCCACCTAGTGGGAAAATGCTTGGTTTGGTTTGGTTAAGTAGAGAGAAGAGAGTGATTTTTTAGTTTTTATTTTTTTACTCTTTTTTAATGCAAAATTCTTTTAATAAGTTTTTATTATTTTACATTCTAGATGAAGAGAGACAGTGGATTTCCAATTTTTTTATTTTTTTATTTTTTTTCTCTTTTTTAATGCAAACTTTTACTGGTGGGCGGAGAATTGTTTAGAGAGAGCCTGTGACTCTTTTTTAAAGAATTTTTATTATTATTCATTCTAGGTGGAGAGAGAGAAGAAGTTGTTTTAAAAATAAAATCAAAATTCCGTTAAAAAAAAGAATTGAGAATAAAGAGTTATGTCACGTAAGATCAAGGTGAAGGAGAAGAGGAAAGAGAAATACATGATTTTAGTATTATAGTATAAATTTGTCAAACTAGAAAATATAATTTATTTTTTAAATTTGTTCATTAATAAGCACACGAAAAAATTCAACAAATAACTTGTGAATTTGCTCGACAAAAACTCGTAAATAGATTTGACAAAAGTCAAAAACTTGAGAGCAATATCGTTTGTTGTAACTAAATCGAACTTAAGTTAAGTTCAAACTTGCTGGCAGACTAACAAATGAAATTTGAATTTAAAATTTTGAGTTAGATAAAAATCAACTCAAGCTAAAACTTGTCAAAAATGTTAACAAATAAACTTAAATATTCTAATACTCGACACCACCGACTCGGCTTCCTAAGGTACTTTTGTCTCGGTGCTCATGCTCCTCCTTTTGAAATATTCAGATGCGGAGAATGCTAGTGTAGTCGTGTGGAGAACAATCTTCCGAGCTATACCGTTGAGGCAAGTTTGTCCTACCATGGGTTCTACGCACATCAACGACACAAATCCAACATAATTATATCGTAAATATTTATACCGTTGAGGCAAGTTTGTCCTACCATGGGTTCTACGCACATCAACGACGCAAATTCAATATAATCATATTGTAAATATCTATTCTTACATAAACATACTTTTTTTTTTTTAATTTCCGATCAGATTTAATAGTAAACAAATTTACCCTTGTTTTTTGAAAGGTCAAATTTACCCTATTTACTTACCAACATATCTACCTTTTATTTTAATTTAAAAAAAAAGAGTATTTTTATTATTTTTACATTGCCTATGTTCCTCCATTATTTTCTTCGTTTAAAACTAATCTATGCTTGAGTAAATACAGCTTCTTTATACCCTTTTCCCTCTTTCAAAATCATTTACTTGAGCAAATATATTTCCTCTGTATTTACTTATGGTGGTCCCTTTAATGTGTGTGTATATATATGCTGTATCTAAAGTACACCTTTCTGGGATAAGCCCATCTCTCTCCCCGTTTTATACAAGCAATGGGCCATTGGCCCCGTCAAGTGACCACATGATCTGGATTTGAGCAAAAGAGGAGGGCTGAAGTCGGGGTTGGCTGCTGCCGTTGAAGCCGAACCCAAACGATGTCGTGCCTGCTCTGTAATTGTATGGCAGAACTGACACACGGCTTTTTTTTATTGGTTTTGTTTTGCTTAGGTGACACGGTGGACTTCCTTTTGATCTGCGAAATTACCCTTTACGTCCTAATTAACAACCATACATGGATGCTCACTTTGTTCAGCTAACACTAAGGGTCCGATTGGATAGTATAATAATTTCAGGAGAATAAATTTTTAGAGGGGGTATAAGATAAGAGGGATATTATTTTTAGGAGGTTGGCATATATTAATGTGATGTTTATGAAGGGGGATAACTTTTGACTTGTTTTGGATGTTTTATAAATAAGAGGAGGAGAATGATGGAAAAAACAGTCAAATGACTCTTTTGCCCTTGTGGTGTCCCAAATTTAGTTACCCATTAAATTAAACTTGGTTATCCAAACTTAATTATATGTTTATAATTATATAATGTGAAAACCAATTAGTACAAATTAATTTTAGACAAATTAATTATAAATAAATTAAAATTTATAAAATATATAAATTAATTTTGTAGACAATAACATTCCAATTTATCTGAAACTTCCTTAGTCGCTTATTTTTTTCTCCTTATTTAAAAAATATCAATATATGTGTAATTTTGTATAAATTTGCTAAAAAATAATATTATTATATATGCTAAAAATAATAATATTATCTTAAAATCACATCACCTCCTATTTGGAAAAAATATTTTTTTAATCACACGACCCCCTATTCGGAAAAAAAAATTATATTTTTTTATTTTATTAATAATTTTTAATACATTTTTCCATTAGAAAAAAAAATTATTTCTATATAAAATATATTTTGTAGGTGAGAAGGGGGATGAGAAGGGGTATAATGATCTAATTTATTCCATATAAGAGGGGATAATTTTTAGAGAGTTCAAACCCTCTCCAAAAATAATACATTTTCTTCTAAGATTAAGAAGGGAGGATAATTTTTAGAAGAGAGAAATTTTACTTCCTAAACCAAGCAAAAAACATCACATCAAAGCTTATAAGGGTGTATTATTTATGGAGGTCACATTTTGTAGCATCCAATCGGCCCCTAAGAAAAATTATGATTGCTCAACATTTGGGGTTTTTTTTTATGATTAAATTTTATTATCTTACGTTTTTTATTTTTTTGTAAATTATAAAAGACAAAAAATGTCAAATTAAAAAAATTAAAAATTAGTTTCTAAAAAAATATTTTTCCTTCTCAAAAAAAAAAAAAAAAACTAAGCTTAGTTTGGAAAAAAATTCTCAACTTCTAACTACTTTGCTTTTAAACTTTTTCTAAAATAAAAATTTACTCTCATATATTTTTAAATATCTTCAAAGTACTAAGGACAAAAATATCAAATTAATAAAAATTTAAAAAACTAGTTACTAAAAAATTATTTTTTTCTCTTTTCAAATATTATTTTTTAATACTTTGTTAGTAGCCAATTATAAATAAGCTACTTTTTTTTTCTTCCCAAACTATTAAGTTTAGCTTTTTTGTAGTTGATTATTAGCGAGATTATTAAGGCCCTGTTCGGTAATATTTATGTTTACTGTTTTCTATTTATATTTACAGATTTTTAAAAATTGACAACAAAAATGTGTTTGTTAAACTTATTTTTATTTTTGTTTTCAAAAAAATAAAAAATTTAATTAGAAAATGTAAACAGAAAAAAAAGTGTTCATACTCAATTTTTTCTGTTACAAATATTTTGTCAATTTTAACACATTATACATTTTTGATTTAATTATATTATTCACTAAAAAAAAACCTTTAACAAAATGTCAAACTAACCAAAAAACTAAAAAGTTAGTTACAAAAATTTATTTTTTCCTTTCTCAAACACAAAAAAAAACCTAATTTTTTAATACCTTGCTAATAGTCATTACAAAAAAGCTAGGCTTAATAGTTTGGAAAGAAAAAAAATAACTTTCTTATAACTGACTACTAGCAAAGTATAAAAAAATTAGTTTTTTTTTTTTTTGTGTGGTTGGAAAGAGAAAATAATTTTTTAGTAGCTAGTTTTTACTTTTTGTTAATTTGACAATTCTTATCCTTCGTACTTTAAAGAAATTTAAAAATATAAGAGAGTAAATTTTTATTACAAAAAATATTAAAAAGCAAAGTAGTTGAGAATTTTTGTTTTTGTTTTTTTTCCAAACTAAGCTTAACTTTTTTATGGATAGCTACTAGCGAGATATTAAAAAGTTAATTTTTTTTTTATATTTGAGAAAGAAAAAAATAATTTTTCTTAGTAGCTAATTTTTTAAATTTTTTTAATTTAACATTTTTTGTCTTTTATAATTAAAAAAATTAAAAATATTAGATAATAAATTTGATAATTAAAAAATAAAAAAACATTGAATGGTAAAATTTTTCCTAATGTTGGTGAACAAGGTGAGCATCCATGTATGGTTGTTAACTAGGATGCGAGGGGTAATTTCACAAATCAAAAAGAAGTCCAGCGTGTCGCCTGCCAAAACAAATTCCCCCCCCCCCCCAAAAAAAGGCTGTGTTCCAGTTTCACTATATAACTATAGAGCAGGAACGACGTCGTCGTTTGGGGACTTCAGCCCCCGCTCCCGGAGTTTGAGATTATGAACTTTTATAAGGCTGACTCAAGCAAAACCAGGCGACTGAATCTTTTTTTTTTCTTTTTTTTTTTTTGGTTTTTTTAACATATGGCTTTGCCCGCGCCGTGGGGTTAATAAATAATAAGGTGTTGTTTAGAGTATTTATTTTATTTTATTTATTATTATTTTTTTGGATTTGGGGTGGGGGGAAGAAGTTCGATATACTTTTATACAAGAAATGATTGGTTGATCAAAATTAATTAAAATTTATTAATTTTTATCAAATTTGTATATATTTTTCTAATTAAATTTTATCACGTATCACTTTTGTATTAAATTTTTATACTTTTATAATATTTTTTAATTAAATTTTTACTAACCAGACACTCCATAATATTGCATAAAGTGAAATTAAATAGGAAATTAGACCCCTTAATTTGAGATTCGAAATACTAGTTCGGTGATGATGACTCATAAAGACTTATGTGCCTAAAATGGAAATTAATGCATGTACTATTTTATTGAGTGGCTGGGATTGTTTCAGAATATTGAAAGACGGACATCAAAAAGGACCCCACAGTTTGGATTCCCAATATTGAGTGTATTTGAAGTTGTATAAAAGTGTATAAAAAAAATAAAATAAAATTATAAAAATAAATATCTTATAATTCATACAATAAGCGAAGAATTTAAATTTTATTGTATTGTAATTTGTATTTATAAAAATTTATAATATTTTGTTTTATTTTATATAACTTCAAACGGAGTCATTACTTATCTTAACAAATTCAATGAGTCCATAATTTTCTGAGGTTTTTCCTACGACTAATGTAAAAAAGGTGGAACGGAGCGGGCTTGAGGATGATTACTACAACGACAACGATCAGGAACATGTAATAATCGAGATTTGAACACTAATTAATTAATTAATTTATTAAATCTTCTCTCCCACCCCGAAATTTGATCGGGAAAAGGTTTTTTTGACAATCAATTTGTTGAAAAGATATTGAATATTTAGTGTCAATGAATAACCTTTACTTTTAGCAACTAAAATTCTGATCGTTTTAGGTTATAAAATAATTTTTAATAATTAAATTAAAAATAATAAAATTTTTATCATTTTTTTACCAATAGGCTGTAAATATGTCATTTTTAATGAAGAATTGTCAAAAAAATTAAAAACATTTGTCAAAAAAATTAAAATTATAAAATTTTTATCACTTTTAGCGACGAAAGCGATCTTTTGCCGACCACAATAAATTTAGTTGTTAAAAATTATCCTTCGATAACTAATTAGCCCTTAAAAGAATTTTTTTTGCCAAAAAATTTACTTTTAGCAATCAAAATGATATTTTGGTCACCAATACTTTTTAAGTCTAACATACCAGTTGAGGGCCAAATTAAATTAAATCGACAAAACTTTTAATGACCAAAAATAAATTTGATTAAACTTTTGGCTACTATAAATGTACTTTATTGTAATGCTGGGTTAAAAATTAAGGTAAATTACACTTGGACTATCTAAATATTTACATAATTACATATAAACATCTTTAGTATTCAAAAATTATATTAACTTTTCTTATTTTTAAAAGTTAGTAACAAATATTCTCTTTCATTAATTTAGAGCTAACTTTATTAAAATATTTTGTGGAATTGTAATTTTACCCTTAATTAATTAATTATAAATAAAAGATAAGTATATGCATATATATATATATATACTGTAAAATGTATATATGTATATATAAAAGTAGACGGTAGCTCTGCGATGGCGAGAGGAGGCGTGGCGGCGGCGGGTTTCTCTCTCTTTCCCCCCTGCAATGGGTCTACAAAAACGACATGGGTCTCTTCCTCCTGCATTGAGTTTCCCTCTCCATCTTTCTCTCACTACTTTTATAAGGAAAAAGAAAGACGAAAAATAAAGATTGAAACGACAAAGACACAAAATTGTTTACCCAGTTCGTCACAGATGTAACTACGTCTGGGGGCGCTACCAAGCCAGGATATTCACTGATAAATTAAGAAAGAGACTACGTTACATTACATTGATTGGTTATTTATATGGGAAGTAACCCTAATGATAATTTTACGTGAACTGCCTGAGATACCCTTACAAAAAAAACTTCATCGGGGCCTGCCCCCGAACCCCCAGCCAACTCTCTGTCGAGTTGGATTGCCGTACTCGTGGGAAAAGAGTACAGTATTCAGGCTCCACAACCCAACAATCTCCCACCTGGAGACTGAATCTCATGTAAGCAACTCCTCAATCTCTCATCAGTAACATGCACCAAATGGTAACGCCAAGACTTTTCTTCAAGTTCCAAGCCCAGTTGAAGCCATGCATAGCTTCAACTTCTCTAAAGTCACAACCTTAGTCAACATGTCAGCAGGATTCTCGCTCCCTTGAATCTTCACTAGCTGCAAGATCTTTCTTTCCAAGAGGTGCCGTATGTAATGATACTTCAACTCAATATGCTTCGTTCTTGAATGAAATGCTGGATTCTTAGCCAAGAAAATAGCACTCTGACTGTCACTGTATAGGGTACCATTCCTATGCTTTGTCCCCAATTCACTTAAGAAATTTTGCAACCATACCATCTCTTTACTTGCCTCTGTCACTGCCACATACTGCTTCTGCAGTAGACAAGGCTATAATCTTCTGCAACTTAGAACCCCAAGATATTGCTGTACCACCCAAAGTAAACACATACCCGGTTGTACTCCTTCTCTTATCTAGATCACTGGACGCTAAATCTGCATCAACATATCCTGCCAACTCGCAATCCTTGCCTTCAAAACACAAACTCCTATCTGTGGTACCTCTCAAGTACCTAAGGATCCATTTCAGTGCTTCCCAATGCTGTTTGCCCGGATCGCTCATAAAACGGCTAACAACTCCCACTGCATGCGCAATATCTGGTCTCGTACAAATCATGGCATACATAATGCTTCCAATCGCCGAAGCATAGGGAATCTTCTTCATATGGGTTCGCTCCTCCTCACTCCTAGGCGACTCTTTGCTAGATAGTTTAAACTGACTACCTAGCGGGACATTCACTGGCTTAGCATCTTGCATATTAAACCGCTTTAATACTTTCTCGATGTACTCAGCCTGTGAAAGATACAACTTCCTCGCCTCTTTGTCTCGAATGATACGCATACCCAAAATTTGCTTAGCCTCTCCAAGTTCCTTCATAGCAAATTGCTCAGACAACTGCTGCTTCAATTTACTCACTTCTCGAGCACTGGACCCTGCTATCAACATATCATCTACACAGCAGTAGGATGATATAGCTTTGGTCAAATCTCTTGAAGTAGCAACAATGGTCAGCATTGCATCTAATAAAGTCAATCTCCTCATAAACCCATCAAATTTCTTGTACCACTGTCTCGGAGCCTGTTTCAAGCCATATAAGCTCTTCTTGAGCTTACACACAAGGTCGGTGTTACCCTCTGACAAGTATCCTTCTGGTTGCATCATGTATATATCTTCCTCCAAATCACCATGGAGGAAGGCTGTTTTCACATCCATTTGCTCCAATAACAAGTTCTCTGCAGCCACCATGCTCAACACAATCCGTATAGTGGTTAGCTTCACAACAGGAGTAAAAATGTCAGTATAGTCAATACCATGTCTCTGCTGAAACCCTTTCACAACCAGCCTTGCCTTGTAACGCTTGCTTCCATCAACCTCCTGCTTAATTCTATAGACCCATTTATTATGCAATGGTTTCTTGCCCTTTGGAAGCTCGACAAGTTCCCAAGTATCATTGGACATCAATGAGTCCATTTCATCATCCATCGCAAGCTTCCACTTGGCTCGATTCTGTCCCTGGCTAGCCTCTGCATAACATTCAGGTTCACCACCATCAGTTAACAACAGGTAATAATTAGACGGTGAATACCTGTTTGGTGAACCACACACTCTGGTAGACCTCCGCAGCGGAGCTATGGGCCGCGGTGTACTCTGCTCTGCCTCAATAACAACCTCATCATTCTGAACAGCCTTGCTCCCACTTGAGTTCGAAATATCTAACTCAACAACCTGGGTACCAGCACTGTCAGAATCTGGTGCACCCAATCTGTCCTTGTACAAAACCTGCTCATTAAATATGACATCTCGACTACGAATAATTTTCCGATTACGTTCATCCCAGAATCTATAACCAAACTCATCACCGCCATATCCAATAAACGTACATTTGACAGATTTAGCATCTAATTTAGTTCTAGCAGCAGCATCAACATGAACATAAGCAACACAACCAAATACTCGAAGAAACGACAAGTTTACCTCCTTACCACTCCAAGCCTCCTCTGGTATGCCGTTCTCCAACGGAGCTGATGGTCCTCTATTGATCAAGAAGCAGCAGTGTTAACTGCATCTGCCCAAAACATCTTGGGTAACCCGCACTTTAACCTCATGCACCTAGCACGTTCATTAAGTGTTCTGTTCATGCGTTCTGCAACACCATTATGTTGAGGGGTTCCTGGCACAGTCTTTTCCATGTGAATACCATTGTTTTCACAAAATTCTCTGAACTCACTGAGCTCATATTCACCACCATTATCAGATCTCAAACACTTCACTTTCAGGCCTGTTTCAACTTCTACAAGAGCTTTCCACTTTCTAAAGGTATTAAAAGCATCAGATTTATTTTTCAGAAAATAAACCCATACCTTTCTAGTGGAATCATCAATAAAAGTCATATAATATGACGCACCACCAAGAGATGTCACTGGCGCTGGTCCCCATAAGTCACTGTGTACCAACTCAAGCTTCTGCTTTCTCAAAGTTCTGCCAGCCTTCGAGAAACTCACCCTTTTCTGTTTCCCGAGTACACACTCCTCACACAATCCGAATTCATTGTCTTGAGGTCCGGCAGCTTTCCTTTTGAACACAGCTCCTTCATCCCTTTCTCACTCATGTGACCTAGCCGGCAATGCCACAAATCTGCATCACTGTTTGCTCCTGCAAGAGCAATACTGTCCTTGGAATTTGTCGTCGTATACAATGTACCCTCCTTCTTGCCTCGAGCCACCACCATGGCTCCTTTTGTAATTTTCCAATTATTGCAGCCAAAGATTACAGCATAACCTTCATCATCTAACTGCCCAACCGAGAGTAAATTTCTCTTCAACCCAGGGATATGTCTTACGCCATGCAACTGCAAGACAGATCCATTCGGTGTTTTGATCTGAACATCTCCCTTCCCCACGATTTTCAGAGGTTCGTCATCAGCAAGATAAACCTTACCAAAATCACCAGAAGTATATCCTTCCATTAACTCTGCATCACTGCAAGAATGAAATGATGCTCCAGAATCCAAAACCCACGATTCCAATGGACTGCTCACGCTCAAAATCAATGCATCTTCGATTTCATCTACTGTTGCGTTTGCCTCCTTTTTATCCTTTGGTGCTGTGCACTGATTCTTGAAGTGACCATATTCCTGACAGTTCCAACACTTAATTTTACTCAAGTCCCTTTTCGATACACTTCTTCCTCTGCTCCGACCTCTTGAATTCGATCTACCCCGATTCGTTTTCTTCGAATCAGATCTGCCCCTATTTCCTGTGTTCAAAACTGACCCTGAAGTAATACCTGATTCCCTCCTGCGAATTTCTTCACTAATGATCAGATCTCTTACTTCGTCAAATTTCAACTTCTTTTTCCCCGATGAAGCACTGACAGCTGTAACTGTTCCGCTCCAACTCTCCGGCAAGGAAGACAGCAAAATTAGGGCTTGGACCTCATCATCGAAATTAATATCCACAGAGCTTAATTGGGCTGTGATCAAATTGAACTCGTTAAGATGATCGGCAACCACAGTATTCTCTGACATCTTTAGGTTGAAGAGACGCCGCATCAGATGAACCTTGTTTGCTGCTGATGGCTTTTCGTACATCTCCGATAACGTCTCAGCATCTCCTTAGTGGTCTTCGCTTTTGTTGTATGAAGTGCAACGTTCCTGGACAGAGACAAGCGAACCACGCTCATCGCCTTCCTGTCCAACAATTTCCAGTCTTCATCCTTCATGCCCTCTGGTTTCTTCTCCAGAGGCTGATACAAATCTTTACCATACAGGTAATCCTCGATCTGCATCTTCCAGAATCCGAAATCTGCTCCGTCAAACTTTTCAATCGGCGATTTTCCGTCACCCATCATATCTATCCCACCAAACCTTGCTCTGATACCAGTTGTAAGGAAAAAGAAGACGAAAAATAAAGATTGAAACGAGAGAAAGACACAATTGTTTACCCAGTTTCGTCACAGATGTAACTACGTCTGGGGGCGCTACCAAGCCAGGATATTCACTGATAAATTAAGAAAGAGACTACGTTACATTAACATTGATTGGTTATTTATATGGGAAATAACCCTAATTGATAATTTTTACGTGAACTGTCTGAGGATACTCTTACAAAAAAAACTTCATCGGGACCTGCCCCCGAACCCCAGCCAACTCTCTGTCGAGTTAGATTGCCGTACTCGTGGGAAAAGAGTACAGTATTCAGGCTCCACAACCCAACAACTTTTTGTCAGGGTTAGTCACCGGCCGTGTCGTGATTTCGAATAATTTGTTGGGACCTGACCCAAGGGAGATGGAACCCTTTCCATCGATGAAATCTCCCCTGCCTTGACATCACCCCTGGACGGTAACCCCTTCAGTTAAGCCAAAGTAGCAATCATCCTCCTAATTTTCAACCCCTTGCACTTTCTCCTTAAACCCACCATAATTCGTGGGGCATTTTCCTCCAAAAAGGAAAAAAAAAAAAACTCTCTCTTTTGGGTTTTCCCCTGAAATTTCAGGAGAGTTTTTCGGCGGACGCAGAATAGGCAAAGTGGGGGGTTGGAAGCTGTACGGGGTTGGGTTGACCTTGTCTGTATTTTGGACAGTTTAGCCATGTCCATAGCTCCATTTTTTTGATGGAAATTCTGACAATGGTCAAATAAATCCTGAAATTAACACTGAAATCCAGTCACATTTAGATTATTCACGGGCATGTTCGTATGGGATTTTTGCATGTTTTGTCCATTTTCAAAGATGGGTTTGAGAACTCATGTGGGTCCTAATGAGGAAAAAAATTATTCAAACTTGGAATCCTTATAACTTGGAAAGTGAATCCCAAGTTGGAAGCTCCATTCATGGCAATCCCAGATCTTTAATTTTTCAAAATGATTCAAAAAACCCATCTTTAGCACCATGAAAGCAACTGGGCAAAGGAAAGTGACAGATGGATTCTTTTAGCACTGATGTGAAACTCACATCCCCTGTGAAGCCATCACCAATGGGGAAATTAGTTAGAACAATTAGAGCAAGTGAACATGCTTTGAATGCGGGGAGAGATTTGTTCAAATCATATGGATGAAAAGATTAAGTTTAAAAACATCCTAGGAGAAAATAAGGGAAGAAGATCGGAGACTTGAACAACAGCCAAATAACCCTGGAAAGAATTTTGATGATGAATTTTCTTTGAAGGATCGAGTATGCGAAATAGGGTTCTTGGGCTTCTTCAGACCAGCCCGGAAGATGATTTCCCGTAGTCTCATTGTTGGCCAAATTAAGGGCACTCATCGTCTTGAGTTTTTTTCCGCTGTCGGCGGTTCGATGCAACATGATTTCTTCATCGGAATGGCGCGACTCTACCTCCACGCCTCCTCTGCTACCGGCGGATGGATGTGTTCTTAGTTTTACGATTTTTTATTTGGTAACTATTTTGAGTTTCATTTAAGGTATTTTTATCTTTTATGTAAAAAACTTGTTGACTGGTTGGCTTTTACCCTATCGTTAACTTTAGCGGTTCAAATTGACGGAATAAGTCTATCTGTAAATAACTTTTTAAAATAAGAAAGGTTATTATAATTTTTAAATTGAGAGAGTTTATAGTATTATATTAAATGTTTAAAAATTTAAGTGTAATTTATCTTAAAAATTAAGGATAAAATTATAAATGTTATGAAATTAATTATTTATCTTTATTCTGAAAAATAATATTTAACCTCTCAAGAATATAAATATAATTAATTTAAACTTCTTATGTAGTATAGTAAACATAATTAAAATATAACAAAGTAACATTCAGTCATTTAGAAACACCCATGGAGAATTATTTCATGTATGTAACAACAACCGGACGTAGTAAAAGAAATCCAGAAATGGCCCAGTCAGCTTTTTCTGGAAGTAACATAAAAGTAATTGTATTGTTCGTTTGCAGCAAAGGAAAGCGGATTTTTTTTTTTTTTTTGGGTTCTACTGCCATTTAATAAAATTATAAGACATTTATTATTCGGTTGAAAATAATTATTGAAGTACTGTTAATAAAACGCTATTTGAAATTGAGTTTTTAAAAGTTGAAAAACGCTGTTTGAAACAGTGTTTTATTTGCTAGAAAAACTGAAAATGCCATTTAAATTTGACATTTTCCTTGAAATCAATTTTGGACCGAAAACTCTATTTCATATAGAGTTTTTTTGCTTAAAAATGCCATTTCCCCGTTGAAAACTCTGTTTCACATAGAGTTTCTTTCTACAACCCCACCTGCACTACTTGTTCCTCTTCTATACCCATTAACCTGCAAAATTTGTTCAAACACCAATATTTCACTGATAACACATTTCACTCAATAAATATATAGACAAATTAAATAATAATAGTTTTAAATAATGTCACAAATATGTGATATTATTTAAAAGTTGTGATATTATTTTATGTTTGTAATATTATTTAAAGTAGTATTTTTAATTTATCTATATGTTTATTCAATAAAATATGTTATTCAGTGAAATATTAGTTTATTCAGTGAAATGTGTTATTTAGTGAAATGTTAGTATTTTGAGCAACTTTTGCAAGTTAAGGGTATAGGAGAGGAACAAGTGTAGAAAAGAAAACTCTATATGAAACAGAGTTTTTAGTCCAAGATATCAAGGACAATGCTAAATCAAATGGTGTTTCCAATTTTTACAGTAAACAAAACGCTGTAAAAACTCAATTTTAAACAGCGTTTTTATTAACAATATTTTACAATTATTTTCAATCGGACAACAAAAGTCATATAATTTTATTAAATGGCGGTAGAATAAAAAAAAAATCCAAGGAAAGCCGGAGAAAAAGAGGATGGAAGGTAAATTCGGTGCAGTTTTATGTTGGTGCATGTCTAGTGTATTTTTCAATCATTAATTTTGAAATAATAAATAATTATCTAAGAGGTCTTGTAATTTATATAATTTATATTCGTTTTTATCCGTAATAACTAATTAAAAAAAAATTTTCATGCACAGCACATACACCACACCTGACTTACCCTCAACCCGAAAAAAGGATGCATTTATGGGTGGATGCGTAAGTGTCTGTTATTGGGTGCATTTGCGAGGAGGAGAGCACTCCTGTTTGCTTTTATTTATTTTTTTTTGTTTTTTAATTTTTTGTTATTATCAAAGCTGCGTTTGGATGAAACAATTATGAAGGAGAAAAAAAATGATGACAATTTAAAATCACTCCACCTAATTAATTTATGATAAAAATAAAAAAATACATGAGATTTAAGATATTAAAAATACTGAAATTAAAAATTAATTTATTAATAAATGTTTTTTATTTCATTATATTTTTTAATTTACTAAAATAAATTATGCATTTAATATTTTATATTGTTTTTATATTTTTTTTTATTATTCAGTTTATCCTTAATCCAACTACACTCAAAGAGTTTGCCAAAGAAATTAGAGAGCCCATTTGAAGTTATAAAAAACATTCAAAAATATCTTTAAATCTTTATAAAACTCTAACATTTTACACACGAATTATAAGATTATACTTTTATATTAAATTTTAGGGCTTCAAATGTAATGTATGTAAAAATAGATGAAGAGGAAATAGCACTCTCCAGACTTGCAAGTTCAAGCCATGGAAATCCACTTCCCTCTTCTCAGTTCAAACCACGCTGCCATACAAACCAGGGGATGTCAGCCCGTACATACCGAAATTTTTTGAAATGTTTTTTATCTACTCTTAATTTTTACTAGGAATTAGGAGTGGATTTAAGCCCGATTTAAAAGTCAGATTTTTAGTAATTTTTAACAATTTTCGTAAAAGTTAATAAGTGAAATTTTTTATATATTTAGTAAAACAAATAGAAATTTTTAATAATTTTTGTCAAGTTTTAAGTATTATTTAGTAAAATAAATAGAAAATTTTACTAACTTTTTTAAACTTTTAGGTGTTTTGTAAAAATTTTAGTAACTTTTAATTTGAGTTAAAGTAAAATGACCATTATGTTAAGTTTCCTACATCGATTGTGGAAGAAACTGGTAGTCAAAATATAAATGTAAGGGAAAATCTCAGTCTATGAGCCACCCAACTACTAGTATCAGAATTTTTGTTTGGAGTCTGATCTACCTGAAATCTTTTTGCATTAGTGGTTAATGTATATCATTTCTAACTCAACAAAAGTTTTTGTTTTGATGATTTATCAATTAACTAAGCAAAATTAAAAACTTTTGGTTCTCTATCAAATACCTAAAACAACAAAAGTTATTTATTTTATTTTTTTATTTTTTTGGTGCTAACTTTTGCTTCTCCAAACCGAGCCTTAAGTAGAGGAAAGTTGAAGATTTTGTTCATGGGTTAGTGGATTGACCACGGTACTACACCTAATATGAAGGAGAAAAGACTCCAATAATAAAAAAATGTAATGCACCAATTAAAAAAATAAAAATGCATGCCCTTGCTTTTTGCGTACGTGGAGATCAATAATACCCTCTAATGGCTCCAAAGTTTCCCACTGAAAAGGTGGAAAGAATTATTATGCTAAGGATTAATTTACTAACTCAACATCTGCCGGCTTGGTTATTGGCCTTAATGGCAAGAAAAAATTGCAAGATCCTATTGGGACGAGGGTAAGATTGCCATGGAATTGAAAAACGGACGCATAATTTGGAATTTCCAAGAGCAAAGCAACTTTGGTGGCAACACCAAAATAATAATAATAATAATAATAATAATAAATAAATTACACTTAGCACCCCGGGGGTTTACCACCAATCCCATCACATAAAATATATTTAAATCGCCCTGTTTTTGCTTCAAAAAATTTTGTCCTATTTTATCTCCTATAATCCTAGTTTATTTATACCTTCAGTCAATTATCATTACAAAAATAAAACAAAAATGACACATGTTCATCGCACAATTAATACATTATGTTTTACGTCACTATATAATCTAACAAAGGGGAGACAGAGTATTGAAATGCAGAAGAGAGAATGATGATTTAAAAGACAAATCCTTAAAATAAAATAAAATTGATGATAAAACAAACAAGTGTTAAGTGTAATCCATTTTAAAAATAATGATATTTTTATATAATAAATCATTTGTTACCGGTTTTCGGACATCTATCAAGGATTGATAAAAATATGCGATGCAATAATATTTCGTTTTTTTAGATTTGTCAAAATGTAAAATATTATTATGTAATATGTATTTATTGACTATTAATAAGTATCCGACACCCACACCCATATAATAATGATTAAGGTTTATGTGTACCATTCATTTCTTTTGGGATCACCAGGCATTCAATTCAATAACGATCAGCTATTTAAGGCTAATGGCCAGAGACTTGTGAACTGGCTTTTGTGGGAGCCCAATTGAATTCCAGGAGAAGTAAGGTGAGAAGAAATAAACCAATCTATCAGTTTCTTAGGGGACTGACAGATACGGCCATGTGGGGATATTATTATTCAACCACGGCCATGGGACTCAAAAAGCAGCAAAATTTGGAGTGGAGATTGATTAATTCCCACCTCCAAATTCGCACGCTTCAATTGCTTGTGCTTCATCCAAATCCAGGGGCTAGCTAGATCTAGCAAGCAAACCGGCAAGTCACAGAACGGCACTGGACTCACTCCCATGTATAGGAGGAAGAGTCTTCATTTATGTCTAGCTATTGGGCTTTTTCTTTGTATGTTGTTGTAGTTTTTGCATCAGATTCTGTAATAAACCTGGGTTGTTCTGAGCACCGATTCAGCCAGAACTCTTGTACTGGTGGTTCTCTTCATTGTGTATTGATATTTCATGAAACTAGATTGTCAACACTCTCTCTCTCTCTCTCTCTACATATATATATATATATATATTTGTTTGTGTGCAAGAACAAGTTTAAGATCGTGGGATTCTTACCAAAATCACTAAAACTAGGAAGGCTTTGCTGTCAATTATGGGTAACTGGAAATCAGTCAGAAAATGGGATCACCAGGGTTGAACAATCCTTGCATTTGAGTAAAATCATTCATTATGCTCAAAGCCTCAGAAAGAAACACAAAAAAAGGGAAGGTAAAATCATTTGTAATTTATGTAGAGATTTATATATAAATCCAATGTATAGCATGAAGTTATAAACAATAATATATATGTAGAGATTTATATATAATTTAATGTGAATTGTGATTGTAACAATGGAAGTCTCAGAGTAGGATGCTCATATGGAAGAAGTTGGAACAAATTTTTCCTCTCGGTGACAGCCAAACAAGTTTTTTCATTATCTCACCATATAACTTTGGTAAAATCGCCTTAATTTTGGACACAATACATATACATGGTCCCTTTCGTCTCATTGTGAAGAACATTCAATGTCGGCAAAGCAAGTTTATCCCAAAGAATACAACAAACTTTTTTGTTTAATATCCTTGAAGGATCCGAAGTATAGCATAATATTTTATTATTTCTCTCCAAAATATCAGCAGCTACAGTTTAACCCTAGCATGCTAAAAGAAAAAAATCAGAGTCTTTGGCAACCACTAACTAGGGTTGTAAATTGAATAATGCTACTCGAGATTTATTTAATTTGGTAATAGTCAGATTTGTTTGAATTCGAAATATAAATAAATTGAAGTTGAATTATAATTTTAAATTTGTTAAATTATTGAATTCAATCAGAGTTTGGCTTAATAAATTAATACTTAATAAATATAGTGTGAAATATTAAATTATTGAATTTGACAATTAGTGACTGATTTGAACAATTTGAACAAAAAATCACTTAAGTTCAACTCGAAATATTATCAAATGAAATTTGAACAATTTTTAAACTTGTTTAAATTAACAAATGTAATTCAAATAGCTCATTAATTGGTTCAGTTTACATCAGATTATTTAGATACTATCTACCTTGTTTAGGCACATTTCATTAGGGTTAAAAACGAAAAGAATAGTAAATTGTTCAAATTTCGTTTAAAAAACTTTTTCAAACTCAAATTTGGGTACTCAAACTTGGGTTGTTAAGCTTACAAACCGATCACAAGTAACTAAAATTATTTTATATAGATTTGGATTTAAGTTTATCGAGTGAGCTTAAATTGAGTTTGAAAGTAATTGAGAAATAATTGCGTTCAAACTTGACTTAAATTTCATAACAAATCAATATAAACTTTCTTTTAGCAAACAAAACACGAACCAAGCTTAATTGTTTGATTAGTTAATTTAACACCAAACACGGTACATCTCATCCGCTAAAGATGCATATCTTAAAATGGATTTTTCACATTTTATCAATTAATTATCCATCCTCTATGATTAAATGACATACGCCAGGTAATTGTTTTCTACTGACGCTTTAAGGAAGGAACTCTGCCTTCTCCCATTTACAAGCAAAAATCAATGAATATACAAATCAAAGTCATAACTCTACAACAGGTTAATTCCTATATTAAGCTAGAATTATTAAAAATAAAAAAAGAATTCGGATGAAGAAGAAAAATGGGTATAGAGAGAGAGAGAGAGAGAGAGAGAGAGAGAGCATAATATTGTTATGTGACATGAAATTTTTTGTAAATTTCAATTCAGCTTCTCCGAGAACCTTTCCCTGCTTGCAAGAGAGAAGCATAAAGCAATTCATTCCAGGAATCGGGCACTCCAGGTAAGCACCAATGGCTGCAATCTTGAGACTGCTCCGCTGCAATCTGTTCTTCTAACGTCGCGTATTTCTTTCTGTAAATTGAAGGGTGCCCGTCTTTTCTGTAATCCGTAAGCCTACTTATGTTGAGATATATTACAGGAGTTCTCATTTGTTGGATCACCTGCTCCAGAGCTCTCATCTTAGAAGGGTAATTTGCTAAGTAAGTTTCGTTCAAGATTGGCTCAGTTTCTTTGTGGCACTGCCCTCCTGAGTTCCACTGGCCTCCGCTGCAACCACAGCAGAAGACACCTCAAAGTCACATTCTGTTTAGTGTGAGTTGGGTTTTTCCCTTTTTTTTTTTTTTTTAACTTTCTGTCCACGTTTTTAAATTTGAAGTTCCAATATGATACATATATGAATATGATCAATGAGAGAGCTTGAGGTAAAAGATAAAAAGTTACAAACCTTGAGTGGTATAAACTTTGATCCAGATTCCACATAGGTAATAAAATATGAGATGTAACAAGATACCTGAAATGTGTGACAGAGTATCCTCTAAAGACAACCTGGGTTCTCCTTCCATCTATGTTCTTATCAACCCATCTGGCCCAAGTGGTGAGTGCCTTTTTGTAAGCTTCCAGGACCTCCAGCTTTTGGTACACGTGGTTACCTTCCTGGTAATAATCTTCTCTGCAAAACCTCGCCCAATGCACAAAATTTAAAACAATATATTTAGCTCTGGGCTGACAGAAGAATACAAAGCAGGGAAAAACAGGTTATGAGACTGGTTACATAACAAGACCTCAGGACTAAACAATCGGAAGCGCTCAAAAAGAAAAATGTAAACAATTACCCTTTAGAAGTTTTCTCATGAGTCCACCAATGCCCTGTATTGAAGACTATAACATCAGCATCGTGATACATTGAAGTTGTCCGGTCCATCAAATCCAGTCGCAGTGTTTCCAGAGAACCGTTTCTGCCATTAAAAGATGATTCTCTCACAAGAAACGGAGCGGCAACAAAATCCACAGAACAGTTATAGTCCTACAATACAGCAAAAGCACAAAAAATTTTAGACAAGAGTTAGTAATATAACACTTTTTTCATATATCATTGACAAAAGAAGTTTGGGAACCTTGCCTCAAATCTGAATGCATAGAATCCCTTCTTTTTGAATTCTGTCCTTCCAGATGTCTCATAAACTCTCTTCTTATTCCGGATACTATGACGGAGGATGCAAACAAGAGACTCCCACATATTCCTATTCAGAGAATCCCCCACAAAAACCAGCTTCTTCCCCCTGAGTTTTTCCAGAAAATCCGTCGCATTCAAACTGAGTACAACATCATCCGACAGCAGATTATTAAGAAAATTTCTCATCAAACAACTCGGTCATGCACAAATTTCCACACAATGGCCAGCATTTAAATGGAAAATGCTTTATAAATTGCAGGGATTCCATTTTGCGTTGTATTTCACTTGTTTTGCTGTCCTGGAGAATGCCCTTTCACCTTTGACAATCTCCAATTTTGTACAGTTGGGTTGTCCTGTATCTGGGTATGTCCTCCAAGGTTTTGTTAATTCTTTCTTATTTTAGTACTTATCAATTTACCACATGAAAGGGGGTGTGTTGAGGATTCAGATCCCCCCCCCCCTTTTTTTTTTAAAGACTGGCAGCTGAAGGAATAAGATCTACAGTTAAAAATTCACTTCTCTTACTGGCTTCTCGTAGAAAAGCAGGATCAGTTACCCTTCCAAAAGCCAACTGGTGGGACAATATACTTTTATATCACATCCAAAGAGGACCTAGACATATATACACGTTATAGATTCGGCTACTGTATTTCTAAAAGTTAGCATCATAGTTAAAAGAACATGCAATCAAGTTGTTCATTTATCCAAATGAAATTCAAAAAGTATTCCAATAGATCTTACCTGGGAATATTACAACCATTTGGCTGCCATTTCCATTTCAAAAACCCATCATCTGGCCTCTTATTAAGGTGACAATTAACATCCCTATCAATATATGGGCAAGAACCAGATGGATAATACGGCTTTGAATCATCTCTCACCCATCTTCCATCAAACAAATCACACTTTCCATAAGAACCATTTTCCCTTTCCATAGCTTGAGAATCTTCGTAAGAGACGGTAGAATTCTTTTCCTTGGATAATATTCTCTGACTGTTAATCTCAGAAGGCTGTACTTTTTCACCAGGGAATCCAACATTGTCTCTATTATAGGACAGATTGCCCGCATTGTTATTTTCTGTGACCTTATTATTGGAATTCACTGCGAAAAAACCAACTGGTGTACTGAGAGAACTTTCATTTGCATGCCTCTCAGCCACGTTCTCTTCAATGATACTCTTCACTGCAATCACATCCCCATGACTAAAACTTCCATTTTTTACCTTTCCAGAGGAATTCCCCACATGGGTCCTCTCCCTAACTTCTCCTTCTCCATTAAAATATGTGAAGTTTGCATTTTTATTACCAGTATCTGACCCATTCACAGACTTGGTATTTTGCCCAAGCCTTCCCTCTTCGGGTGTAAAGCTGCCATTTTTTACATTCACAGAGAAAATACCAACATTGGTATCTTCCAAACTTGGTCCTTCCCCATTAGAACCCAAAGAATTCCCATCATCTTCACTGCTCACGGAAGAATTTCCTTGATGGGTTTTATATAAAACCTTTCCTTCTCCAACTGTCTGCGTCAAATCGCCATACTTCTGCAATTCTTCAACATTACTAGTGGCATTAGTAGGATAAGAAAACAAACAAAAACTGTTGAACCCTCGACACATTGGGCTCAATAGAGAAGCCTTAATAGAGAGATTGATCAAGACTAGGCTTAAAACAACGAGAGAAGCCCCAACCCCCAAACAAAACCCAGAAACTACTTTCCTTCTTGGTAATACACAGTAAGGAAACTGATTTGATGGTAAAAATTTCTTCAAGTCCATTGTTGAAGAGAACCATCACAGATGATGAAATCCGCAAGAACTACCTTTTAAATTTTTAGTGACACGACTGCGTATATTGGAAGAGGTAAGAAGATAGAGAGAGTGTGGTCACAAGTGTTGAAAGAGGTAAAGAACAAGAGACTAATAAAAAGACAAAATTGGAAGCGGTTTGAGAATGAGAGGAATTGTTGTTGCCTTGATGGCTAACGGAGAGATAGAAAGGATATAAAGAGCAACTTACTAATATATATAGCCAAATATTTGGAAATTGAGTTGGGATAATTCTCACTTTGATATAAAACCGAACATGAATTGGAGGCCTTATATATTTATATAATTTATATATACAAGGTTTAAAAAATCTAACATATGTATATCGTACAATAATACTGTCCATAAGATTTAACTTATACTACAATTGTGAAACGTGGTATAATTATCTTGCGTCACGTAAAATTTAACTTGCGTTATGATTGTATATAGTTGTGACATGTGTCACTTAATTATAACTATTTTAATTATTTTATAAAAAAATTAATATTTTATATAATTACTACTTATTCATAATTTTTAATTTTCTTCGAACTAGAATATTTATGGATATCACTTAATATTTTTATTTAATCTATACTTCCATCTATCATATTACTTCTTATTTTTTATTTTTTATTTAAAACATATTCTTATTTTTATTTTTCTATCTTTTAATAAATTATTATTTAAAACATAATAAATATTATTATTGTTATTAAATATGATAATGCAAAAAATTATTTACCTTGTTAAATAAAAATTTTAATAATAAATATTATTATTATTATTATTATTATTATTATTATTATTATTATTAAACAAAACAATGCAAAAAAATTAGTCTGTTAAATAAATATTTTAATTTATAAACATAAATTTATAATTATAATTACATAATCTAAATGGTATTAGTATTATACACAATTATCACTTATTCACAATTTTATTAAAATTAGAATGTCCATGAATATCGCTTGATATATTTATTGAATCGACAAGTCTATTTAATTATCGTATAATTTTTTATTTTTAAATTTTTATAATTTGATAAATTATTATTTAAAAAATAATAAATATAATAATAATTATTATTATAAAATAAAATAAAATAATACAAAATATTATTAGACAAAATAAATGATATCCTAATATTGTTTTTTAAAATTATATACATATTGTAATATTATTTATTAAAAAAATATCAAATGATATTGAATTGTTTGTTAAATTGAATAAACATATGAAATCCAAGTGATACCTTTTCGAACCCCCCCCCCCCCAAAAAAAAGAAAGAAAGAAAAACTTTTTATTTGAGTAATCCAAACAAGCTTTCATACAGACGAGCCTATGCAAGACGAAAACCACTGTTTAAGGGCGGACCCGAAATATATTAGAGAAGAAAAAGAAGACTTGCTTGGCAAAGTCCCCCCCCCCCAACTATTATAATTAAATCAAATATTAAATTTGTTAAAAACATATTTTTATAAAAGCATTTAATGATGCAGTCAGAAAATGTGCTTTATTGTGCAAAGAATTCTTTAATTCAATCTTTATGCTACTTTTGTGATTACTATGTTTAAAAATTTTTAATTAACTTTAAATAACTTAAAAAAGTTTGTAAATCTTAAGATTCTAAAAATAAACACACAAAAAATAAAAATATCAAAAAAATTTATAAATATATATATATATATATATATTATCTTTCAAACGCCTCTTAAATTATCAATAACATTTTGACTAAAGTGAAATGGTAAAACTCTTGGTGGAGTAATTGTACGACAGTTTTAAATTTTTATATCAGTTCATTCAACTATCAAAATTAAAATATTTTTATTAATTTTCATAAAAAATCAAAAATTAAAAATATAATTTCTAACTCCCTGGACTTAATTTGGAAAATGAAGAAAAAAAGTTAACTTTTTAATAAATATTTTTTAATTTTTTACTAGTTTGACATTTTTATCTTTTATGATTTAAAAAAATTAAAATATAAGAAGATAAAATTAATTATTTTAAATAAACAAAAAATTTAAATAGCGAAAAATTAAAATTTTTTAAAGGAAGTGTTAAATCAAATTTCAATTTCAAAATTTCTTCGTGCGGATACTCGGGGATCCGTCTTTTAACTGCCGTGCGCAGACGACGTTATGCGGAGTCATTCACCGCCGATTGATATAAACACGACACGTGACGCTGTTGATATAATTGGAATGTTGTCTCAGCTCTCAAGTGCTAATGATGTTTCTTCTCCGATGACAAAAAATTGCCTACAACTATGCCATTGTGATGTTAACACGTGTTATTAAGTTTCATCAGTCTGCTCCCTGCGCTTGCAGTTTGACTCCAGAGCACGCTGCGGCAGGACGCGGGGGCAGCAGTTCGCGTTTTACTGCTGCCGCAGCAGTAGCCCAAACGCGGGCGTTTTGACAAATCTGAAAAAACAAAAAAAAAGCCAGCGAAATGTTCAAAAAAAAAAAAAAAAACAAAGTATGTGTTCGGTAATTAAAAATATTAATCTTTTTATAAAAATTTCAAATTCAGTCAAAAGTTAATTTTTTATGTTGTGTTTTATGTTTTGAAAATCTCAAAACATGAAAAATAAAAAACACATTTAGTTTAATATTTTCTGTTTTTCGTATGTTGAGATTTCCTTATTTTGTGTTAAAAACGTTCAAAATGACTTTTTATCATTTTTTATTTTATATGTAAATTTATTTTCTATTTTTTAAAACAGATTTTAAAAACACGAGTAATTAAACAGAAAGTATGTAAAGCGCAAAAAAAAAAATCTAGGACAGTAGAGTACAAAAAAAAAAAAAAAAAGCTTAAAACGCATTTTTTACTTTTTTAAAATAAGGAAAACAATCCATTTTGTATTTCTTTAAAATAAGGAAAACAGTTCAAAATGCATTTGGTTACTTGTTTTTTCAAAATCTGTTTTAAGAAATAGAAAATGAATTTACACATAAAATAAAAAAAGACAAAAAGTCATTTTGAGTATTTTTAATGTAAAATAGGAAAAATCTCAAAATACGAAAAATAAAAAATGTTAAACTAAATTTGTTTTCTATTTTTTATGTTATGAGATTTTCAAAACATAAAACACAAAAATAAATTTGTATTTTTAATTACCAAACACACTCTCTATTTTTTTTTTTTTTTTTGCCCTCTACGGTCTTACAATTTTTTTTTTCATTTCAGTTGGCTTTTTTTTTATTTTTTCAGATTTGTCAAAACACTCCCGTTTTTGGTAAAACGTTCGCGTAACTTTTTATAAAAAGATTAATATTTTTAATTACCGAACACATATTCTATTTATTTATTTTTTATTTTTTATTTATTTATTTATTTATTTTTTTTGCATTTCGCTGGCTTTTTTTTTGTTTTCTTAGAGTTGCCAAACACTCCCGTTTTTGATAAAACGCCCGTGTTTTAGGCTGCTGCTGCGGCGGCAGCGGTAAAACGCGAACTGCTGCCCCCCCGCATCCGCTGCGGCAACACCAAAATTCTTTTCTGGTCATGTGAACCCATTATTAAAAAAAAAAAAATCAGTAAAATAAAAACGCATCGAATTTCGTGGCTTTCCCTATAATTTAAATTTTAATAAAGCATTTGTAGTAATAAAAAATAGATAATTTATAAATCTGTAATTAGTATAATAAAATAAAAAATAAATAAATTTTAAATATTTTTAAAAATTTTTAAAATTTTTCAATGTTTTACATCATCCTAAAAAGACTCTAAATTGCGATATTTAGGTTTGTTAGCGGTTTGTTCAATCAAAATTTATTTTTTTTTTTTTAAGTTTTACGCATGTAAAAATTCACTTCTAGCTGAATTTTATTTTTTATGATTGTAAACAGCATGATTAAAATTTATAGAATAAAAAATTATATACAATGAAAAAAAAAAGTCAAAAGAAAAAGCGTTGGTTACTTGTTTCCAAACCCAAACCTTAATATTAATAGAATGTCAGTTTCTTGAAAATGTGAGCGTAGCCTCGTAATTCAGTGGTTAAGAGTCTCTCTTGTCGGCTTATGATTCGAGTTCGAATCGTTCCCCTTCTTCTTATAAAAAAAAACTTTACTTTTCAAAAAAAAAAAATTTTCTTGAAAATGTGATTTTGAAATAAAAGATAAAAATGTTGTCATGCGGTTTATGGCGAAACAGGCCTCTATAGAAAGATATAAAATTAAAATTGAACTCTTACAGGTATTCAATTGTAATAATAGCATAAATAAAAATGATGTTTAAAAAATTTAAACTTTTTTATTTTGACTTATGAAATTCAAAAATAAATAAATAATAATTTATTCAAAACACTATTTTTTTTTTTGTGTTAAATAAATAACATATAGAAATAAATTTCTTTTTTCTTTTATATTTCGTTATTCATAAAGTATAAAACTCCCAGAGATGAAATTATACATTACCTCACTTACATTCATGTGTTGTAGTTTTATGTATCTAAACCTTACAAACTTCATAAACGTGCACCTGTACTTCATTTTCTAAAAACCCATTTTAACCAATTTAATATTATGAAATTATTTTTATACTCTAAGTATTAATAAAAAAATATTTATATTATGATATAGTGTATATTTTATTGTAAAGATATTATGTTCAAAATTTTTAAAATTTTTTAGATTAGTAATTACTCTTTTATGTTATTATTTTTCACGTTAATCTTAAATTTATATTATATATACACACATTAGCAATTATACCTATAATTTCTATATTAGTTACTAAGTTTGAAAATATACAAATACAACATATAAGTTATAATAAATATTATTTTCTTCTTTTCTTCCACTTTCTTTTTATTGGTAGCAAATAATAATAAAAGAACTTTACTCTCGAATTTTTTTCATGAATTTTTTTAATTAATAATAATGGTATAAAAACAATTTTATAGCATTCATCATGATGGAAAACATTTTTTTTTGTAATTTTATGTATATTTCCATATATTTTATGTATATTTCTATCATATATAGAATGTTATATAAAATTACAATGTATATAGAATTTTATTTTTATAAGATTCTAATTTAATAATTCTAAGATTATTATTATTATTATTCTTTAAATATAATACAAGTGTCCAGAAATGCGATCCCACTTGATCATTGATTACAATAATTTTTTTTTAATCTTTTAGAAAGGTAAATAGTAATTATAAATATTAAAATTAAATAATTAAATATTATTTTTAATTAGGTAATATATTCTAAATAAAAATAATTAATATAAGAACTCTGATCCAATTAAGTTATAAAGAGGGAAGTTGTACATATAGACTAGGACTATAATTCTATAATTTACATAACTCAATTCATCCCTTTTTTTTATTTTTTTTCATTTTTTTGTTTATCATTACATGATTGTTTTCTCTTTATTCTTTTTCTCATGTTCACAAAACAAATTCCACGAAAATCAACAATATTACCATAGTATTTGAAAATACCTCTTAAATCCATTTTTCTTCTCTTTTTGTTATATACTGTTGTTGATTTTTTATTGCTGAAAATTATTTTTATTATTATTGTCATTAGTATGGCACTCGTGCATATCAACTCATAATTCTATAGATTTGTTTTATTGTTATATTAATTATTAAATTAATTGATAATTAACCATATTTACATTTATTACGTAGATTTAAGTACCATATATACTTTTAACATACCTAGAAAATTCAATACTTGCTGACTCTTGGTAGCTTCAACAAATGCAACTTCGCCTAATTTCATTTTTTTTAAATAATTCTCCTACTCGTACAAACTAATTTTAGAATTATGTAAAAACTCAGTACTTACTTTTCGTAATTTCTACTAATGCAACTTCTAATTATATATATTTATTGTATTAGTTTATCATTTACATTTTGAGTAAAATCATGGAAATTTTTTTTTAAATTTCTTCTTTAATCAAAAGTGTCCAGGGCCAACTTGCGATTTTATGGGTAGGTGACCAAATCGCATATCCTAAAATCATGAACAAGTTATGGATAGAAATGGGGAGAGTTCAAGTTCATGTGTGCATATATATATATATATATATATACACACACACACGTGTACAATCCTGTGCAACGATATATATGTGTAAGTTATGGATAGCAATGGGAAAATTTTGAAGAAGTTGAAAAAAATTAGAAAAATTTGGAAAAAAGTTAGAAAATTGTAGCCATAAACCCTTGATCCAAAAACAGTCTCTAGGTTGCTTGTGGCCAATTCTTTCCTTAGCACGTGAAAAAAAAAAAGGGATACTCGAGAAAGATTAATATACATAGAGTGGATCACTGCGAATTAAAGTCAGAACAACAATAATATCCCCCATACTGAGAAACCCATTGTTTAAATGGCACGGAAGCACAACAAAGTTCGATGGTTGCAATTGCAAAACAAATTTGTGCTTCTGTAAACCATTAAATTCAATTATGGGTATCAAAAAATCTACATGCAATTAACTGAGCTCAAAAAAGAAACTGCAGTCACAGTTGCATACAAATTCCAAGCTTGATTCCAAAATTTTTCAGAGGCACTATCAACTCACTCAACCAATATTTCAACAAAGAACGAAATTCTTATGCACTACAACCCCCCCCCCCAACCTTCACTCTCCTATCTACAGATGAATACATTCATGCAACAGCTATCAACACCAATCAAAAGCTGGGCAACTAAGTGACAGGAAACAAAAAAAAAAAAAAAAAAGAAAAAAAAAAAGGAAAAGAAAAGAAAAAGGAGACCGTATAAAGAAGAAAATTTATGGGAATTAGCTTTTGTTACCTTGGGCCAGAGAGTTCCATTGCTTCAATCACGAGAGAAGATTCTTCTATGAAATCTGAGTATCTTCTTGGAGGAATTTCAGATGACCGGAGGTACTTTGGCGTCTCAACTTTTTGTGAGGCCTCCCATTTCTCCGCTAAGCCATCACCTTCCAACATCCTAAGTACTTCAGACATCTTTGGGCGCAGCAGAGGATTGAATTGAGTGCATAAAAGGGCAACTTGAACCATTTCTTCCAACTCTACCCTGTCAAAACCTCCTCTTAAATCTTTGTCCACCAATAGGTTCAGCTTTCCTTCCTGGTGGATCTTTTTTACCTGCAGTTACAGTAAAATGCAGTCAAGAGGATTTTCAGAAATTCACAACAGCAAAAGCATTTCTGTGCAGTAAAGTAATTTACACCGAATAAATGAGTTAATCACAACACACACACACACACACAAAAGAAGAAATACCCAATCAAGCATTACTCCTTTCTGGTTTGCCGCCCGGCCAAAGTCCAAGGCCTTCTGGCCTGTAATTAGCTCAAGAAGCAAGATTCCAAACCCAAAAACATCAGTTTTCTCTGATGATTGGCCGGTGGACAAATACTCAGGAGCAATGTGGCCAACGGTGCCACGCACAGCCGTCGTCACATGAGAATCGTGATGATCTAAGAGCTTTGCCAACCCAAAATCTCCAACAACTGCCTCAAACTCTTCGTCCAACAAAATGTTGGCTGCCTTGACATCTCGGTGAATAATTTTGGGGTCGCATTGCTCGTGCAAATATAGCAGTCCCCTTGCTGTGCCCAAGGCTATTCTCTTTCGCCTGGACCAGTCCAAAACTGGTCTACCCTGAATATGATCTGGTAAAAATTAAAAAAAAAATTAAATGTATTTTATTCTGCATATATTATATCCTGGAAAGCTTAGTGATAATTCTGTGGGGTCAACTTATCACCAGGGATATAAAAGAAATTATTTTAATTGAACTTGGGAGCAGTAAGGTTTCAACACCTGCTGCTAGTAGGTATCATCCAATCTTGGCACAACACAACTAAATTTAACTTGAAGCAAGAAAAAGGTGTGTGAAGCAACAGTTGACATGACAAACAAAAGGTGAGCAGCATGGTTCAAAGTTCTACCGAGCCAGCAAATGAGAATTAGGCCAATATTCTTGGAAGCCATTCAAATCAATTAACTTTCAGCTTTTTTTAGAGGCTACATAGCCCATGACCCCAAAATCACAACCCTTTTAGACAATTGCCAGAAAGATAATGTGAGTCAATTCCAAATCTCCCCCACAGGGATTGCAACTGATGCAACACACAAAATACATGGTAAATACTCTTGACTAAATAAATAATATATGAAAACTATTAAAATTTAATTTTGGAAGGATGCAAGAATTCTGCATGGTTTTCTCCAATATTTACATCCTAAATTTGGTAAAATAAGCTTGCAAGTTGAGGGGATAGAAACAGTGAAGCAGCAAAAATGGTAGGGTAATATCAAAAGGGGATTAAAATGGTGCACAGGTGGAGTAGTATCATGGCTCAGAGGAACCAGGGAGCATACAGTAAGGTGGAGGCGGTTGTGGCAGTTTTCTTTCAGAGCATACAACGGAAGTAAAAATCCTCCGAGAGGGAGGAAATTAAGGTGGAGGTAGTTGTGGAAGTGCATGTTTAGGAGAAGACAATGACAGTGTCGGCTTTTTCAGTTACAACTGCTGAAAGTGGAAGCAAGGGTGAATTAGCCCGTGCGTAGCAACAGAAGAAGAGAAGTAGAATTATAAAGGTAACATTTTCGCCCTCTGGTTCTGTGAAGATCATCCAATCTCCAACAAGAAAGTATATTCTTTCCTTTTTACCACTTTTGCCACATGACCTGTTGATGGTTTTGCTGATTCTTTCTCCTCCAAAAAGAAAGTTCAATGGTTTATGCCATTCCTGTAAGTACAGGTTCTGCCTGATTTGTGAAGGGAAGTAATAAAGGGTCATTTTTGCAAATTTGAATTTTTGCAAGTTGTTAGAGGGCACTCATCTAAATTAACAGCACAAGAAGTTGCATTTCCATGAACTTCTTCTCGTTATACACTTTTTCATGATCAAGTTAGATTTGGGGAAAAGTGAATAGGTCCTAAAGCAACAGGTCATTAAGGAATATAATTGATGGAAATAACTGATTGCAGACAGTGAAAAAGTGAACTTAGCTAACCTCTTAATCTAGCTGCTACACTCCCATTTGGCATGTAAGGATAAATAAGAAGTCGTTCACTTTCAGTTGAACAGAATCCCAAAACCCGCAGAAGATTCCGATGGACTGCCAAACTTATCATCTCTACTTCTGTCTGAAATTGGATTTCACCACCAACAGCATTATAGTCCTTCAACCTTTTGACAGCCACCAAACTCCCATCATTTAAGCAACCCTTGTAGACAATTCCAAATCCACCTTTCCCTAAAATATTCTTCGAGTTAAAATGATCAGTTGCAGCCCTGAGTTCCTTGAAGCTATACCTTTTCAAATGGCCCAAGCATACCTCTGGATCGTATTGATCTGACAAGTAACAAATCAGAGCTTAGAATAGTGGCCTAAATAGACAGGGAAAAGGTTGGAATTCATTATATGCAACAAATTAAAATAAATTACAGCCTAATTAGATAGGGAAAAGGTTGGAATGCATTATATGCAACAATTAAAATAAATTACACAATCAAAGATATCAAATGTAAATGCTACATAGAACTGCATCAAATAACGCAACAACATGAGCATATTTATGTGATAGCTTCAACTATAATTTCATTTGGTAGTCAAACACAATAGATATTGTCTTTGAAAGGGACTCCATGTTCAACAGACCTATTGTAAAACTGAGGGATAACTGATGGATTACCACACCAGATATCAGTGTTTGTAGAGACTTTTAATATCACCTCTTATTTTTAATTCTTCTTCAGATAAAAAATTGGGGCACATAACCCTCCAGAGAGAATTTTTTAACAACAGCAGCAACTACTTTTGGGGCAGGCAGTTCCAAGAAATGGATTGCTTCCCATTACTAAATACAATAATGCAATGCAAATATAACAAGGAAGCTAGCCACTCTGATTTTTCCCTTCCAGTCAGATCCTTACTATTTAATGAACTTTGTCCAAATAATACACCAAAGACACATACACACATTGAAAAAATATAATATTTGCATATAACCATGCGCACATATTGCCTTTTATTTTGTCAAATATATTCACACATGTCGTCTCGCCTAAAAGCTCAAGCTTCTAGGGAGAGAGACAACTTCACTATTTTTATTATTTATAAACTCAACACAACCCCCTCACATGCGATCGGACTAACAAGGCCAAGCCAAACACAAGCAACAATTTACTATTGGGTTGGTTAACTCAGCAGTTTTGCATACTCTGATATCACGTTTAACTGTGAGCCAATGTCTCACTCAAAAGCTCAAGTTGTTAGGGAGGGCAACAGGGACAAGTTTATCACTTTTATTATTATTTTATACTGACCCCTCGCAATGCAGCAGGGCAATTTTATCACTAATATTATTATTTTATACTAACACTACCCGATCTATGCAATGTGGGAGCCTTGTGCGTTGTGTAATCCTTCTGATTGTTAGTCTATACTGTCTAAAACACACATATCTCTTTTCTATATTTATCAACTATTTGACTTTATCATGAAATTATGGTTCCTCAGCCCCATAAATTCATGGAATTGTTCCAGCTGGCTCTAAAATCAGAGGTTTCAAATCAGAGGTGGGAAGCAATATTTGCCTAAATTCTTCTTCCATTTTTTTTTTTTTTTTTTTTTTCCGATTGAATCAAATATCATATAGAACATGTTCAATTTTGCCTGGAACTTCACTGCTTACTAAGATAAAGAATTCAGTCTGAGCTAAAATCACACATTTTGCATAACGGTGGTACTAATTTCGATTCAGCCAAATAGCATAATCAATATGAATTATGACAATAATGAATCAAAGTCCTACCACAAACGCATCAAATCAATCATGAAAATGCTATCAGTCTACCTTTTAAGAAACTCAAATAATAAGATAGATTACAAAAGAACTAACCATTAACATCAAAGAAAATCTGCTGGTTGTGCCTATATCTCCACCAAACAAGGGAACCAATGACTATAATGATCAAAAAAGCAGCACCAAAGCTTGCACCAAAAGCAACAGCCATATGGTGTTTTTTCATCCCTGATATTGGTTTAGCTGGGAAATGCAAAGGGAATAATCTATCAAATCATGCAACTGAACTAACATGGGACAGCAAAAATGAAATTTGAGAGCCAATTAAACACTACAATGTAATAGAGACCTCTTGTACCATCTGGTGGGAAGGAGAGTGGCTCTGGATAGATTATGGAACAGTTATATGAATTAGGCCCACAAATTAATGGGTTGCCAGTTATTCTGAAATCAAAGAGCAGCAGAATTAGAAATTCAGCAATTAAAGATAATAGCTAACAAGAAAGCATTATAAGAATAAGGATCGGGACACAGCTCACTTGAAAGTTCTTGCAGATATTTTTGGCAAGGAACTGCTGAGATTGTTGAAAGAAAGGTCCCTGAAAGCAGTATGTACATAAGAGTATAGAGAATGTTTCCATTAAAGAAACAAAATTGCTCCTGGTTATATTAACTTAAGATGGCAAAGATACAATAGTGGGACTACCCCAATCTTCTGCACATGAAAAAAGAAAAGGGGACGTTGTAAAATGGGGCAAAAACATACACAAGAGTGAGACCTTCAACGCTGGACAAAGACTCAGGAATGGGTCCAGTAAGGCTATTGTTGTTTAGTCGCCTGGCTTGCTCAAAAAACCAACAAAAAAGAAATCAATTCCAAGAAACGATACACTCTGTATTATGCTAAATTGCAAAATACTCTTTTTAAGTTTGAAGTAAGTTCCCGAAACCTACAAATAATTTAGGTTCTTGAGGTCTCCCAAAGAACTGGGTATTCCACCATTAAACTTATTGCTCGAGAGATCAAGTGTCTGAAGCTTCTCCAACTGCCCAATTGTAGCAGGAATAGGGCCAGAAATGGCATTATTCTGCAGTAACCTGCACAATTGCAACAACAATGTATGCTATCAATCAAATTGATCAAAACTGAACTTATAGATCACTAGTGGGAACTTTTAATGGTATTGCCCTAATAATTAAAGTGAAAATGTAAAAATGTAACCAATTTCGTAGATGAAAGATGTATAACTTACACTGATTGCAAGTTACTCAGGTTTCCTATCCCTGGTGATAAAGTTCCGGACAAGCTCTGGCTAGGCAGTCCTCTGATAAAGATAAAACAACCACCAACAATGAGCAAATGAGACAAAACTTCAGTATATTATACTTCTACTAGTGCCTCAGTGGAAGTAAGGAAATAAACAACTTACAAAGCAGACACATAACCATCCAGAGAGCATGTAATCATCCTCCAACTACAAGGATCTACTGAATTGATATCCCAGTTCTCCAAAACATTATAAGGGTCGTTGAGAGAATTTTTTATAGCCATCAAAGCTACAACTGCAACAGATTTCAACAAACAGAAGGGTCAGTTGGAGGCCGTCTTTATTCTCTTCTTCATCAAGCAACGCGCATTTAAAACAGAGAGAGAATTCTAAGACATGGGTTTCCAAGCCATGGGCTCGCTACTAGCAAGAGTGAAAAGCTAAAGCAAGTCACAAGAATGCTTGAAATTAAAACCAATGCTCTTGCAGGCCATAGAAGCACTGATTATAGAAGGAACTTTCTCCATTCTAAATTGAAATACTAAAAGTAAAATTTTATCACTGAAAAAAAAAAAAAAAAAAAAAAAAAACAGAGAGAGGGAGAGAGAGAGACACAGAGATGAATAAACAAAATAAATCCATCGATTTTGAAATAGATAAGTAACCAGGCCTTGGAAGATCTGCCTGATTGGGTTGTAATTTCCAATAACAGCAATATCCTAAAATCCTTTGTGTGTGTGTGTGTGTGTGTGTGTGAAATTCTAAACTAAAAGCGAATATAAAAGAGAAAATGCATCTCAAGAAGAAACCAACCTTCATAGTTTATACCAGAAGGAGAAAGAGTTGCAGAAGAGACCTCAATCAATGTCAAAACCAGTAATCCCAGTCTCCAGAACATAAGCCTTCTTCTTTCCATGTTCTTCTAACTTCTGTAACTTTACTTTCTGTCCAGAAACAGCGCCCAGTGATCAACCCCTCCAACAACAACCATCACAACAGCCATTCAAACATGAGAAATTACCACCTTTGCATTGCCTTATCCAAACAGCTTGGAACAAAGAGTTAGCTCTTAAAACCAGAAGCCCACAAAGCGGAACCCACCATTACCATATAACAGGAAGCACACACCCCTTGAGATTAAATCTTCAAACAAACTCAAAACAGCTCCTCAAAAAGTCCACAAAACCTCAAAAACTCCAAGACCCAAATGCTAAAATTCGTGTCTTTGCACTATACACAGCTTAGCGCCAAACGGGCACCATTTGGGTTGGGAAAAACAACAAAAAGAAGAGAATTTTCTCGAGAAACAAACGCATGGTAAGCCATAAAATCCAATAACCCAGAGATCTGAGAATGATGTGAGTATGTTGTTGCTAGTGTTTATTGTTTAAGCCCTCCCCTGCTCATCGTCCACTGTGATTCCACCATATCCACTCAAGATCAATTATCAGTGCCACAATCTCTATCTACACGGTACAAACACACAAAACAGGCCAAAACAAGTGGCCAGACAGAGATTCACGGATACAGATGCAGTCACTGAAAAAATAAAAAAAAAAGAAAAGAAAAATTAAATTGAGAATTTGGGATGACTTATAAATATGAAAAGTATTTCACAATATAACTGTTTTTTTTTTTAGGGCGTTGGAATCCTAAATATTTTAAAAAATTTTACAAATTTTTAAATTCATGTAATTAAATTTTACTACTTCTACATGAATTTTTTATTTTTTTTTAAATTTTTCAGACCCACAAACACCAACAAAATTGCTTTTTATTCAGTGACTGGATCGATCATAGAGAGAACAATGGCATTGGCATGGCATGACATGTCTAAAAAGCAAAACGGCAAAGAAAATTTGCAGACAAGATTTTTGACAGGTCACGTGCTTGGCTCGTCCTAGCCTTTGCTGCCTTTTGGCTCTACATTTTTTTTTTTTAAATTGTTACATTATTATTTCAAATTAGCATTCCGTTAAAGTTTTTGCAGGATGGCTTACGTTGCTATAATGCGCCTGATAGAATTAATATAAAATAATGCGTACCTTTCCTTAATGGGTTAAAATATCTCGCAAGCCTTTGTTGCAGTTGCATTTTTTAGTGCCAATATTTCTTATAATCTGTGCTCTTACATTAAAACGCGAGCGATTGTTGTATGAATCTCCACCTGTATATTTTTTTATATTTAGGCCGTATTTGGAGTCTTAAAAAAATTAAAAAAAAAATAAAAGTAAATTTTTTTTTAGTTTAGAATGTAAAAAATTATTGTCAAATGATTGTTGAATATTTTTATTTGATTTGATATAATGTTGTTAAAAATTATATGAAGTGACACATAATAAAATTTTAGTAGAAGATTTTAAAAATTTTTGGAGTTTTGTATAATTTTTTAGTACAAATGTCAGATCAACTTTTTTTAAAGTCTGGCAAAATCTATTAGAACGTACCATTTTAATTCTTTTGAACGGGTTTTGATTAAATTTTTAAAAAAGCTAGAATTTTTTTAAGTTTGAGAAAGTTAAAACTTTTGTAATTTTTTGAAAATTTTTAAAGTTGTTTGATATAATGTTGTTAAAAATTATATAAAATGATAAGTGACAAAATTTAATAGAAGATTTTAAAAACTTTTAGAATTTTGTATAATTTTTTGGTACAAATGTCAAATCAACTTTTTTAAAGTCTGATAAAATTCGTTGGAACGCATCATTTTAATAATTTCCAACGGGATTTGATTAATTTTTTTAAAAAGTTAGAATTTTTTTAAGTTTAAGGAACTTAAAGCTTTTGCAATTTTTTAAAATTTTTTAGAATTTCAAGCGCTCTCTTATTTTTGTGTTATTTTTTTGTTTTTAATTTGGAATATATTTTTTGATAAATTTATAATGAATTATCTTACTATATTACAAGATTTTAAAAGTCTATTTTAATATTTAAACGTGAAATGTTATTTTTATATTAAAATTTCAAAATTAGTAACGGTCCTACATGACAAACCATCTGTTCTAATGATGATGTCTTAACATATTATTTTATAGTGACCAAAATAACCCTGTTTTTTTAATAACTAAAAAAATTAAAAAGACCAAAAAAAAAAAATAACCACTTGATGGCTGCCGCAGCTGGATTAGGGTATAATTATTAGTGGCGTTTGTGCTCCGACCTGCAACAACTAAACTTGACTAAAATGCGCCTGGTGTGTTGGTGCCGCGGAGGTATTGTTCTCTTTTGTTATTCCTTTTTGGGCACCGTGAAAGAGATTCTTCAAATTGCGCCCACCGGCGCACATGACACAATCCTCCGCCATTGCCAGGAATTACGCACTTTAGCTTATCCCACCCCTTCTTTAACCCTAGTCCCATCACAGGTAAATGTATCGCGAAGATTTTACGCCAGGTCAGCATTGCTTTTGGGCTGCGTTTGGTAGAAAAGAAAATGAAATTTTTAACAATTTTGTTTTTTTTTTCACTGGTCTAAAAATTGTTAAAAATTATTAAAAATTTTTTAATTTTTTACCAAATAATCAAAAATTACAAAAAATTATTAAATTTCTTTAACTTTTTATCAAAAAATTAAAAATTACTAAAAATTATTAAAATTTTTAAATTTTTACCAAATGTACAAAAAAATTTCAATAGCTAAAGTTTACTAAAAATTATTTAAAGTTACATTTTATAACTATACTCGTTTTTTAACATGCCAAAAAAATTTATCAAGATTTACAAAAAAAATTATAAATTTTTAACTTTTTTTAATCAAATTCAATATATGTCATTTTGCGCAAACCTTTTTTGTTTAATTATTAGAAAAGTTTTCTCTATAAAATTTATACATCTTTTTGGGTATTTCCATACTAACATAAAAGTGTATAAAATAAAATAAAATTGTAAAAATAAATATCTCGTAATTTATGCAGTGAATGAAGAATTTAAATTTTGTTGTCTCGTAATTTATATTTGTAGAGATTTATAAGATTTTATTTTATTTTGTTTGCCACCAAACGGAGCCATAGTCCTCTATTGCTCCGCTCGTTTGATTCGTAAGCTACTCTGCATCGTAATATGTCTAAATCTTTACTAAGGCAAGTCGCAACGAATTTCAAGGGATCAAATACCCTCTTGTATCGTTTCCATTGTCATTCTTAAGCCCGGCCTCAATTCAAAAGATCTAAAAATATATATTTTATGTATTTATATATTATTTATTTGGACTTTTATAAAAAAAAAAAGTTTTATATCGAAAATTTTAAAAGAAATTATTTTGATACCAAACTACTTATTCTTATAACTTTATAAATTGCTTTTATGAAAAAAAATACAGTTCAAAAAAATAAATTAACTAAAATGAGTGTAACGGATATTAAAATTTAGACCCAGACCTAAAATTTTTAACCCCAACCTGCTTATTGGCTAGCCTTAGATAAATAATTATTGCCTGCTTTATAAGTTTTATGTTAATATTAGTGCACTTGGAGTGATAAAAAGTAAAGTAAAGTGAAATAATTTAAAATAATTTGTAAATTTGTAATTTATAAAAATTTTTAAAATTTTTCAACATTTTATATCGTGCCAAACAGATTCATATATATCTCATTATATCTTGTAATAAATTTAAATAGTTATTTTTTTTTTGGTACGAGAAGCAACCCATCTAATTAGGGGATGGGAAGGGGTAATTTTTTGTTTTTTTGGGTAATTAGGGAAGAAGCAAAGTTTGAACCCTTGCAGGTAAGCAGGAAATGAATGGCTTCGATCAAAATCGAAATATTTATATTATTTTTTTATGCTTCGATCAAAATCGAAATATTTATATTATTTTTTTATCTTACTTTTCCTTTTTCATTAACAAAATCGTTACAAATTCTTGCAATAAATTTTCACTTGCGTCAATTTTGTTTGAGAAAAGAATAAGGGATTTTACGACTTTCGGATATATGAAATTAAATATGGATAATATTAAATGCGCTTTTATTTTAATTTCTTATAGTTTAAAAAGTATCATTATTATTGTAGGAGAAAAAATATTAAATGGTAAAAATAAACTGCATTTAATTGTATTTTTTTATTTGTACACTTTTTTAATTTTTACAATTTTTAATTTTTACAAAAATAAAAGAATTAATTGATGCACATCATTACGTAACGTTTGAAAAAATCAAAAAACTAATTTTTTTTTTTGTAATTAACTATTAAAAAGTTAATTTTTGTGTTTGGTAAAAAAATTAATTTTTTAGTAGTTAATTTTTTAACTTTTTTTTGTTAATTTAACATTTTTATCCTTCTTAACATACAAAAAAATTTACAATACAAGAAAATAATTTTGATTATTTAAAAAAAAAAAAAAAACTGAATTGCCAGTGACTATTTGGCTGCTAGGTAGTGATTCCCAAACAGGACCTAACATTCGGAGCGAATAATCTACTTTCAAAGCAATAATCAATGCTCGCTTCAAAAAGATACGAACACTGGCTTTGGAAATGGCAGCAGTTGATGTTTGTATTTTTTTTTTTTTTTGGGGGGGGGGGGGGTTATTTAGGACGTAATTAAAAAAAGATTAAACTGTAATTATTTAATAATAATAATAATAATAGTTTAAGTAGAAAAGAGTGCCCATGGGGATGCCCCAAAACCGATGGGTATTTTTGTCGCTTTGGGAAAAGCTGATTATTCCCTGCCCCTTAGCCCCTGTAAACCTAACTCGTCCTTAAAAAAATACAAGTATTTCTTTTTGTATTTTAAAATAATTTCTGAAAACCTTTCCCATCCATCCCGTCAAAACTGATTTTCGCCGTAGCGAGGAAGGAATTCCAATTCCCATGCTTGGGACTCCGGACCCCGAATCCAAGGGCATTTTGGTCGCTTCCGAATATTTCTATCAGACCTTCTACCTGTTTGAATTTACCGAAATTGCCATCGTGGTTGTTTGAGGAAAGGGCTTGAGGCGTTTGGCGCAACAAATTTTAACAATTTTTAATTAAAAGTGATTAGTTATAATTTTTGGTATGTTTGATAGAATAAAGGGGTTTTTGGAAGCCGGTCATTATTTATGGACTTATAATGGTTTAAGTCATACCCAAAAAACTTATTTGTGAATAAGTCACACTTGTAACAAAAAGACAAAAAAGGACATCACGTGTTTTTTACTACATTTCAAAACTGTCAGTTTTATCCGAAAATAGTGCACACTTTACTCATAATTTCCGTGACATTCCATCTTTTTTATAAAGCAAGCAAAATCGATTTTTGGAAACAAAATCAAAACAGTTTGAGAAAAACTTAATTCCACGACTTTCCATCTTCTTTACAAAGCAAGCAAAACTGATTTTTGGAAACAAAATCAAAACTGTTTAGGAAAACAGTACCACATAATAAAACAATACCGCATAAAAATAATACCACATAATAAAACATTACCGCATAAAAACAGTACTGCATAATAAACAGTACCGCATAATAAAACAGTACCGCATAATAAAACAGCACCATTCTTTGCATGATAGAGTCATGCGGTACTGTTTTGAACGAGCATGCATCCTAAAAAAAACAGTACCGCAGACATGTGATACTGTCACACATGCGGTACTGTCGGTCATTCGTTTGATATGTGAACTATTTTTGTGTTTACATGTGATGTTTGCATGATAGAGTCATGCGGTACTGTTTTTGAACGAGCATGCATCCTAAAAAAAACAGTACCGCAGACATGTGGTACTGTCACACATGCGGTACTGTCGGTCATTCGTTTGATATGTGAACTATTTTTGTGTTTACATGTGATGTTTGCATGATAGAGTCATGCGGTACTGTTTTTGAACAAGCATGCATCCTAAAAAAAACAATACCGCAGACATGTGGTACTGTCACACATGCGGTACTGTCGGTTATTCGTTTGATAAGTGAACTATTTTTGTGTTTACATGTGATGTCTGCATGATAGAGTCATGCGGTACTGTTTTTGAACGAGCATGCATCCTAAAAAAAAACAGTACCGCAGACATGTGATACTGTCACACATGCGGTACTGTCGGTCATTCGTTTGATATGTGAACTATTTTTGTGTTTACATGTGATGTTTGTATGATAGAGTCATGCGGTACTGTTTTTGAACGAGCATGCATCCTAAAAAAAACAGTACCGCAGATATGTGGTACTGTCACACATGCGGTACTGTCGGTCATTCGTTTGATAAGTGAACTATTTTTGTGTTTACATGTGATGTTTACATTATAGAGTCATGCGGTACTGTTTTTGAACGAGCATGCATCCTAAAAAAAACAGTACTGCAGACATGTGGTACTGTCACACATGCGGTACTGTCGGTCATTCGTTTGATAAGTGAACTATTTTTGTGTTTGCATGTGATGTTTGCATGATAGAGTCATGCGGTACTGTTTTTGAACGAGCATGCATCCTAAAAAAAACAGTACCGTAGACATGTAGTACTGTCACACAAGCGGTACTGTCGGTCATTCGTTTGATAAGTGAACTATTTTTGTGTTTACATGTGATGTTTGCATGATAGAGTCATGCGGTACTGTTTCTAAACGAGCATGCATCCTAAAAAAAACAGTACCGCAGACATGTGGTACTGTCACACATGCGGTACTGTCGGTCATTCGTTTGATATGTGAACTATTTTTGTGTTTAAATGTGATGTTTGTTGTGTTTAAATGTGATGTTTGCATGATAGAGTCATGCGGTACTATTTTTGAACGAGTATGCATCCTAAAAAAAACAGTACCGCAGTCATGTGTTTAAATACGTAATCCAAATCAGTATATATTATTTCAACCGACGTTAATCTCACAGAACAAACTCGCGTAATCCGTGTGTATTCCTTTGTATATAATCCTTTAACAGATTTTTATCTCACTATATGCTTGTTCACGCGATTTATAAGGAATGAAACAAAAACGGAAAACGTGATTCTCGGTTCCATAATTTTCGGCAACTTCTTCTCAATTAATTATAGAAAAAGGGCATTTAAGTCATATTATAAATTATATTTAAAACAAACCCGTGGGACCCACTCAAAAGTATGACTTAAATACAAAATTTTTTACATTAATGTGACTTAAAAGCAATACTTTTTTTTGAGTATGACTAATAGCTTTAAAAGATTACTAAGTATGACTTGGATACAATTTTTCGTAGAATAAAATGTAATTTTTAGATATTTGGTAACTTTTTTTACTGTAGCAGAAGAGAAAAGTGCTAATTTTTTGTGTATTTAGTAAGTTTTTATTGTAACACAACAAAAAAGTGATAATTTTTGTGTGTTTAATAAAAATTTTTGTGAAATAAATTATTATAATATAGTAGAAAAGTAAAAAAAAAATTATGATTTCACCAAATGTACCAAAAATTATAAAATATAACTTTTGGTACTTTTATACTTTTTTTTGAACCGCCAAACGGACTCTATGTTGTTTGGATTTGACATTGAGAGAACACTCTAGACCAAATTCACTTTCTTGATTTGTGTCGTTTATACCGGTCCTCCATGCATGCAGTGTTAAATTACGGCCTCATTAATGACAAAAAAAAAAATTACAGATTCACGTATTGACAAAAATTTGAACTTACGTTCAAAAATTAATTACGATTTATCCGGTCAAAAAAAATTATCTTACCAATTTGATTACGTTTTGCGCCCAAGATTCTGACCCTCCAAAATTTACACTTTATACCCTTGTTTAGAGAGTTAAAATCCACCAAATTTTATTAAATATTACAATTGTTTTTAATTTTTTTAATCAAAATTATCTACTTATCACTTTTATATTAATTTTTTTATTATCCAAACACCACCTTAATTTGACCGGATTGGATCTTTCAGTCGAACAAGCGTCCAAATACAAAATTCTAGTGTAGTTTTAGATTATTTATTTTCATGATTTCCACCACCTTAGCTACGGGTTTGTGTTCCAAATTTCACATAACACCGTTATAAATAGATATAAACATTTATTAACCAAGCATGCATGTTTAGAAACATGAATGTCACTTAAATTTCATAATTTATAAATATAATTAACCAAATTTCAAACAAAATCAAGTTTTATGTTTCAAATTTAAAAAAAGTGTCAACTCCAAAATAATGCTATACATGATCATTTTAAATTCAAATTAAATGCATAGAACCCATTAAGGGAGATTCGTCGTCCTATCTCAATGAAAAATTTGTTAATCCAATTTAAGAAAGAAAAGAAATTACACTTCAAACGTTTTTAGAATTAGAAAACTTTAAGTTTCTCTTCATTTCTTCTTCCTCTAAACACATCACAATTTCAAGCTACCTCTAAGAATTTTGAGAGCACATTTCCTCTCACAATAGTCAAGATGAATTTTTAATATTTTAAGTAATAAAAGAAGCAATACATAAGGTAGATATAGAGTCTCAACCGGTTAAAGGTGAGCATCGGTGGAGGAAGACAAAAATCAATTTCAAGAGCTCAAATCGAATTGATATATTTAATGCTTAAAAATTTTATAAAAATGGCTCAAGAATGCCAAAAAGTGTCAAAATGCAAAATTGGTGCTACCTTCAATTATTCAAATAAGAATTTCAGTGGAATTTTATATGACAGATGAGAAAAGACAAGTTTTACAAAAAAAACTTATTATCTCTCACTATTCGCAAGTCAACTCGAGTGAGTGGTGAAGCAAGTTGAAGCAAGTTATGGGTGAATTGAGAAATGAATTAATCCATGAGTTAATGGATCTAAGTTGAAATAAACGGATAAATAAGTTAGGGATTGTTTGAATGAAAAGTTAAGAAAATTCATATTAAACTCCCATATGGAATGAATTTAAGATTAGAATTGCTTTTAAGAAATTTTATCATTAAAATTTTTAAACCCTCAACTTTCTAGATTATCATGATAATAAATATGAATCACAAAATTAAATAAAATTATTTAAGAAGAATATTAGTAACAAGTTAACAAGTGGGTCGAAAAGATTTTAAAAACTCACATGCCAGATTTAAACAAGTAACAAACTAATAAAGATGCTAATTCATTATTTTTTATCTTAAATATTTTTTATTATTTTTAAATAATTAACATTTGAAATATATTTAATATGTTGATTTATGAAAATAATTTAATTCTAAAATATGTTTTATGTATTATTTAAAAAAATTATCCGTAACGGGTCCCGTATAATCCGTTTGGAAAATACACATTCTTTCCTCACTTTCTTATTAACGAGTCGGGTTCGACCCGAGGCCATTTCATGGGAGGAGTTGGTTGCACATTCCCAATTATCAACCATATATATTTGGAAATTCTTATTGATTAATTGCTTCCAATAACTGCGATCAATCAGGGTGTTTTCTTGGTTTTCCATTTTTCCCCCCGGAAGGGGTGGGGGCATCTTAATCCCAATTCTTAAGGTGTTGAAAAGGATTGCCAATTAACTTTTATGTTAGCTCAATTAGTAAATTTTTAGATTTATTTTTTACAAGTCATGAGTTTAACTCTTCTCATGATCGCTGCAGTGGCAGAGTCGAGAATTTTTCTTAGACGTGGTGTAAATTTTACTTAATATTCTAAATAAAAATTTTCAGTATTCTAAATAAAATTTTTCTGAAGTGTGAAATTTTTCTTAAGTATATATATAGAGATAAGATGATAAACGGTAAGATATTGTAAAAAGTACAATAATAGACAAAATTATATGTTGATATTCAATGTTTCTTATACAAATAATAGTTAAACTGATGTGACAAATTACAACAATCCTCTTTGTGGTATCATATTTTAAAACATTTACAAAATAACTTCATTTTTAATGATATTGAATATATCATTTTCAATATATGTCACTAAACATTCATTTATCCACTCATTTCTTATGCGATTATATAATAAAGTCTTGACAATCTTTTTTGTAGAAAAAGCTCTCTTAATAATACGGGGTGCAAAACTTGCATTTTTTTTTATAAGATGGATTAATAAAATGAGTCGAGTTAGACTCAATTTTAAGAAGAGTCGGATCAATTTTTTTTCTTGAAATTTCAAGTATAACGGCTGCCACCTCTGATTGGGTGTGACTCCGCCATTTGGTCACTAGAGAATTTATCCAATTATTAAGGCCCCAAGATTAGTCTAAGTGCGCTGATTTAAATACTCTAAATTAACAAAAAAAAAATTATTAATCCGAATAGTTTGAGTTAAAAAAAAAAATAGAGAAAGAAAGAAGGCCAGTTGATGAAAATCTCTTGTATCCTTGTGACGTGTCAAGTGGTGATTATTGGACCACCCATATCCAGCCCAGCATGATGGTTTTGACACCTTTTGAAACTTTTGCTTGGACAAAAAGTCGGGGAAAAAGTAAAGACAATGGCCGGAATTTTAATCATGGTGATATCTGAAAATACTTGATGTTTGAAATTTGAAAAGAGCACCGCCAAAAAAAAAAAAAAAAAAGAAAAAAAAATTGTGCGACAATTTCTCGTATTTAAGATTTGTTTAGTGTATTGTAAAATATTGAAAAATTATAAAAATTTTTAAAAATTATTTATTTTTTATTTTATTACACGAATTACGAATTCATAAATTATCTTACTTTGTCATTTTTTGATTACTCTAAACGTCCCCTTATTGTTTTAAGAAAATTCTAAACATGCTTTCACTTTTTTTTTTTTTCAAATTCAGTGTCAAGGTGCATTTGAAGTAACTAAAAATTAGTATATACTAATAAAAGTTGCAGTCTCCCATTTGTGTCGTATGTAAAAAATTAAAGATTTATGAAGTTTTTTTTTTGTAAAATTTGAAACTCCAAATGGAGTAATAATTTTTTTTAGTATATAAGAATCTAAAGTAAAGTATAATAATATTTTTACAGGATGTAAAAAAATTTAGAAATAAAGTACGCTTATTATTTTTTAATTTTAAATAAATTAACATTTTTTTTCTCAGTAGCCATTCCAACTTTAAAAGTTAAACAATTAACGGTGAGAATAAAGGGATAAAAGTGTCATGAAATTAGATATTGTAATTAATTAAAAGATTGAACCCTTTACATTTTGTTTAAATAAGTAGGGATTTTAAATCAAAGATTGGAGATTAAATTACATTATGAATATTATATTTGGACAATGCTTCTTAAATAATTAACACAAAATCTTTCGATTTTAAATTCATAAATATAAGTATAACCTTAATTATTATAAAAAAATTGAAATAAGAGTTTGTACGAAACTCAAGAGGTAAAAATGAAAGTTGATCAAATAATTCATAAAAGTAATATTTGGAGTAGTTTGATTTACTAAAATCTATCAAAATTTATAAAAAATTAGAAAAAATTATGAATACTTTTAACTTTTTTTAATTAAATTTTACTGTGTATCGATTTAACGCTAATTTTTTTAATTTGTTTACCATCTAAACATCACCAGTATAGCATTTTTCCTTTATTATTTTTCTCCTTGTAAAGAAAAACGTGGGATGTTGCGTGTGTTTTCTTTTCAGACTTAGAGTGCGTTTGGTTGGTAAAAAATTAGTTAAAAAGTATAATAAAAATAAAAAGATGTGACATAAAAATGATATGTAGAGAAATTTAATTAAAAAAATATAAAAATTAATTAAAATTAATAAATTTTGATAAATTTTAATATTCTAAACGAGACTTTAAAAAGTGTCACGTCAGTTACGTGATTTGTAATTAAAGTCGTTAAGTTAAAATTTGGTAGTTGAAATATATTTATATTTCTTAAATTAAAGTTGTATAAAAATATTTAAATTATTAAATTAAATTTTAAGTGTCCCAAGTCGATGTGACGGGCTCACACCAGCCTACCCTTTCAACTCTACGGAGCATTAGACTTCCTTGGACAGAGCATCGGATGGGTTACTCGCTGTTAATAGCTGGCAGCAAAGAAATGGTTCAACGGTCCTTTTCAGTTTCAGTCTTCGTGATGTTCAGATGATTCCCCTCTGGGGCCCATGATTTGACACACAGATTGTTGTTGGGCTTACGGGCCCATTTTGTGCTCTGATCCATTTAACGCCTCTGCTCAAATGTGAGGCTGCATAAATGGTAATACTACTGATTTCGGCTCTGTTGCGTACACGGTGCCATAATAATTAAAAAAAAAAAAAAAAGTGTGATTCAAGTTGTGCTAATTTCACATATCCCAGGACTTTAATTTTACAATATATTTTATATTCTTACAAATAATATAATAAAACAAATATTAGAATTGAAGCAATAATAAGTGTCGTAAATTTATTTCATTTTATTATTATTTTTCAAATGGCATGACACAAAGTTTTAATTATTTTTCATATTATATTTTGTTTTCAAAATTTATCAACTGTAGCAGTTGATAAATCATAGTTTTTAAAAAAAATAAAAAAAAATTATAACCGATTACATTTCTTCAAGGATACTAGTACCAAACATGAATTTGATTTTAAAAAAAAATTAAATTTATAGAGGCCATATAAAAAAATTTATATGATGAATTATTATTTTTTAATTATAAATTATACTTTCACATTTAATAAAATAAGTATTTGAATTGAACTAATATATGTGCCGCAAATTTATATCATCATATAATTACTTTTCAAATAGCGTGACACAAAAAAATATAATTTTTTTCTTATATCATATTTATTTTTTTTTAAATTTATCAATTGTACCCATTGATAAATTATTATTTTCTGATTTTTATGAATACTTGTGTCAAAAATGAATTTGATTTTTTTTAAATAATTTTATGTTGTTTACAAACTCATTATATGATGAATTATTATTTTTTAACCATATATTGTACTTTTTACAAATAAGATATAAAAAAATAAATGTATTAATAGAAGAAATATAAGTATTGTAAATTTATTTAATCAGATTATTACTTTTTTTCTAATAGCATGACATGGATTTTAATTATTTTTCATATTATATTTCTCTTCTCAAAATTTATCAATTGTACCAATTAATAAATTAAAAAATAAAAAGGTTAAAGAATTTTTGCTCACCCCTACCCTCCAGGCTCCAGAGATAGAAATTTTTGAATTTAATTTGTTCGGTCGCTTCAAAAATAAACCCCAAATCCAAACAATCAATCCCCAAGCTTGAGACCCAATTGCTAAGGGCTGTGGCTTCGGCCTTGATCTAAAGTGTAGATTCCATGCCAGCCTCGACCAACTGAAATTTGGAAGTAGCCCATTCAGCATATGAAGAGCCCATTTTCATATTAACCTTCAAAACAGACTAACTAGCGGCCAGCCAACACATAGAGATTGGATTCATGGGTCTACAACGTTCCTACACAAGGCTTTAATTTGGGTAAAGATTATATGACAAGCCCTATTGCCTATTTGATCAATGCACATAATTTTTAATGTTATATTTTTAGTTAGTGACATGGGAAACTTAGTGGCTGCAAACTAATTAAGTATTTGATAAGTCGTTTACAAACAAACTTGTTAATGTTCATTTAGGTGTTGTTTGGATGAGAAAAAAGTACAAAAAATTAATGTAAAAGTAATATGCATTAAAATTTGATTGAAAGAAATTAAAAAAATTGGTAAAAATTCGTAAGTTTTGATAAATCAAACACCTCAATAAGTTAAATGAACATTTTGGCAACATTTTTAAATTCAATAAATAAACAAGTCAAGTTCAAAAAGGGATGAACTCGATTTAATAAGGTTTATAAACAACTTTGGTTATTATTTGTGAACATACTCATTTACTTTTAGTAAATATTATTGTTTTAAGTGTTTGTGAATGTGGGTACAATTAGATTCCTAAAATTGTTTACAAGATTTTAATAACTTAGATTAGTTTTAAGCTATCATTTATTGATTTACATTTTATTTGTTAAGTTAAATAAGTATTTTTGTTCAATTTTTTTTATTAAGTTTGTTCATTAAAAAGCTCATAAATTTGATTGGCTCAAACTGACTAATCAATGTAACAAATAAACTTGAATACAATGTTTTAAACTCACTCAATTAAGCTCAGTTAAAGTTTACTAATAAACTTCACAAATAAGACCGAACAATATATATTCAATTCAACTTAACTTATTTAGCTCATTTGCATGTCTAGTGTGATGGATGAGTTTCAATTTAAAAAAAAAAAAAAATTAGTTTATGGACTAGTTAATTAGAAACTAATGTCACTTACAGTCAATTTGAGAATGAAAATATCTATAATCAATTGTTTCTAAATATAGTTCTATGAAAATTTGACAAGATTTTAAAATTTGAAACACCAAATTAATGCTACTCTCTGCTTCATATGGGAGTATAGAAATATCTTCTAATATATTAAATTTTTCTCAACAATGAAATGTCCTATTTAGAAAAATGAATGGTCAATTTTATACTCAGGGTTATATTCAGAATTTATAGTTTGATGGTTCAGTAAGTTCATCTTCTCCTAGAGGTCCAATTTAAAACTAAAAATTGTTAAGTACACCGTTGCGGTACCTGTCAAAAAATACTTAAATTAACTATGGAGTTTAGAAAAAATACTCAGGCGGAGTTTTCAGTCAGGATAGAGTGTTGTACTTATATAATTTTTGAGTGAATGTATATATATGTGAAGCCTTACATAGAACGTTGTGTGTATGAGATTCATATAATCATATCCTCCATTCAAATTTGGATTTGTCACCTGTATTGTGACTCTCAAGATTAATTCTTCCATTGGTTAGCCAAGCAGTTATAAGACAACTAGGGGTAGTAGTGGATTTGTAAGCAAAGATCTCGAAATGTGTCACAGGGTAGTTATGTGTGTCACCCATGACATAAAGCTATCCTATTTGTTATTCTCGACTGGGACACTTGACACCAAGTTGGCCGAGTAGACCTATCCCTAACGAGGAATATCTTTGTTGGAATGCATTAGTCGTTCCCAATCAGTCTTAAGTCGAGTGGGGAACCTCTCTTCCTAATGACACTCTACTTAGAATATCTTAATATCGTAATTAGTAGGAGATAAAAATATAATTTTTTTATAAATTAAGTAAAAATAAAAAAATAATAAAGACAAAAGTATAAAAATAATTAAAATAGAAGTAAAATCACTAAAAAAATATGGATAAAAAAATGTTTATGTAATTTTTTAGGTCAAAGGCAACCGGTGAGAATCCCCTCGAGTGTCCCGAGAGAGTTTGTCTTAGTGCATGTCATGTTAAAATTTGATACTCCTATTATCATTTTGTTTGGAGCACTGAAAAATTTTAAAAATTACTAAGAAATATTAAAAATTTTTAAAAATTATTCACTTTTTATCTCATTGTACGAAATTATAAACACATAACTTTTATTAAATTTTATCTTTTTTTTTTGTTCACACCAAACACTCTCTTAATAGACGATGAAATCTAGATGAACAACCTATCAAACAGTAGTGGAGTGCGGACATCTTAGGCTTAGTTTGGGAAATAAAAAGTTATTTTTTTTTTTTTAGTTAGCAGCTGCTAGTTATTAGTTAACTATTAATAAGTTAACTTTTTTGATGTTTGGGAAAGGAAAAAAATTAATTTTTTATTAGCTAGCTTTTTAAATTTTTATTAATTTGACATTTTTGTTCTTTAATATTTAAAAGAGCTATAAAATATAAGAGAGTAACTTTGATCATTTTAAAAAAAGACAAAAAGTTATTAGCTGATAACTCTAACTATCCGTTATTATTACCAAACGAAGCCTTAATTAATTACTAGGCCAGTAATTTGATATTTTTTAAAATATATTTTGTTTTCATCATCATTTATTAAATTACTATAATAGAGATAAATAATCATTGACAATTCCGCGCGTCAAGTATCCGAAAATTCTTAATTTATTATTTTAAGTAGAATCTTTTGTCATGGTCCTTATCTTACGGGTTTATTGACCCTGAGACAAGCAAGTTGGGGCCGGTTTAAAAGTTAAACTTTTTACTAACTTTTGATAATTTTTTTGGGATAAAAGAGAGGTAAAATTTTTTATGTATTTGTAAATAATTTTTAACGTTTTTTAAATATTTAATAAAAATTTTGATAATTTTTAAATTTTATATTATTTATTGACTTAACAAAAATTGATGTTACGATAACTTATCAATTCATCAAAACTAACAATTTTTAGTATTTAAATAAATTTCTAAAAACACGCGTTTTTATGCTTTTTTTGGGCTCTCTAAACGGGGCATTTAGTTTAATTTTTTATTGTGAATTAAAATAAAAGTTTCATTTGGTTTATAAACAAACTTTAAAAAATTTTATAAGTCTTTATTAATTTTATGTCACATTAATTTTTTTCTTTCACTGTATGTATTACGAATTTTCAATTTATCACACTCCAAACTCACCTAAAATACAGCAAAGAGAGCAAAGAGAGGGACTAAGGGATTTGCGAAGTATTCGTCTTGAAAAAAAATTAATAGATAAATAATTATTAAAAAAAAAAGGAAAGAAGGTGCCGCCAATGAAGCACAAATGTCAGGCGAGTCAACGCTCATTTTTTTTTTTGTCCAATCGAACCGAGTCAACTCATTACTGATTCTCCACTCGTATCCTACGAGTTCACCGTCAACCTCCGGTTATCTGAGTCTGCGCTCAACGCCTGTTGAACTTCGTGAATGCCAACCTTCGAGCACGTAAACACCACCCTCTCCGCCGCACTCCGCCCGTTCGCTACAGCATCCCGTACACTCCGCCACCGACAACCGCCGTTATCAAACTCGCACGCGAACACCTCTTCAACCATTGAATTTGGATTGTATATATACACGATGTTTCCCGCCAAACAAACATCGACGGACGAGAGATGAGAACTTTCGCTCTTCAGTTTCTCGATGAGCAACGGAGGCATCTCTCCTATCACTTCAAGCTTGAAGCTTTCGAAATCCACTCCCCACAGTTTCACTCCTTGCACGTTTTCCGCGTCTCCAGTCAGTCCGACCAAAATCAGACGGTCTTCGAGACACGCAATTGCATGGTAAAACACGGATGAGTCAGGGCGCAGACCGTACGGCCCACGCCAACACTTGGTCTCCGGATCGAATGCGTGCGTCACGCCGGAGTGTTTCTCTGTCACGAACAGCCGTCGATTGTCGCTGGCGACTGATAGCCACGTCGAAGATGCGGAATCTTTCAGGACCGCCGGCATGGGCTCGCACGTGTCCCACGTTCGGGTATCCGCGTCGTAGATCTCGACCGATAGCGGATCGTCCTCGAAGTCGCACTTGCCGCCTGCGACGATAACGCGGCGGCCGACGAGGGCGACGATCGGGTCCGTCCGCCACGAGAGCGGAGCGTCGGCGTGGTGCCACGTCAGGTGGAGCGGATCGGAGGAGAAGGACAGCTTCGATGGGGACAGCATGTAGAGGAGGTTGGAGTTGGAGGATCGGAGGGTGGGGGCCCACGTGATGGACGGTTGCTTGATGTCGATCCACACGTGCGAGCGAGGGTCGTACGCGCGTGCGGTGGCGGCGTACGGCGGGCGAGAGCTCTGCGCGTGAAGGATGAGCCAGGGTTTGAGGGGGTTGAGGTGGCGGAGGGAGGAGAGCACGGCACGGTTCCATGACTTGGACACGTGAGAGGCGGGGACGAGATGGATGAGTGGCACGTGGGAGAGGATTGCCTCTAATGTGTCCCCATGGATTGCATCTTCTGGGACTTGATCGACCACCACCCCCTTGCCGCTTTCTCTCGCCATTTTGGGGATGATTACAAGTTTAGTGCGTTTTTTTGAAAGAAATTAGCTCTTGCTACGTAAGGTATTACGAAGACAATTTATATATTGGGGGGAAGAGGTTGGTGTGTAGGGCCCCATGCTATGGTTTGGTGCTTGGTTTTCCTATGGGTTTATTTGTTAATGTTTGGTGTGTAGGGCCCTATGCTATGTTTTGGTGCTTGGTTTTCCTACGGGTTTATTTGTTAATATTTGTTTCTCTCGTGGCCTTGTCTAATCATGATTGGTAGAGTCTGTTTGATAAAATTGTTAATTTTAATTTTTATGCTCAGTTTTTATATTTAGTATTCAATTTTTGTATTTAATTTTTTATATTTAATTTTTATTTTCATAATAAAAAGATAAAAACTTAAAAATGTATTTGATAACCACAATTATTAATTAGTAATTATAATTATTAATTTAATAAATTCAATAAATTTAATTATTTTAAATATATTAATTATTGAAAATGATTTAATTCAATAAAAATAGAATATATTAAACATAATTTATTTTAATTATTTTTTATAAACAATTTAACGAAATATATTTCATGTTAATAATTAATTTAAATAGATTAAATTAATTTGGTTTAATTAATTAATTTGATTAATTAAATTTAATTATATTATTTTTTCAAAATAATTTAATTCAATAAAAATAAAATATATTCAATATAATTTAATTATATTATTTATTAAATATAATTTATATTAAAATATTTTTATATTAACTTAATTAATTAAATAATTAATTTAAATTAGATTAATTAAATGCACTTATTTTAATTATATTTTTATTAAAAATAATTTAATTAAATAAAAGTAAAATATATTAAATGTAATTTATTTTATTATTTATTAAAAATAATTTAATAAAATAGTTTTATATTAATTTAACTAATTAAATTCAATTATAATTAAAATAATTTAGTTAATTAATATATTAAATTAAATATTGATAAATATTAATTATTAACTAGATTATATGTAATATATTTTTATTTAAATAAAATAATATATTATCAATTTAATATATTAATATATTTTTATACATTAATTAAATATTATTCTATTAAATAATAATATATTTGGCGGTGATTGGTGATGGGTGGAGGTAGTGGCAATGGTGGCCAGATATTGGTGACAATCAACGAACGGTAGTAGTTGATGGTTTTGACTAATAGCGGTTATGTAAGAAATGAAAATTGCAAATGAAAACTTGAAAAACATCTTTTATATATTTTCATAATTTTTGAAAATATTTTTCATTTTTTGGTGAATTGAAAACTGAAAGCAAATTTGTCAAACGAGTTTTCATGTTTAGTTTAAAAAAAAATGAAAATAAAAGAGAAAATTGAAAATAAATAGTTATCAAAAAGCCTTATAATTTTTGTTTTTAACATCATTTTAAACAAAGCTGTTCCAATTTTGCGTGTGTATTTTGTCGAGTACAATTTAGAAATGCACCCAACTTTTTAAGTGTCATTGGATTTGTATTTGTATTTTTGTTTTTATTTTTTATTTTTTATTTTATGTGTTTTATATTTTAAAAACCTCAAAATAAGAAAAATAAAAAAACACATTTAATTTGATATTTTCTATTTTTTGTATTTTGAAATTTTTCTTATTTTGCGTTAAAAATGCTCAAAACGACTTTTTACCATTTTATATTTCATGCATAAATTTATTTCTTATTTTCTAAAATAAATTTTAAAAACACAGGTGGCCAAATACTTTTTAAACTATTTTTCTTATTTTCAAAATTACAAAATAAAAAATAAGCTCAAAACAAGTTTACCAAATGACACCTTAGTTTTTAGCTAAATGAAATTTTAATTTTTCATAAATTTATCAAAATTATTTTTTTTATATTTTAAATTTTTTCTATTTTTTTGCGTTAAACGTGTAAAAAAAATAAGAAAAAAAACTATATTGGTTGACACAAATTAAAGAACGTTGTATTACTTTGAGGATTCTTCTAATAAGCAATTTTGACAATGTAATATAAAATTTATAATAAATTAAAAAAAATCTGTTAATAAAAATGACAGACCATTAATATAATTGTTCGGCAGCAAAAATTATCGCCGGAACTGCTGACCACGGCCAACCGGAAATGCAATCGCCGACCTGCTGAACAAAGACAGAAAGAAAGGTGACGGCCGGAGAGGAGGTCTCTGGCCGGAAAACCCTCCGATGATTAAGTCAGCAAGTCGCTTAAAAAAGGAAACTCTATGGGAATAAGTAAGTAAAAGCTTAAGTTGGCAATAGTCAGCTTACCTTTGTGGTTCAGTAGAATATCCTATTTATAGTAGTCTGAGTAATGATTAAAGCATACCTGCGACTTGACGTTACGCACACTACCGTGTCCCTCTTTTCTATCCTTGCTTTAAATACTCTTCCCCTTCATTTAATGCCTTAAACCCCTCATTAATACACCATGCCTTTCATTAATGCTTCTGGCGACTTAACACGGCATTACAATCGGAATTTCAGGGTCAGACTGTCTTCCTGTCACATCAGCCACCAAATCGTGACGAGATAGACCGATTTAGTTACTTCCTCAAAGACAAATCCCCAGTTCAATCTTAACTAAGGTGCATTTATGGTCACGAGCCCTCTTTAAAGGCTGTGGGTCCCAGGTTCGACATTTACTAGCCGCCAACAGATAGGCCGAGCAAACTAGCTTCCAAGATCCTCGGCTATAGCCACGTGGCAATACACTGTTCATTGATGCTGAGATTCAGGGTACTCTTTGGAACACTAACTTTGAATCATGTGTTCACGTATAACACTCACGTGGAACTCCCGTGCCATTAATCAGTTGTTCAGCAGGACGCCACGTGTCACGACGGAACGTGCTCGGCGAATGACTATGTGGCTCACACGAGTATGCTCGGCACTGGGCCATGTGGCGCCAGACTACACTTGTTCGGCACAAGTACAACTTAATATTATTTTACCCAACAATAATAAAAGGTATTATTATCACGTACGAGATAGCAATGGAGAATGGGTCCCCGACAATGATATTGATCGAATCGGATTTAGGAAAATCTAACCACCGGACCATAAATAAGCTTTTAAAAGGTCAATTAATTAAAATTTAATTTCACATTCCATTGTTACAGTTCAAATTTTCGGCTTTTCAGCCCCACATCCGTCCGCCAGCCTGATATCTTATAATTTACGAGTGCGGGAACCCTATCCGCCCACTCTGCAAGATCTTTCTCCCCAACTGTGTTTAATGTGATTATGGTGTTAATCTTATCCATTACTTTTCCAAAGTTGCCGCCTTTTGTCAACCAATGCTAGCTCTTCAAGTGCCATATGGGTCCCGTTTGACATCACTACAAATCTCTAAAAATCACTATAAATTTCTAACAACCCCTCTATCTTTAATTTTTCTGCCATCACTAATTTCAAAAAATTCTAATATTTCGCTAATAAAACAAGAAATCTGAAAGTGGGTTAATCGAATGTGTAAATTTTTTATACAATTGTATTCTTCGTGTCAAAAATTTTCAAACGAGTACCATTGTTACTATTTTTTGTGAATTTTTTTGAATCCGTGGAAACAGATTTGAAAAATCGTTCCCACAGTTTACTATTTTTCAGAAAAAAAAGGGCGTCAAAATTCACCCCAAACCACATTTTATCTCAATTTATCTTATTTTTTCTTATCTCAAACGAGGCCATGATCTAAAATTTTTAATAAAAAAATAAATACATAAATACAATATAATTTTTTAAAAAATTAATTATTAAAGAGCAGCCAATTACGTATAAAATTGTCATTGTGCGTCTATCAGGTTAATTAAAATATAAAGTCCACAAAAGTGCAATTTAATTACAGAATTACTAATTTTGCATCATTTTTGTAACTTTTTTTTTTAATAATTTTTTCCTTTTGTAAAATAATTTGGCCAAAATAGTGTGGGCTTCTTTTAACTAGGCTATTGCTGCGCCTGTAGTGTACCTTAGAAAACTGTAACAGTTGATGATAAATCTTCAAAAATTGGTGTGCTTAGCCTCTGATCTCTCGTCCCCTCCCACCCGCGTCTAGGTGGATTCAAATAAAGCTCAATTGTCCCCATTAATTTACAAAATTATAGTAAAATTTTATTTATTCTGCTATTTTTTATAAATTATACTTTTTTTTTCCTATTTTGTCTTCATCATGTTTTTATTTTTGCTCTACTTACTTTAAAAATGTAATTTTGTTAAAACTGATTATAAATTTTGGATCTATAAATATATATATAGAGAGAGAGAGAGAGAAAGAAAACATTCCCCCGTCAAGTACTTCAAAAAAAAAAAAAAAAAAAAAACTCTTCCATAGAAATAGAACCAGGTCACCTGAAAAAGTATACTGGAAGCATAGAGGCTACTTTTAATTCGGGTAGAATTTAGAGATAATTAATATATATGAAATTAGGTACAATGTGAAATTAATTTTTGTGTGTGATTAATTTTTTGATATTTAATTAGTGGGATAAAAATAGAATAATACATGTGACATTAGTATAAATTTGATAGAAAATGATTTCGAAAACTAATGCAATGAATGAGCCCATTTTGGGAATATAGAATTTAGGACGAAATTTATATGTGAAATTATTGTGAGGTATAAAAATAGCTTACCCGACCACAAGAGTGGTCTGCCGACCATAAATTGCACTCCCGAATAGGGAGGTATATTATGGTTAAATTGGGACTAGATAGTTTGTTAGTTACGTTGTATAGTTACATTATGAACTACACTTTCACACGGCTCCCGAAACTTACATCATCTGGCATTTAATATTAGCCACCCACTTCCACTTTAAGTCACATGAAGATAAAGTGATAGTCAAATCAACAAAAAGTAAGACAGACACTCCATCTAGAAATACCAAAAACCAAGACAGTGTAAGGCTCTCTCTTTTCGGCTCCTTTTTCTCTGATCTTCTCCTCTCTCTCTTTTTATTTACATTAGCTTATATCTATACAAGAAACTGACTTAAGTATCAGAGTGTCCTTGGTCGGGGACCAACTCCAACCGTTTTATTTTACTATATTCTTGCTTGCAGGCCGCCAGGAGGGGATTTCAATGAACAAGAGAGAGAAGGGGTCTACAGAGAAGAAGGTAAAATTATTGCCGAACAATTATATATATATTTTTTATTCAAATATGAGACGAAGTAAGTTCCATGAATTAATAATCTAACTTATTATTATATATTTCATGGTCAAACATAACCATAAAGTTCTAAGTTGTCATGAAAATCATCAAGTCCCAACAATTAATCATCATTTCTAATAATTAAGAAAAACGTGGGAAAGGTATATATATATATATATATATACATGAACCACTGCATACTAGATAAACCTTCAACTTCCCTTTTTGACTCGATCAATATTTCAACTAACATAAATGGGACAGTAACGTGGTATTCTCTTTTGAAATTGTAAAATCTGTTGCAAATACCTAATATGAATAACCTTCGATAGAATAACCAACTCTAAGATGCATAAATTCCAATTTGAAAATAGATGTTAGGGTTTGTAGATTGAAAACTAAAAATAAATAAACAATTCACAATACACATCAGATTCAACAAGTACCACAAGAGAAACAGAAATTTGTTGATTAGGATAAAAATTCCTTTAAACTAAAAAAAGAAAATAATCCCGGATTCTTGATGCGGATCAAACAAATGACTTTACAATAATCGAAGGTCAAGAAACTCACCAAGAGATTACAAGTTCATCCAATTAATTATCTTATTGATCTATTTGTACCCAATCTCTCTTTCCTTGATTGCTAAACACCCACAATACATCTTTTCCATGAAGTTTCAACTCGTTCCAACCACTGTAGAAGCGCTTTCTCAATCTAATAGATAATCTTAAAATTTGAGATTCAAAAATATATGATTTTTACCAAAGAAATCTGAACAAGATGTTGGGAATCAAGATAGATTTTTGCCTCACAAGTGTTTTTCCTCTCAAAAATTGATTTGTTATGGTTTCGAAAAAAACGGCCAAGTCAAAAGAATGTTTTCTTGTATTTAAAGTGAAAGATTTATTAAAATGGGCTAGGTCACGGTATAGAAACTTGGCTGAAATTCTGCAGCCTTCGCAGGCAGGTCTCACGAGCGCAAGTTGCACATGGGGCGTACTGTTTTTTGTACAGGAACCATGCTACATTGCTTAACATAAAATATAAATGTAAAACAATGTCTATTATGGGCAGGTTGCGGGCTTGTCGCGGGCATAACTGGATCATAACTATGTAGTCTTCAAATTAGCTAATTTCTGAATCTTTCATCAATTCCATCTTCTTCCAAATATCCATGATGATAAATAGAAGTGTTTACCATGGTGATAAATAGAAGTGTTCAAACATTCTTTGGCCAATTTTTGCTTACTTGTCTTGAGATTCATAGTTTATTGGACGACATTGTGACATTTTAAATTCTACAAAATAAAACCTACAAATAATGTGTTTGCTCGAGAAGTGTCAACACAAATAAGCTCTATACAAAATACTAATAATCTCCCCTTTTGATAATTCCAAGACAAAACACAACCCAACCCATATTACAAAATAAAAACCTAGATGTCATAACTCACATTGAGTATCTGTTGCCTGAAGAAAAATAACTTCAATAAAGAAAAAACATCAAGGCACATGTGTTATAACAAAATAAACATTACTCCCCCTAAATCAAAGCATCAAACAACTTATAAAGTCACAAATGCAACACAAATGAGGCAACATAATCAATAAAAAAATCAACACATTATCCTCATTTTGTCAAGGAATTAACAAAGATAGCATGCAAAATCCAAGAATCTAATAGGGAAGAAACCCAATTGAATCACCATATCAGGTAAAACAATATGTAATATGAAGATAATGAAATCAAAGAAAAATTAATACTTCTCCCCCCTGGTCAGTTCACCATGTTCTACTATCTTTTTTGGCAAGTAATAAACAAAAACAATCAAAATGAAAACTCCCCCTCAAGAAGATACCCAAGCTAAGGCACAACCCAAAGACATGAGCTCACCAATTAAAATCCATCAACGTTAAAAAAAATAAATTAATTAAATAAGTCAATGTATAAAATAAAATGTGAGGGGTTTTGCTTATATTCACTAGATAAATTCTTGAGTAAGTAAGTCTATGATAAAAAATGTTATTCCTTTATAATTCAAATCAAACACACTTAAACATGAAAACTGAGGTAAGCTAAAAACATGAGAACAGTGATTGCTTGTGAAGTAGTGTGCAATATATCTCTGAAAACCTTTTCCAAGAATTCAACCATATCAAATAGAGATAAGAAAAATAGATCACACTATCACAACTCTCACACCTACAGTCAAACCAATATGCAAGAAAATTTGCCTAATCAATTCTCACTTTATTTTTTATTTATTATTTTTTTAATGCTCCAAAATAAACATGAAAAAAAAAAAAGTATACAATGTTCAACTTTCATCCCTCATTCTAATTGGTAATTAGCAGCTTTCACTCACTTCAAGAGTAGGCAGCCTTTCTGGTTTCACTTTAGTGACTTTTCTCACTTAATGTGCAATGGAACCGGTGACTTTCACACCATCCCTTGTGGTAGACCTTTCTAATCTATTACTCAATTTTCTAACTCCAACAAATTAGGCAAACAAGGGTCAAATAGGCATGAAGAAATGATCGAGTGCTCATTGTAGGGAATCTCTATATGATAAAGTAAGTAGTATTAAGGCTCAGAGATGTGTTTAAGTGAGGCATACCATAACCATGTAAATGTTCATCAATTCATCGAAAAGTGTAGGTGATTTAAATCGAAAGAAACACATGTTATAGCATAGACATCTACTACATGAATATTTAAGATCACAAAAGGCTTACCACCTCAAAACAATTCTTTTTGTATTTTTCAATATTTTTAAATCAAAACAAAAAAAAAATAAAAGAATAAAATACAAAGGTGGAAACTAAGTAGGTGAGCGCACACCTATGGCCATCCTAACCTATATACATTTAGTTTTAGGAAAGATATCCTTACACCTCACATAACCAATTCATTAAACACAAACTCATTAAACACAAAAGGCTTCTTAGCACTAGGTTGAGTTTACATAAAAGACATGCTCCCAAAATTATTTCTAGACATACCATGCAATTTATAACAATAAGGTCTTATATGCCCTTTCGCACCACAATGATGACAGATTAGAACAAATTTATTTGTGGTGTATGGAGACATAGGGGGTCTCCTATTAACATGCATCTTAGGTAAATTATTGAAAGTATTCACTTTAAGATGAGACTTACCTTGAGACCTTGAAGCTTTAACATTATTTGCCAGTTTCTTTTCTTGTTTGGCTTCAAGTTCCCCTTCAAATCTAACAGTAGATTGGCCTTCTCATTGTGAATCTAAGTGGGAAATAATAGGATCTCGCTCTTAGAAAAAATCTAAACACCAAATTGAGTGACTAAACTCTGATGCTAATTGAAATTGCAAAATCTGTTGCCAATACCCAATATGAATAACCTTTGATAGAACAACCAATCCTAAGATCTATAAATCCTAATTTGAAAATATATGTTAGGGTTTGTAGATTAAAAACCAAAAAAAAGTAAACAATCTACAGCACTAGATTCAACAAACACCACAAGAGATATAAGAATTTGTTGATTAGAGTAAAAACTCCTCTAAACTGAAAGAAGAGAACAACCCTAGAATCTTGATACAGATTAGACAAATGGCTTTACTATAATCAAAGTTTATAAGGACTCACTAAGAGATTACAAGTTCACCTAATCAATTATCCTATTAATCTACTTGTACCCAATCTCTCTTTCTTTGATTGCTAGACACCTACAGTGCACCTTTTTCATGAAGCTTCAACTCACTCCAACCACTGTAGAAGCGTTTTCTCAATCTAGTAGACAACCCCAGATCTAAAATTCAAAAGCATATGATTTTTGCCAAAGAAATCTGAACAAGAGGTTAGGAAATAAGATGGATTTTTATCTTACAAGTGTTTTTCCTCTCAAGAATTAATCCGTTCTACTTTCGAAAAAAGTGGCCATATCAAAAGGATGTTTCCTTGCATTTAAAGTGGAAGATTTAGGGTTTGAAATGGGCTGGGTTGTGGTACATAAACTGGGCTAAAATTTTGTAACTTTCGTAGGCAAGTCTCTTGGGTGCGAGCTGCTAGTGAGGCGTATTATTTTTTGTATAGGAACTAGGTTGCGTTGCTTAGCATAAAACATAAATGTAAAATAGTGTCTGTAACGACCCGCATTCACATAATACAATATTGTTTGCTTTGGACTTGGTAAGCTACTTCCCAGAAGGTTACCCATCTCGGTACTGCCCCAACTGAAGCACGCTTAACCCTGGAGTTCCCATTGAACCCAGTGCCCTCACGGCTTTAAAACGCGTTATTCTATATTGATATCAAATATTATATATATGCTACTTTCTTTCACTACCCAGGCAATGTGAGATGGAAGGTATTATTTTTCTGCTTCACCTCCTGCTTTACTTTCTCGCAGGCAGAGTCCCTCATAGGCAGGTCCCCACAGTCCCTCACAGTGTCTGTTGTGGGCTTGTTGTGGGCGTGACTGGATCATAATTATGTAGTCTTCAACTCAACTACTTTCAGAATCTTCATCAATTCCATCTTTTTCCAAATATACATAATGATAAATAGAAGTGTTCAAACATTCTTTGGCTAATGTTTGTTCACCTATTCTGAGATTCATGGCTTACTGGACGATATTGGACCTGTTTGGAGTTAAAATAAAACACTACAAAACTCTACAAATTTTTACAACACGAATTACGAGACAATAAATTTAAATTTTCTACTCACTGTACAAAATACAAGATATTAACTTTTATAATTTTATACAACTATAAACACACCCATTGTGACATTCTAAATTCTACAAAATAAAACCTACAAATAATATATTTGCTCGAGAATTACCAACACAAATAAGTCTTGTACGAAACATTAACATCTATCTTAATGCGAAATGTAAATTATACGTTGTAATGAGTCATCTAGTTTGGTAGAACTTATTATTGTATTGTTAGTTGAAAGTAACGTGAAGTTTCACCTGTAGGGTTGAAATGGTATGATTTGATCTTCTAATAGAGAATTTGAGCCAAACCAGATATTTGACTTCAATGCTGGTATAAGAGACCTATTACCAAGGGAGCCGTGCAATGCACTTTTTTTAATTGAATTAAATTATATTAATTAAAAAATTATAGTGAATATAAAAATATTTTAATCATACTCATATGTCGTTAATTAAATTAAAGATACATATATTAATAGTATAATAGTAACAAAAATTCTTTTTACATAAGATAAATCAATACAATTAAGACCTAAAATCAACATTATATAGTATTTAATAATTGGTTAATAATCCACAAAAATGATATAAACATAAAAAAAAATTAATGGTGGTAAATTTTAGAAGGAGAAACAATTTGATATATTAATTAAGATGATTGCTGTCATTCTCGTTTATTATGAATCTTGATGTTACATTACTTTAAGTACTTTAAATTACCGAAAATTAAAAATAAAAAGTTAGTGAAAAAGGCCAAAATAAAAAATTTAATATTATATATATATATATATATGCATATTATCAATAACATGGAATACAAAGAAAAAAAATAAAAAATTAGGTTGTGCCACAATAGCAAAAACCACACTTATTTATGATGATCTCTATGAAAGTTTAAAAATAAAATGAAGCAAAATTTATTGAAAAAAAATGTTATTAGACCAAATATACCAAAAGTTGAATAATGCGATGATAGTAGGGCTAAAATCTCATGGATGTATTGTTTTCAAGTTGCAGGCACTTAGGTGTTCTATGTTATTTTAATTATATATTCTGAATTTTTTTTCTATTTGTATTGCTCATTTAAAAATGAAATAAAAGGTATTTTATGAACTTTTGTTAGTAGGAAGTATGAATTAATATAAAGAAAAAGATTTTACATTTAGGATGAGAGAATTTTATTTTATTTTTCCTTTTCTATAAAGAGAGGTGGAGGACTAATTAGAGTAGAGATATTAGCAGTGAGGGAAAGAAATTAAAAAAGAAAAGTTTAGACTGTGACAGTGCTCTAAATTACCAAAATTTAAAACAAAAGTTAATAAAAATAATAAAACAAATGACACATGTAACTTTTTATTCGGAAAAAAAAAATATCATAACAAGACATGTTACTATGGGTGTGTTTGGCACGCTGAAAAGTAAATAAATCTCTAAAAATATCTAAAAACTTCTAAAAATTTTTAAAACTTTCTAATACATTTTACCTTCTATATATTTCGTGAAATTTTTATAAATTTATATATATCTATATATTCTAACAAATTTTTACTAATCCTAATAATTTTTTACAAATTCTAATAATAATTCTGTAAACCCTAATAACTTTTCTATAAATCCAAAAAAAAAAAATTTTTTTTCAACAACTTTCAAAAAATTTGACAAAAATTCGTCAGAATGGATTTAAAATTCAATCAGAATGGTTTTTCTCTCCAATATTTTGACGCGAAAGTCAAAAAGTTAAACAGCTTTAACAAAAATTCTAATATAAATCCGTTAGAATGGACCCCAAAATCCATCCAAACGGTTTCTCTTTTCAATATTCTAACATAAAAGTTAAAAAATTACATTATTCATTTCTTAAAAACGTGATTTGATAGCTGTGCGCCAAATATCAAAAAATTATCCAAATCATATTTTTCGTTATTTTTCGACGCTTGAACGCACCATATATATATATTAGCGTATTGTATGCATATTATCATATCGAAAAAAAAATGATATTTCAGTTAGTATGATAGATTGAGGAAAGAAGTAATTGATTTTCATGTGAATTAATGGTAATTGATTTGAAATTATAAAAATAATATATATATATATATATATATATATATATATATATGAAAGTATAACAATATATATGAGAGTGGAACATAATAATTTTTTTCAAATGATAAAAAAGGAAGAGTAAGAGAGAAGGAAGAGGAGTGAGGGATGTATCTTCGAAAAATCGTAAGGCGAGCGAAAAGAAAAAAAAAAATGAAAAAAGGAAATTTTGAAGCACGCCATCAAATAATCCGCCCGCACTCGGTGGACCGCCCACTGAAAGGTCCAGTTAACATTTTAAGGGAATGCGATTAAAAATAAAAATAAATGAAAAGGAAGAGCGGTCAAAGAAGAAAAATAATGGGAAAATTCTTAGGAGTGCCACGTCAATTTTGGATCACCCATTCCCCTTTCATATATATATATATATATATGTAGTACTTGGGTAGGTGAGTTGATTAAAATAATTCACAAGGATTGAAAAACACTTCAAATTAGGCCCACCTACCTACCAATTCGTTCCAAATTTTATTTCACGCCATCCGTGACTTGTACATATCAAACAAATTGCAAAAAGATATACAAAAGCTTGGGTGTCTATACTATTACTATAACATGCTCACCAACTTTTGAACAACCACTCGCCCTTGATTGTAAATTCAAAGAGACCTCTCCAAAACAGGCACAAGATGTATATATATAACCATGTGCACGATTTGAAGTGATAGATGTATATATATAACCATGTGCACGATTGAAGTGATGAAAGTGAACAGACTTAAAATTTTGGTATTGGGTAATGCCACGGAATACCCAAAAAAAAAAAAAAAAAAAAACTTCTAAATTAAAATAATAAACTCGTAGAAATAGGACACATAAAATATCCTAAAAAATTGAAAATCGACACGATTCGATTATTTTAAGTTAGATTGGCTTGATGCTAATAGAGAATCGGTTTAGTTCTGGGTTTAAATTTTATCAATGTAATCATATCTATTTAGGTTTCTGGCGTAAGAATCAACCTAATATCAACAAATTAAAATTAAGTTGATTCAATTTTATAATTGATTGGTCCTGTTTTGGGTCTGACTTATAAGGAGTGGAAGACTCTTTAATATTTGAGGATAAACTTTGACTGGCTTATGAAAGGATAGTAGTAGTAGTTGCAGCAATGAATTTTTGACCATGCAGGTGGGTTGGTAGCCTCCCCTTTGACAATCACACGAATTAATTAGAGTAATTAATTAAGTCAGGATATAAAAATATCTAATAAACCAAGCAACATTTTGGTTTTAAAATCAGATTTGTTGAAGAGGCAACACATGTTATTGGTAAATATAAAATCATAGTTAGCTTCAGTAATCGATCTTTTGAGATGAGATCGATCGATCTTCAATGCATGCAATCATCGAGCAGCTGTTCTTAGAATGTGTATAGATTGGCTGAGAAAATCACACAAGCAGAAGTTTGATCCTTTTTGGCCTGGATTCTATTATTTAATTTCATGTTTATGGAAATAAAAAGAACGCATAAAGATTGAAAACAAGTCCTTTTATAAGATAAAGTATTCATTACGGAGGTATGTGCGCCCAACCAACCACCATATAGGTAATTAATAGATTACGATATATTCAATATTCATTGGTTAAGGCTATGAGATAATTATGAATTTATTTTAATTTTCTTTCTTTTTTTTTTAAATATGTCAAAGTTTTTAAACCTTCTTGAGAATTATGAGTTGCTTTTTGTCTCATGAACTGGGAATGACTAGAAATTAAGAGAGTTGGAATCCATGAGGTGGAATGGAGACTTTTTGCCCTGCAGTGCATTTGATAAATTGAAACATTTTTGAAATATTTTTATTTTTAGTTGATACCAAGTTAGAAGAGGAGAGCACACTTGGAAACTTTGCTTCAACTCCTAGTGCCATATTAGATGGGAAAGCAAGGCAAAATTCGAGGAGAAACATGGTGTCTAACTGCCTTTTACTATATATGCATGGCTTTTCTGGTTTAAATAATAAATAAAGTTAATGAGCCACTGAGCTCAATATTTCACGATATATATATATTTCATCTAAATAAGTTGAGATGGTATTTACATAAATTAAAAAAAAAAAAAAAAGGAAGAGATACAGACAATATCAAAAGAGTAAGAACACAAACTGAACATGATTACTTTATGGGACACAGGATCTGAAGTTGTAATCGACAAAATGTGGTAGTGCTAGTTGATTTGTAAAGAGTGAAGACAATTATTAATTGCTCAATAATATCAAAGTCAGGAACACAATTCAAGTCCTGACATCTAGGTCTGTGGCTGACATACAGCAATAAAAACTAAATTTCAACACAAGAAACTCAACTTCGACAGGAAGAAGAAGGAGGAGGAGGACGAGAGGCAGATCAATAACGAGATTGGTAAAATTTACGCAGCTGCAGTGATGCACTGAATGGCCTCTTTGCATATGCCAGTCATTGTAGCCTCAGGTCCATAAACCTACAAGGAAAAACATCAAACAGGAGCTGAGTGTCGTAGAATTGCTCGTTCCTCAGATAATAACTCGAAAATACTTTCTAATATCAGAGGAAACATCTCAGGTTTTAGGAATATATTGGTACCTCAATAGGGATTCCAATTTCCTCTCCAAGAGCTCTCATTTTTGCGAGACCCTTTTGGTAGTTTGGACCACCTCTTCTGACATAAATATGCATTCTTGCAGCTTTAAGTTTTGACTCCTGTTGCAGAACACCAAAATTCAGCGCTCAATTTCAGGCTTACAAAGAAAAAGAAGGGCCTTTGAAATAAGCTCAAGTCAGAATCGATTCGAGCGCTCACCTTCTCCTTCAACGCTCTAATTATGCCATTAAATGTAGCAGCGACGTCAGTGAAGTTAGCAATTCCTCCTCCTACTACAAGGGCTCTCTTGCGACCATCAGGATCTGCAGTAGCACACTGCACAGCATTCACGACATTATTTGTAAAGCTATAAAGGAAGAAACTTTATCACAATTTTATTAACTACTTTGACTCAATTTCTGTATTAGAAAGGAATTGTCCTTACAATCAATTACAACCCGGGCATACTGCAACACCTCTCCTTCATTGGGCGCTCCACTGTATTCGGCATAGTTTCCAAGCTCAGAAGCAAAGCCAAGATCCCCAACCTGATCAAGCAAATTGTATAGAATGTATTAGGAAATTGCTAGGGAAATGATTAATCTTACGTATATTAACTCCAATATCATAAAACATGAGAGACATACTGTATCTGCATAGATGACACTAGCACCTCCTCCAGCTACCATTGTCCAAATCCGTCCCCTTGGGTTCAAAAACTGTGAACTTCAGTGATGCGCTTGTCTGCAAGAGAATACAAATACTGTTAAAAGTTTATGATGAAGATCCTCGGTTACAAAATATTCAATAAATATTACTAAGCTGTCACAATTCAATCAACATTGGCCAACAAAAACAATGTATTTTACAACCACAAATTACAAGTAGGTGAAAAAGGATCTCAAATGCAAGCTTGATGCATCATTTTTTTACCTTTTCATCTAGCCCGTGAATAAAACTTCTGTTGGACTCATAACTCTTCCAAATGGCATAGGAAATTCAATATTGCCCACCTGAAAAAATGAAAGGCTCGTATGAGGAGACAGAAAAGTTGATGATTTTTTCCCCCCTTTTGTAAAAGGACAAGGTAATCAAATTGAAGTACGTGGTTTTCTATACTGAAAATAGAGATATACTTCTTGAAGTTCTTGAAGGCAGCAGTATCATCAAGTTCTCCTCTCATATCCAAGGATAAGGTCTTTCCGTTAACCAATGTGAAAGGATTCATCTCCAGGAAAGTGAAGTCCAAATCTAACAAAATAATTTTGCAAGTTAATAAACAAGGCCAGCAGTTATTGATGATCACTTAGCAACTCTGATGGGGAAAAAAAAAAAAGAAGACGATCGTAGAAGATGTTCAATGTACCTGAAAATAGGGTAAAAACCAATTTAATGAACTCTTCAATCTCTCCTTTGACCTAAATCACAAAAGAGCACCATGTTAGCCCTTTAGAGATTGACAGAATAAAAAGTGTCTAAACCTACAAAGTGGCTTTAATTTCCACAGGGCAAAAGAGAGATCGAGCCAACTAGGATGGAATTTACAAAAAACGCACAGTAAAATAGTTGTCCATGCTATGATAAGTTAATTTACTATATATAATTTGTTATTGAGAATTTAATTTTACTTCTCACAGGCAACTTTGTGGGAATGGAAATCAAGTCTATTTATGGGGAGAAACGCACTTCCTTTTTTTTTTTTTTTTTTCTGGGGGAAAATAATTGGCAAGAAAATCCCAGTGTGATACTAGGCAAGGAAATTACCTCCAACGGAAGGGTTGCAACAAGTGGAGCACATATCTCTGATGTAAGGCTACCCCTGTAGGGACAAATATGGTCTTAACCTGGATAAAGCAGAAATATCTTCTGTAAATTATGGGATGTAAAATAAATATTGCGAGAGAAAAGAAATTGTTAACATTAACAAAGAGCTTATCACAGACTTCTGGAAATAAAAAGCAGATAACTGTACCTTGTCCCAGTTCTCTTCAATTTCAATTCCACCACATTCTGAGAAGCTTATGCTGCAGCCAAGTCTTTCTGACACAATATTAAGATAAAACTCCTCGTTGTGGGGGACAAACGGTCTCAACAATGAAAGTTGTTATTGGTCCTTTGCATCCTCCCATCTCAATCTATTGGATAAATAGATGAACATAAGTAAACACATCATCAACACTACAGTTATGCATAAAAATAGGTTGTATTGATATTTGTTGAATCATTAAGCTGAGCTAAGGATGGAAAATTTCAACTACCTCTTTGCCAAGCCGCTCTTTCACAAAAATAGCAACTTGAGCCAAATCTAGATTCAATGCAACTAACCCACTCTTTCCACGCTTCCCGAACAGCATGTCCGGTTTCACCACCAGTTTCTCCGATGAGAGCCAAGGTTCCTTTTCCACTAGCTCATTGAAATCAGTTGATTCTGTAATCTAACCAAAAAACAAAACAAACGCTTCATTTAGGTTCACTGAAGGTCACTTCCCAGTTTATGCTGCACAAAAAGAATCAATATTCAAGTAACTTTTGTACTTCATTATCTGAACATCAAATATGAAAAATCAAGACACAAAACTTCATGTTATCCATCATTGGACAGCTACAAACTGTCAACCAATCTTGTTTCAGGGCTTATGGGAACCTAAATGCTTTTAACTGAGAAATGATATATTATAGTGCACTAGAAAAAGATTGGCTGGTTTGAAACTCATATGTAAGAGAATTTTACATTATCAACATGGCACTAGATTAATTTACATTTTTCGGGCAAAAAACACATACTCCAAAATTTTTTCTTTTTCTTTTTTCACTTACATCTATGAGAGGATGTTCTGTAAATTTGTGTGAAAGCCCAGTTTCAAATTCTAGCTTCTGAGTATGAATCTTAACCATGATTATAGATGAAGTCGTGCACAGAGAATAGAAGCTCTCAATTTTAATCATCATTATACACATTTCTAGTAACTAGATAATAATTTGCATTACAAGTTCCAAAATGATGGTTGCATTAGGCAGCTGACTAGGGTTGGCAGCGAATCAAATAGCTCATGAGCAATTTTGAGCTTAGCTCGAGCTCGATTCATAATATCAACAAGTCAAATTTGAGCTCTTTTGTGGCCAATACAAATTTGAGCTTGAGCCAAAGATAGCTCAGATCAAAACTCATTGTCCGGTTCAAAAAATAATATACAAATTATTTATAATATTTTTGCCCAAATGATGTCGTTTTGATTTAGTCAAAATATTCATTTGGTTATATAAATTTTTGATCAAAACGCAAACTATTCGCGAGCCAGACTTAAAGCCCAAATAGCTCTTTGTCCAAGAGAGCTTGAGCCCATACAAAAGCTCGAACTCAAGTACATCCTATTGTTCGAGCCAAGTTTGAAGAAGCTAAAACTCAGCTCCCTTTGATTCAATTCCACTCCTCCAGCTGACTACAATGATAAAATTAATAATCTTTTTTATTAACATAAATATTAGAAATATCCCTACATGTGAATGAATGCAAGGTTGGATTTAAGGCATTTAAATAACTATGGATTTCTATTGAATGGACTTAAGATTATATTGTCTCAATATATAATAAAGATAGCTAATTTATGTAAGAATATACATGAAAAATTACTAATAATTTTACTACTAAAAGCAGTGGAACCGCTGTTATAAAGGATTTTGAATATCTACCTTTTTATAGTGATTCCCAATCTATTATGTTAGACCAATCAAATCCACTATTAAATCCATATTATAAAGAAATTTGTTATATTGAGGAACTCTTTAAATAAATAGAACAAAATCCTTTGATTTCTAAGCCTAAATGAAAAAAATAAATAAAATAAATAAAAAATAACTGAACCCAACTAAATAGGACATAAAGCTGGGATACTGGAGTTGCATTTCGTAAGATTTCCTTTTTGTTAACCAACATACACTGAAAGAGAATCAATTTCTAAGAACTACATTCAATCCCAGATCGAAATTTATCGAGGATTCACGAGTCAATCTGCATGGTAAAAAAGAATTAAATCAAAGAAATAAACGCACTTGTGCAGATTTATACCCAATTCGGCTCCAGAGAGCCTCTTATAATGCTCCTTCAACAACCTCTTAGAAGCATACTCTCTGATCTTCTTGCGAGCCATTTCTCTTTGACCTGTTTCACACAAACACAGATTCAAACTCAGATCTACAATCCCAGATCACAAGTATCAGAAAATATATATATATATATATATATGCTAACCAAATTATCAAATTGCAAATCCTAATAGCTAAATAAAAGATACACAGTTAAACTCGAAAACAGAGCAAAACCCAGAGATCATTTGAAAGAAAAACCACCATTTCAGTAAATCACACCAACGTGCAGATCAATCAATAGAGAGAAACGAAAAGATCCGAACTTGCAATGACAGAGTTAGGTGAAAAAACAAAATTGGAAAACAGAAAAGGAAAGGACACTTACCCTTGTATGAATGAAGAAGCAGGGGAAGTGGGCTGTGGGCACTTGTGAGTCAGAGAGAATTATCCAAGGCTCAACCAGCTGGAAAATTCTCAGAGGGTCGATGTGTTTATTTATAGTTGAAAATTCTGGTTTTTTTTTTCTCTTTTTTTTTTTTTTTTTTTGGCCCCCCTTAATCGTTGTATTCTAAAAATTGTTTGGTTCAGGGGCACCTCGGCACCAAATGAAATGAGGCAGACCCACCTAACCACCGCCACGACCAACCGATGAGTAAAACCAAAGACATTCAAGTTAACAATGTTGTGAATGCACGGAATGGTGACTTTTTTCTTTTCATATCTTGCACTCGATAGGTCCAAGAAGTGGAATATCAAATATTAGATATACATTGTTTGGTCAGCATTTAATTTAATTTCACTGTTTTTTTTTTTTTTTTTTTCTTTTGTATAGATAGAGTCAGGTTCTAAATCAGGATCTTGTGATTCTCAAGGACACATCCACGAGGCTCACGAGGGGGTTTGGTAGGGCGTTTAGGCTGCTCTTCCCCACTTCTTGCATTTGCTGGCATTGTTTGGCATGTTAAATTTATTATAATTTATAAAAAGTTATAAATTCTTTTTAATTTATTTCAATTAAATTTTTTATGTATTATTTTTACTACTAATTTTTTTAAATTTTCGTCATCCAAACACTAACAACTTCTCTATAGTCTCTACACCCTTCGCCTTGGTATAAAAAAATAAAATTTAAAATGATATCTATGAGATGCTTGGCTTGTTTATATTCTTCAAAAACTAGAATTATAATTTTAATATCGGTTTGATCTTTTACTAGAATATCAAAACGTTGTTCTTTCCTAATTTTGATATCACACAATACTTAAAAAATTTCACAAATTGTAAAACTTTTGGTAAGACATAAATTGATAAGTATGTATTGCTAATTAAATATTTTTCTAAAAAAAAAGAATAATTTATTATTCAATTCATACTTTTATATTTTTAACTGTATCAATACACACCAAATATTAGTTAAAAAAGAAAAAATTATTCTCATTCTTTAACTTATCGAATATTAAAATTTCGTGTACATTTTTGTTCTTGTTTTTTATTCTTATTTTCATATATTATGCGAGTTTTAAAGACAGTGCCCGAATTTTAGCAAAGCTGACAACCAAACGTATCATTGGATTAGACTCGAATGGCCTTGGACACTGGAGCATGGTTGATGGTATCGATCTCAAATTATCTCAAGTCCCATGAGAGAGTCCTTTACACAGCATTAGGTTAGATTCTAAACATGCTATTGGCTTGGCATTTTCCAGATTTACAACACCCATCCAAACACACCCTTCAATTTAGTCAGCTAAGACAGCTGGAAATGGCAATGGCTAGATGACCAAAATAAAATGTCAGTCAACAAATAAGCTGCCGGACAAGCTGAGAACTCACCATCCAAAATTATATTTGTCACTAAATTTTAGTCAATACTGGACTGCTTGTTATCACCCTCTGCAGTGTCACTTGCACAGATTTGACTTTTTTTTTTTTTTTTTTTTTTTCCGGAAAGGTGAGCACAGATTGACTTGCTAGTTTTGCTTGCTACTTATTCAATTCCCATTTCTATAAGGTTTGATGGGTACTATTTTGTTCTAGGGATTATAATTTAATCTGGTAATTTGATTAATTACTGGATTCAAGCTAATCTTGATAAAATTGGTTTGAAATTTGAATAATAAAATTTTAGGTATAGAATTAATTAAGATTTTGATCATTTCAAGCTTAGTTTGAGAAGAAAAAGTTAATTTTTTTTTTTTTTAGGTTGGCTATTAATTTTTATGTGTGTGTGTATTTGAGAAACCCAAAAGATAGCTTTTTAACTTTTTATTTATTTGCATATTTACCTTTTATAGTTTAAAAAGTCTAAAATATAAAAGGATAATTTTGATAAATTTAAAAAAAAATGAAAAAAATAAAAAAAAATTACAGCAAGATGGTGGGTGGGATTTTTTATTTGGTATGATCCAACAATATGCCACAGGTCCAAACAAGTGATTCCTGGACTCTTGAAGAAGTAAACGAGGATGGAACATAGAATGAGAAGCACAAGGTTGAAGTTAAAGGTGGTGTTGGGATGCCTAGCAATTTCTTGTGCTATGGTTGTTGTGTTGGGATGTATTGTTCTCAAAGGTCAATACAATGCCAAAATGTGATGGATGCGAGGCTTGTATGTGTATTTGTAGAAGAAAATTGTGAAAAGAGAGTGCAGACTTATTTTTATAGTGATTATGCAATGAGAAAATGTGTTGATCATGGTATTGAAAGAGTGCTCTGTTTTCAAATGTGCAATAGGATTTGTGCTTTGTTTTGGGTACAATGTGCTTCCTCTAATTCGAATGGAGTATGATGAAGTGCCTAACCTAAATTGTGACAAGAAGCACCTAAAAAAAGAAAGAAAAATAAAATAAGGTAAAATAAAAATTGATTTGGGTGTTAACTTGAAAAATTTGTTTTCAGGAAAAGGTTAAATGGAATAAGCAAAAATTGGTTTTAATAGAATAAAAACACTAGGCTATGGGTTTCGAACTCTTTATCATTATTTGGTTTGATTCTCAATTTAAAAATTATTAAAATCAATTAAATATAAGAATAAATTTGCCAAACCTCTTTAAAGAGCATTTGAATAGAGTTATTATTCTAACGGCTTAAAGACAAGAAATGTGACAAACTGTCAATAATATAGACGAGTAGATGAGAGAATGAACGAATTATCATTAAAACACGATGCAATATTCATTTTCCATATCAACTTGATTGAATTAAGTAAAGTATTATATACACATTTTTATAAGGCAACTAAAATAGATAACTCCTTAAAAAAAAAAAAAAACTCAAAACAATAATATTATATTGTTGGGATTAGAATTGTTACATCAATACATGGTTTGCTTCAAATATCATATGATATTATTTAGTATTTGAAAAAATACACAAAAAATAAATGTGACCTTTTGCTTTCAAAAATTATGTAATTATGCAACATCTTCATTTTATTTTATTTTATTTTTATAAATAATTTGAAAAAGGTGAAAGAAGCAAAATTCTTAACCTCCTCTATTTCATTTTATAAAGTAAACAAACTCCTTTTGTTTTCTTAATACACAATTCTTTTTTTATAACTAACTATTTTGTTAATTTGACATATTTACCCTTCATATTTAAAAAAATTAAAATTTAAGAAGATAATTTTAATTAATTTATAAAAAGTTAAGAAATTACGTGCCAATTAGTACACATATTTTTAGCTTATTTTCCATTTTATGTTTTTGAAAATATGGAAAACAACTCAAAACGCATTTGATAACTTATATTTTGAAAATATGTTTTAAAAAATATAAAATGTGTTTACGCATGAAATATAAAATGACAAAAATTATTTTAAGTGTTTTAATTTAAATAAGAAAAATCTCAAAACACAAAAAATAAAAATGTCAAACCAAATATTTTTTTATTTTCTTTATTTTGAAAATTTTAAAATATAAAATATATAAAACAAAAAGTAAAAAATATAAATATAAAACAGAAAATATAAATGTAAACTAAATATCATATTAGTTAATCAAAAACTGAAAAAATAGTGGTTTCCCAAGCTAAGCCTCAAATTTTTGGATGATAGGATAGAAGGTTATAGTACTAAAAGACAAGAAGATTTCTTGAAGATGGTCCTCAAATTTTATCATTTGAGTACTAAGGTACTCTAGCGGTAGGAAAAATTTTGAACGTTGAACAACTATGGTTAGAAAGTTGGAAGTAGGAGACTAATATCGGCTAATGATGTTAGTCTGTTGCTAGTAAATACTAATCACAAGTTTCATTGTTATTATTATTATTATTTTCTCTTCTTTCTATTTGAGGGGTTTCAAACTGACAGATTAAGGTTGAATTTAGAAAGAAAAAGTTAATTTTTTTTTAGTAATTGACTACTAACTAACTATTAAAAAATTAACTTTCTTTTCAGTGTTTAGAAAAGAAAAAAGTTAACTTTTTAATAATTAGTTTTTTATTTTTTTTAGTTTGACGTTTTTCTTCGTTAATATTTAAAAGAAGTTTAAAATATAAAAGAGTAATTTTGGTCATTTTAGAAAAGTCAAAAAATTAACAATTGGTAGTCGAGTTATCAGTTTTTTTTTTTACCAAATACAGCTCCAACGTCAATCAACCCAACATTTTTTTTTTTGTAAGAACCTGGTTTAAATAATAAAAATATTTTTGAGTTATTAGATAATATATTAATTATATTTGATATTAGAATATTTAAAAATGTAATTTATTAATATAAATTAAAATACTATAATAAATTTTGGTTATCAATATAGTTTAAAAATATTTAAAAGTAAAATTTATTAATATAATTTAAAAAATTATACTAAAAATTTAATTATTATAAAATTAGATTATCTATATATGTCTCATTAAACCCATATAAAAGTTTTTTTATTATAAAAAATAAATTATACTGATAAATTATTTTTCTAAATTTTTTAACAATTCTTACTTGAATTGTTACAAAAAATTTTAGATAATTAATATGATAAAAATATTTTTGAGTCTTGGGGGATATATTAAGAGGGGAAATTTAATTATTTTAGAAAAAATAAAAAACTAGCCGTTGGTTTCCAAACGCAGCCAACAACGTCGATCAACCCAAACATTTTTTTCTTTGTAAGAATCTACTTTAAATAATAAAAATATTTTTAGTTGTTGAATACTATATTAATTATATTGGATATTAAAATATTTAAAAATAAAATTTATTAATATAAATTAAAATACTCTAATAAAAATTCAGTTATCAATATAATTTAAAAATATTTTTAAATAAATATTTTGGAAATATTTAAAAATAAAATTAACTATATAATTTAAAATATTATACTAAAAATTTAACTATTGTAAAAATCAAATACTTTCCTATGTCTCTTTGAACCCACGTAAAAAGTATTTTTATCATAACAATAAATTATATTGATAAATTACTTTTCTAAATTTTTTAACAATTGTTACTTAGATTATTATAAAACAATTGGATAATTAATATAAAAATAATTATTATAAAAAAAATAGCCGTTAACCTACATGAATACTCAAATTAAAAAAAAACAATATGGAAATGACTTTCTTATGAAAAAATATAAATATTTTAATAAGTTGATTGAACTAAAATTTTATTTAAAACATAAACAATTGCAAATTGAATTTTTAAACACATGAGTTCTTTTTATGTCATAAAAGTTAAGATTGAGTTATTTTCTTTGAAATTTTTTAAAATAATTTTTATTATAAAAAATTAATTTATAATGACAAATTATTTTCTTTTTTAAATATTCTAACAAACAAATGGGTATTGTTATCTGAATTAATTTTTATTAAAATATTATAAATTATTTTGATAAATTATGTTTTTAAATATTTTTAAATAAATATTTTAAATTATATTGATAACTGAGTTTTTATTATAGTATTTTAATTATATTAATAATTTTATTTTTAAATATTTTGATATTTAATATAATTAATATACTATCCAATAATTCAAAAATATTTTTATCATATTAATTATCTAATTTTTTTATAACAATTCAAGTAAGAATTGCTAAAAAATTTAGAAAAGTAATTTATCAATATAATTTATTTTTATAATAAAAAATGCTTTTTATATGGGTTTAATGAGACATATGTAGATTATTTGATTTTACAATAGTTGACTTTTTAGTATAATATTTTAAATTATATTGATAAATTTTATTTTAAATATTTCAAAAATATTCATTCAAAAATATTTTTAAATTATATTATAACTAATTTTTTATTATAGTATTTTAATTTATATTAATAAATTTTATTTTTAATATTTTAATATTCAAAATATTTAATATATTATCCAATAATTCAAAAATATTTTTATTATTTGAACCAGGTTATTACCAAAAAAAAATGTTTAGGCTAAGTGATGTTGGGGCTGTGTTTGGAAAAAAAATTGGTAGCTAGGCTACCAGTTGCTTGTTTTTTTATTTTTTTTAAATGACTAAATTTATCATTTTACATTTAAAAATTCTTTTAAATATTGAAGTGCAAAAATTAAAATAACAAAAAGTTAAAAAAACTAACTACTAAAAAAAACTAATTTTTTCCCTTTTCAAACACTAAAAAAGTTTTTTTTTTTTTAATTAACTCTAAAAAAAGTTAACTTTGTAGTACCTAATTAGTAGTCAACCACAAAAGAAAAAAAAAAAATTAACTCTTTTGCCTTCCCAAACCAGCCTTAGTCCACCGGTTTTAAACGCCTTCAAACAGGGGAAAAAAAATGAAACTTGTGACTAGCATTTGCTAATAACAGACTAATATCATTAGCCAATGTTAGTACTTTACTTCCTAGAAAGTCACCAGAAAAAAAAAAAAAGGGAAAAAAAAGCTATGTATAGTTAGAAATTTTAATTTATACTCTCTGAGGGAGAACTAACTCCAATAGCAGCCATAGTAAAATATAAATACCAAATATAAATATAGCTAGAAATATATTTACTTATAATTCCAATAGCAGCCACAATAAAATATAAATACCAAATGATGTGTTTGGGAAAAAAATAAAATAAAATGAGTAATAGAGGGGATTAGCAATCCGGAAGGATTACTAATCTCCCAAAACATAAATACCAAAAATTAATTCATTTCTTACTCCGTTTCTTATCACGAATGAATCAAATTCGGTATAAATAATTCCGTACAAAAACTTTTGATCCAATAATATATACAATCCTATGCCTTCCCTTACGGTACTACGTATCCCCCAAATCCCATCCCAATAAACAGACACAATATAACGGTATTCAGCAAAGAATGCCAACCCACAAAAACTAATCTCTAGACAACATCTGCTCCTCTTCTGCAAATATGGACCTCATTTAGCAACTCAGATTTTGAAAAAGGCTTGATTAACAAATGGTTGGGGCAAAAAAAAGTTGTACAATTCGCCTTGGTTTAATGCATAACTCAGACCTCTCACCTCACATTCTGATGCACATTCTGATAACTATCTGGGAATGATCTCGACAAGCAAAAAGTGCTTCAACCTAACTACAAGAGCAAATATCCCATAGCAGGGGAGATGCAGCAACCCCACGGCTGAGTACCTGCAGAAGATTGGAGTGGTGGGGAAAAACTAGGTAAGCTCACAGGGTTTTATTTTGTCATATTTCTATTAGAAAGATGTCACCCACCCCATGATAAGCATAAAGGCTACATAAAATTCTTTGTGAATATTGTATGGAGCCATAGAATTCAACCGAGTTCAGAGATTTAGGGTCACTCCTTAGGCTAGAAAATGAAGATGGTTTTTCCAAATTAACTTTTGTATGCTTATATTCAAGATTGATTATCATTGGTCACAAGCGTGTGAATATGTAGGCCACGATCTCAGTTTAAATGCTCAAGGCAAGAACAAGAATAACATCATGCAACAATACATGGGTGGTTACACATACCAGATGGGAGCATATGGAGATGACAAATCAAGAAATGGGTATGGCCACCTGAAATAAAGGAAATTATTGTTATTATTTTTTTGATAACTAAAATAAAGGAAATTATTAAAGACAAGATTATCAAGATATTATCAATGTCTTGAGAGAGAGGGACAGGCTAGCGTGCGCGCGCACACACGCGCACAAAGAGAGAGAGAGAGAGAGGGGGGGGGTGGGGGCATGAAAAGATGTGCAACTTACCACATTGAAACACAAGCATGGATGATCCACTGAAAAAGGACAAATAAACCAGTCCATTGAACAAAATATCCTATTCGAAAGAATGGGAAGCGCTGGGAGAAGAAGACAGATTCTACTTGATCAGCAATAAAACAAAAAACCACCAAACAACGATGGGGCCATAACTCACCAGGCTGTTCAAAAACACATCGCCAAGGAGGAGAACAACATTGATTGAATGCATACCAACATCCATCTGCAAATTAAGGACACTCTCTCAGTTTCATGCACAAATTTGAGTAAAGGGTAATATAGGATTAGGTATCTGCTTGAAGCATGATATGCCTGCGAATGTTTCCTCGTGATAGTCCCGAAGCAAAGTAATGTACATTTATCAATTTATGTGAATGCATGTTAACACTCCACTGCTGCCACATTTAGTGCTAGAGCAACACCTCAGGTCCGAAAGAAACAGATTCCAAGATGTTCGCGGAGAAAAATATTTCCATTGTCATCAATCACTGACTCTTCATCACTGAAGTCAATCAAGTGTTCAATTGGTTCCCATTTTATGTCATGTGGACCAATTGAAAAATAACCCAAAAATTTGATGATAAATTGAGTTAATCAATTTGGACATCATTTTAGGTTTTGCTTTCCGTCAAGAGAGATTCAGTGGCACAAAACACTTTCAATCAGAAAAATAAATATAAAGTGAGAAGCATCCAGCCTTGGGGCCCTCTATGACTTAATCTGATTATATTGCTATGCATATAAATCCACAAAAGGAAACAAACAAACAGGACTAAAATGATGAAGCTTACAAAATTTAATCTGTAGTCATTGGAGGTGAGAAATGGATATAATATGAACCAAAAGACGCAATCAGTGAGCACCACAGCACCACCGCAAATCTGCTCAAGGAAGAAACAGAAAAGAAATTTCAACAGGTTACCCCTTAAATATAGGAAGAAGCTATATATAGTGTCATCATGTCAAGCAAAATGTGCTCCTAATAACACACGTTCTCCCCTATATTCCAGTTTTCCTTCCCCTCCCCCCCCCCCCAAAAAAAAATCAAAGTGAGAGCAGTGAACAGTTTTCTAGTTTAAATTCATGAAGTCACTTTTTCTTCTTCACTTTGACTATGGAAACATTTAATGAGTATTACTGGAGGAATAAGCTACACCAAGTAAGGGTGCGCTCAGTATTATATTACATGTCACTTCAAATTACAAGGTCAAGTTTCAAAGACAGTTGTAGGTTAAACATAAAGCAAAAATTAAACTTAACATTTGAGAACTCCAACCATTGCAGATGCATTATACCAGGCATCTTGGCTACTAGAGAAGGAAAAAAGCATAAATTTTAGCTTCACCTGTGTAGGTTAACATCCAGCCAAGTAGACCTAGGTTGCAGCCACTGAATGGCTTATCCCATCTGGTTAAGCAAATTGATGAATCTTGGTCCAATAGCACTGAACCAGGAACCACTTACCTTTCTATTCATTTTTCTTATCAGAAATCAAACACACAAGTGGATTTTCTTGTTTTCTACATATGTCCATTCATTGTTCTCATTTTCCAAACCAACCACACTGGGGGAAAAAAAACTAGCTGCTTTCACTTTATTTTTCTTTTCCTAGTTTTCCTACCCTTTTGCTTTCCTCTGATAAGTCCAAGACCCAAACACTCTGCAAATGCTAGGCTCCAGAATTAGAAGTATTCCATGTTTAGAACAGATGTAATCACACACGGTTTGCTAGCATGTTCACTCGTTTTTTTCCCCCAAACAATACTCACCACAGATGCCTACACTCAAAATTCCAAGGAGTGATAAACAGAATTCTCCATCAAGACTTTCAAACTGACCTCTCACAGATGATTGAACAATCACCAAAAAAATGATATTGCTACATTCCGTTCCCCGCTTCTTATATAATATGAGGAATCAATAGATAACAAAATGAAAATATTGGATATGGTTCTGTTTTCCTGCTGAATTGTGCACATCATATCATTAGCAAATGATTACCTGGTAAATGATTTGAAAGACATAGCCCCATATGCCAGCCGTATTATGAACATGGGGTTCTTCTTTGGAATTCATGCTTTTGGACACGTTTGGTACATTGGGATGTTCTGTTGGAGCCATGTAAATGCCCCATTCAGCTTCTAAAGTGACACGAGTACCACCAACTCCATTGCAACATTGGCAACATCCATATATGGAGAATACAGATGCAAGCTACAAAAAGCAATTGAGAACACAAGCAGTATACAAGTGTAAATATGGAAACACCAGACTCAAAAACCCTCATAAGAGACAAATTTAAAATAAAATGAAAAGGTATAATGGTTGATATATCAATTGCTCTCATTCTGATTGTCTAGGTGGAAAAACTATTTCCATTTTTCCAGGTCCAATGGCCGAAATACACACTTCGGTAGGCCTTCCCATGCCCATGTTTATATATAATCAGAAACAAAGGCCCGTTTATGAATTATCAAGAATAAAACTGGTCCATAACACTTCATATCTGTCAAAACAAATAAAAAAAAAATAAAGACAGATGAATGCAGGAGGAATCATCAGGATCCGTAATATACCCCAAAATATATGGTGACCAATGTAAATGTCCACCTGTTTATCAACAAATCACAAACAAAAGGATTAGCAAAGTTGGCAGCATTTGTTCCTCAAAGTGAAAAATAATTTCATATTTTCCATGCTCTCCCCTTCATGTTTGCAAAGATTTTCAAAACCTTTATGTAATTAATTTTAACTGAAAAAGGAGCCATCCAGCTTCTGATGGAAGTTCTCTGAATACAATACTGACAACAGTGGAATACTTTATCTCTCGATACCTTGGCAGCAACTGCACTGCATTTCAGTTATATTAGTTATGTTTATGGGACACTTAAAGACAATACTGCCAGTTATTTAAAATCCCTTCAAGTGACAGTTGGAAAGAAGCCAACTTAGGCCAATAAATTAGTAAATCTACTATTTAACCAGTCAAAAGATAATAAGTTCATTGGACAAGCTCAAAGGTAAGGCCAAGGGAACTAAGATTGTGCAGAGACTATAATAAGAATATGTTAAGAGTTGTGACTTATACTTGCTACACTCATGCACTGATAAAAGACAGATGCCTGAGTGAAGCGAGTGGAGCACAGCGGAATGAGCGAAGTGAAAACATTTGCATAAAAAGTTTAGCAGCTCGCTAGCAAGCTCGTTAGGAAAAACCAAGAAATGTACAAGTGCAGAGAAACTTGCTGGATGGCTCACTAGATCTAGCTAGGAAATCTAAGGACGCTATTATGTAGCAAAGCACCTTGCTAGATAGGTCACTAGCTTTGGTGGGAAAAAAAAAGAGCAGATAAAGGCTGCAGAAAGCTTGCTAGGAAGCTTGTCCCAGCGAGCGGTGTAATCTAAAATTTTAGGGCTTGTTTTAGAGTCTGTTGATTGGGTTTCTTGCTCCTCTATACATGGCAAATATTGTACAACCATACGCAGTTCAAATTAGGATGTTCTAAACACTGGGTTGAGAGAAAAACTAAGATCAAGATGACAGAGTTTCTCTAAGGGTCTCTTTAAAGTTCTTTCTTCTTCTATTGTAATTCTTACTTTATTGCTGGAGGTTCATAGCGAAAACCTGATTATACTGTACCTATGGACATAGGCACTTTGCCAAACCACATAAATCTCACTTTTTTTTTTTAATTGATCATGTTTGTTTGTTTGCTTTATTTACTTGCGTTGCTAAGATGATCTGAATTCCGCATAACAAAAGATCTTTTGCAGAATGATTTTAAGACCTCACAAAATCCAATTTACATTGAAGTGATTTTTTGATACCAAAGATGAACTTTAGAATAGAGACACATCACTTACTGGGTATAAAAGTAGAATATACCACCTCCATCAAGAACAACATTGGCAATAATCAATGCTAAAAGAACACTGAAAGAAGCTACTCTATATGCAAGCAGCCATGCAGGATGAATAACTTTCAAAGATGTCCTCCAAGCTTCATCCTCGTACAAAGACCCTATTGTATCTCGCCAATTATCCATTCTCTTGATTTTCGATTTTTTGGAACCTTCAAATTTCCATACTAGGATTGCTGACACAACCATGGATGTTAAAACAAATATTGCACAGAGGAAGAACCTCCAATTCAGCCAATAACTGGGGTCGGTTGTTTCCGCTGTCATGACTGGCTTTTGGTATGAGGATCTATCTGTTAAGATAATCGTGGTGTTACATTACACTTGTTGAAAAATAAAAGAAAATCATTGAGTTACATATACCTGCAGTATGAAAATTCTATCATCTCATAAATGACTGCTTTTTTTCAAATTCCAAGTCCAATGGCAGAAGTATAAATGTATAACTGACTACTTCAAATACAGACTATAAAGTACAGCGATCATACACATTAATGATTAGGCAGAAAAGTTCAGGGATATAAATCATCATAAGTAAACATGAAAATGCGCAATGAAAGACGATGTGAAGTCAATAGTAAATGTACAGCACAGAGTCACATACAGAAACAGATGTTTAATTACAGAAAAAAGCAAGACGATTTCTGGTAAAGTAGTTTTAAAAAATGAACTTAATCCTTAGTGAACTGAGACCCACTTCTCATGAGGCAGAACAACAATCAAAATCATCGCCATCGAATTGACGTATCGAAACAAAACAATTTGGCCATTTCACCCAGGAAAAAAAAAGGAAAGAAAAAAAGAAAAAGGGAAAAAAATTGAATTTCCAAAAGACAAGGGGGGAGAAAAATAAAATATAATTGAAAATATGTAGAGTTCAGAAATATAGAAACCAGAAAACAGTGTGTTGAAGTAAAAATTAATTTGGGCAAAACTGTAAACAAAAGCAGAAACCCACATTTCAAAGTTCAACCTCAACTTTCATGAATGCGATTGGGGCTCCCTCAAAAAATATATCTTTTTAAACGTAAATGAAAAGGACGGAAACGACATAGCAAATGAAAATCAGATCAACCAATTTGAGACTTTTTTCAGATAAAATGCATAACACTAGGATATCCAACCAAAAATAGGATGATCTCTCTCTCTCTTTCTCTCTCTACACACACACACACAAATCAATGTATATCATCTGCACAAACGAAAATCAAACTAATGAAATGGAATCAAGTTTCGAATTACCTCTGTTTTTATGTGATCAATCCTTCTCTCTCTCTTCTTATTATTGAATCTGTTGGAGGGCGAATTCTTGGACCAGTGAAGGTAGCTGAGAGAGAGAGAGAGAGAGAGAGGGGTGCAGTTGAGAGAGAAATACAGAGGAACAAGAAAGCCACGAATAGTAAAAAAAGTACGCGACGTCAAGAAAAAGTGAGACTAGTTATTAAAAAAAACAAACTTAAGGGGTTTGGAGTGACAACGTCCAAAATTGTTAGTGGTAATTTTTATTAAATAATAATTTTTGATAATTTGTGATAATTTTTAATAATTTTTATAATTTAATAAAATATTTGATAATTTTTTAGGAGAGTAACATATTATAAAATAATAATAATAATTAATATTTTGTCAAACATTGACTTTGTAACTTTTAACAGGTTTTTGCATAAAAAATTGTGGTTACAAACTGGTTGTTAACTCCAATTTGATTTGCACTTCCGACTAAAGAAGCTTCCGTGAAAGTGTTGTTTTATAAACTCCCAGCCAAGGGTTGAAACGGTCCCGTCATTGCTTGCAAATCATTGGCAACTTATTACACTAATTATGGGCCACATGTCCTGATCTAGCTACATGATGGAGGCCACTATTCTTAACGTGTCTGATTTTAGTACTATATTGGGAGAATAAAAATTAATTTTTTTCTTGTATTTGGGAGAGAAAAAAAAAAGATTTAGTTTTTAGTAGTTAATATTTTATTTTTTTATTCAATTGATATATTTAATTTTTATGATTTAAAAAACACTTAAAATATAATAGAGTAATTTTATTCATTTTAGGATAATAAGACAAGATTCATGCAAACGAGACCTTAGATTCGGACTTAATTTGAAAAGAAAAAAAATTTTTTTTGGTAACTAGTAACCAAAAAAGTTAATTTTTTTCTGTATTTGAGAAGAGATAAAAAGTTAACTTTTTTAGTAGTTAACATTTTATAACTCGTTATTCACTATATATATTTACAATTCGTAGTTATCAAAAGCTGTCAAACGGAGTTTCATAATTGTATTTTTGAATATTTTAAAATTTAATAAATTTGTTAAATAATTAATTTATTATAAAATTTGAATTAATCAAAATCATACAATTGAAATAATATATTAGAAGTGATTTAAAATGCAATTTATTTTAAATTATTTATCCTCTATTTTCAAGATCAATTATTACAAAATTAAATTAAGGGTAAGCATTTTATTGTAAATTTATTATTTTTTTTATCTTGACTCAAATTTAACAAATTAAAATGTACCATAAATTTAAATTGCCTGAAAATCTAATTGAGTTGTAAAATTTTTAAATTGAATTTGATTAACTTACTATTTAATTCAGTTATACATATAATCAACATGCACTGAGATAAATCACAAGATATATTTTAGATAAATATAAATAAGTAAAAGAGAAGACAATTTGTCCATCATTCGTGAATTGATTACGGAATCATGCATGGTGTTTTGGAATGCGTACAGCTAGAAAATTGGCTGGGCAACAATTGATACTTGAAAATTAAGGTGTAATGACTAAGTATTTCTAATCAATTGGCCTAGCAAACATTCTTTTACAACCTTAAAAAAGTAATAATAATAATAATAATAATAAGTAAATTTTTATTAAGAAAAATTAAATTAATTAATAATTTAAATTTTTAATTTGTTACGACATAAAACCTTCGTTTACAAATATTTCATTTTGTGATTATCTATTTAGGGGTCATTTCGTTAAATATTTATTAATAAATTGAGAATTAATATTACAATTAAACGGTGAGACTTTGAGGTAAGTTTGGTCAATAATTTGAAGATAGAAATTGTAATTTGTTCATAAAAACTTCAAAAAATTTAGGATAATCACAACTTGCAGACAACGTTATTATTTAATTTAAATCGTAATATGATGGCTGCGAGTTTAATATAAATTTAAAAATATCATTCAATTGTGGCAACTGTTATCAGCATAGAGCAATTTTTAGTCCACGTACAAGTTAATTTAAATTGAAGTGCAAAACCAGTGACGAATTTCTCTTTAATTTTATTAAAATTAAAATTTTGTCGGATGCATGAAATTTCATAGCCACGTACGCACAACTACTCCTCCCGACTTTTTCAACGACAATTGGGTGAAAAACAACAAATTAATACTGCATATTTCAAGTTCAAATGTACGACTTTTGGACTTTCCCAATTCACAAGTCTCTCTTATCATTTGAATCATTTTCTTCAAACTGACTTTTATTAAAAAAAAAATAATATGGTAAAATAGGCATTTTTATATGTGACTTATTAGTGATTTCATTTTTCCAAACAATACGCGTGGGCGATTCACATTCATCGTTGCAGGTTACGTTGGATTTTTTATGCCCTATTTTTGTATATCCAATGGATTATTAATAAAAATTATTTCCTTTTACATACATTTATATTGGCTGTGTTTGGTATTGTAAAAAATAAGATAAATTGAGATAAAATGTCACGCCACGAAATCTACGATCGGAGGCGTGGGAACGAAACCCAAAAAAATATCAAATCATGAAAAATGTACCATATCAAAGCGGAAACTAATTAAAGTAAGTATTTATTCAATTTATTAAATATTCAAAATACCTTTAAAATGCCTTAAAAATGGGCTACAAAATCATGTCACAATATGGGCCCAAATTAATACTCCATTACATTAAAATTTAAATGTTAGAATGCAAAATAAAACAAATCATCCAGCTATAACAACCCAAGACGGTTAGCTAACCCACTGGTCCATTACGAGCATCAACTCCTGTATTACCAACTGTAGTAGGGGGTAAGCACTAAATTTCACGTGTGCTTAGAAAGTGTTTATAAAATATAATTTCTTAATCATGCAAAACTATTAACACTAATTAATAAGAATAAAATTTAAAATCTTATAATTTTTAAAATATCCATATTTAATCATCACATTCAAATTATATAGTTACTTAGCCATGATCCCACAGTCTCATGCTAAAAATAAGTCATATCACATCATTCACATCACCACATATCATTATCATACTATGAGTCAGGTACTCTGCAAGTTTAGTCTGTGGTCTCAGAACTAAACCCAAAATAAATCCCCAGACCTAAGCCGTATGGTACAACTAGTCCCACAGTCCTAGATGTACTCATCACATCCCTAGACCTCAGTCATGATACAATTGGTTCCGCAGTCCTAAATGTACTCATCACATCCCTAGACCTCAATCATGGGTTACAATTGGTCTCGCAGTACCAAATGTTCTCATTTGCCTTAATAGGCAAACTGGTCCCACAGTCTCGGTACTAAATATACAATAGAATAAGCTGTATATATATTTCGTAAGTTTCTAACTTACTGGTTATACTAACTATCCTGCATAGGTTTTGGGGGCTTTCAACCATTGGGCTCTAGAACCCACTCTTTCTAATACCCTTAATAACCCCAAAACTGAAAAATCAAATCTCAAGTAATTCCTTTAATTAACAGCACAACATACACAAAAGTTCTCCTTAATTTGATTTTTTCTTGAGTTATTCCCTTTACTTTATAAGTTTTATGAAGTGTGAATGTATTTCGGGCCTAAGTTTCATGTTGCCCTTCCATAAAAATATTCTCATACAAGATTTATCAAATAAATATCATGCAACCATATTTAGGAATATATTTGCAGCTAGCTTGGTAAATAAAATTTTATATCAAGCATGTATGACAATTAAGGATTCAAGACATAAATTTTGATAATTCATAAAAAATATAAAATGAAATATTTTATACTAATTCAAAAGCCTAAAATACTTATAATTAAGTCCAGTTTCATGAAAATAAGATTTAAAATTTATTCATAAAACCATATAATACAGATTTTAAGAATACTAAATGGGTATTTCTGCTAGAACCATACAGAACAGCCTATTTTCACGATTTTTATAAAATTTATTTTAAATCCAAAAATTTTGAAATTTTTACAAAAAGCTCATTCATATATCTAGTTTAACATATAAAAATTTTAAAAATTATATCAACTTTTATTTATACCCTTTATACCAAATATCTGACTGCTGTCAGTACAACAATGTAAACCAAGCAGCCAAGTTTCAATATTTTTATAAAATAAATTATTCGTCAAAAAATTATAAAAATTTTACTGTAGAATATTTAACATGTCTAGTTTCATATATAAAATTCTTAGAAATAAATTTAATCTCCAGGTTCATTTTTATACCGAAAATCAAACTCCTGTTAGCACAGCAATTTAAAACAAACAGTCAAATTTCACGATTTTTGTAAAATCTATTTTAACTCAAAAAAAATGAAATTTTTACTGGATATTAGTTTGGATATGTACTCCCATATATAAAATATTGCAAATTAATTCGACCTCTAAGTATGAATTTCATATAAAAACAATATGCTGATCCTAGCATAAAATCCCAACCAATCAGTCAAGGTTGACTTTTTTTAATAAATTAATTTAAATTTCAAAAATTATGAAATTTTTACAGGAAACTCATCTACATGTCTAATTTAACATATAAAAGTTTCAATAATTAAATCGATCTCTAAGTACGATTTTTATGGGAAAACAGTGTACCCATTTCAGTGTGAAAGTTTCAAAATTTCACATAATCAAGAATCAATTCATAGAATATGTTTTTCATCTCTTGCACATATATAAATATATATAAATGACATGATAAAAAAACTATATCAAATAAACACAATCTTACCTACCTTGCTACACACGTAGACGATCAGTGTGTAAAGCGATCAACACCAACTCAAGTTGGCCTTAAACACCATCCGGTAATCTCTTTGAAACGATAATTAGGCGTTTTTTGAAAATCTCTCAACGATCTTTACCAACGTACAATCGATAGCATGATCTCTCCCCCCTCTCTTTTAAATTCGAAAGGCCAAAATGAAAAATGTAGAGTTTTTTGGTAGAATATTATAGATGGTGAAGATTTTAAACAACCCAAGAGTCTCCCCTTTGCCCACTCATACAAGCACTTACAAATCTCCCATTAATATCTTCCACACTCCAACACTAAATTCAATTTTAACTATAACCCTTTAACCTCCCTCGTCATAATTACTTCTCAGCCACCTCTTTCATCCAATGGGAAAACACAATATATAATATATATACATACATACCATTGTTAGCACGCACACAAATACTAATAATAAATAAATAAATAAATAAAAATTAATGTAAGCACACTTAATGCATGATATACATACATACCATAACTTTAAAATCTCATTTTTAAATAAAATTTTAAATGGCACAAAAAAATCTGAAATTAAATGTAAATAATTCTAAAATAAAAATTAAATCACAAAAAAATGTGGGTCTTTATATAAAATGTAGTTTAGGGTTAATTTTAGCGTATTTTTTCTGAATAGTAGTAAACTATGGGAACGAATTTGAAAAACTGTTTGAAAGCTTTGGAACGAATTTTGACACGAAAGTTTTCGACACGAAGAATATGATTATAAAAAAAAATTTACGCATTCAGTTAACCTCCTTTCAAATTTTTTATTTTTTTTAGCGAAATATTGAAATTTTTTAAAATTAATAATGGTAGGAATTTGAGTGATATAGAGATTGTTGAAGATTTATAGTGATTTATTTTGTTTGTTAGAAGTCCAAACACAGTATAGTAATTATATTGTTGTGTAAAATATGTTGGGGTTAGAAAACAAATTTAAGTTAAATATTCTGCATGTGAATAAGATTCATGTATAAAGGGTTATGATTTCACCAATCATTTGTATTTCATTGTTTTGGTTCATAATTAGGGGGAAATTACGTTTCCACGTCATTTTCAATTATTAGAATGTGGTCTGGGTATAGGAACAAAAGAGTAATAGTGCTCTCGCTAGTACTTTTGTACACCCAAAGCTCATCCATATTCTTGAAAAAAATCGAACGATTCGATTGTCCAATCGAAACGGATGTTCTAACTCTGGAAAATTTTGCTTAAGTTCATAAATATATCTTCGTAGCTTGCATATTTTGTGAATATCCCCATTGGACTCAAAACCTTCGTGTCGATCTTTGTAGATTTCTTCCTCAATGTTACCACTAGAAAAAGCGATTTTAACAGCTATTTACCATATCTTGTAGTCATGGTATGCACCAATGACCAAAAAAAAAAAAAAAAAAAATCCAAATGGATTTAAGCATGGCTACAAGGGAAAATTTTCTTCATAATCAATCCCTTGACGGTATTTAAAATCTTTCGCTATAAACATTGCTTTCGAGATTATTAAAATCTTGATTTAAATCTTAAAATTTTACGATTTTATAATGTCAGATTGAAAAAATTTATTTTATTTTATGTAAAATTTTAATAACGATAAAATAGGTATAATTTCGATTATCGCAATTTTATAAGTGATTTTATTAATTTTAAAAATTAAAAATTTTTGTGTAATTTTCTTAAATAAAATAATATTTTTAATTTTTTTTTTCAAGTGATAGAACTTGTTACTTTTTTTTTTGTTAGATTTGTTTTTATTCTATATCATTATTCTTTTATATGCTATGATAGTTAAGATTATGTGCATTGTTCTATCAAATTGATCATCTAAATTAAATGTAGTGGTTAAGATGAACGTCAAGAAATTTATAATAAAATATTATAAATATATTTTATATCTTACAAAAAATTAAAATAAAATAAAATTAGTATTTTAGTATTAATTGCATAGATCACACCAAACATTTTAAAGATTTTAATTGTATGCAACGCCGATCTCGACAATTTAGTTGCCCAACCCCAGTTTTGAAAATGTTATCATTTCCTACTAGTATACAAGTTAAGACAAAGGGTAAAAGGAAGGACGGCCGGAGGGTAAAAGCGTCGGCCTTGTTGCTGTTTGTTTGTTCTTGTGCTGGGCAGTTGCCTAGTTGGGTCTAAATTTTTTTTTCTTATCAGTCCAATTTTTTTTTTTTTAAGTTGTCCTTGACACAGGGTGTTGCCCAAACTCAGGGACTTACTAGGCTCACTCCTAGGCTGGCCTTGATTGTATGATTGGATAAATGGGTATAGAATCAAAAATATAATCTTTTTGTGAATTTTGTTAAGGGTTTGTTTTGTTAATATCGGTAAATTTTTACGTGTAACATTTTCTTGATGCATGTTTTTCTTATCTTCTCTTATTAAAAAAATTTTTACTTATAAAAAAATAGAAGATTTAGAGGAATAATTGTAATATAATAAATTATATTTTTATGTTATAAGCATTGAGTAAAAATTTATAATTTTACGGCTTAATTTTTTAAAATTTTCATTAATTTTAAATAGAATTTCAATTTTAATAACCTTATGACTTATAAGTCCCTAGCCCATGTTTCTTTTTGCAAACCCATTGACAAGCGGTAGAAACTCTCTCTCCTGGACGGTCTACAAATGTTAGACTTGGTTGAGATGCAAATAATACATTTCAGATTTCATTGTTTCTTTGCATTTTTCTGAATTGATGTCTTATAGTATTTTCTTTTGATTGAAGTGGGAGTAAGAGATTAAAAAGTTATTAGAAATTTGCCTTTAAAGTTTATTTTGATTGATGTTACTATGAATGTTATATTTTAATTATTTTTTCTACTATTCATATAACAGACGTATCATTCAACTTCCTTGAACATATTTATGTCAACTCCATATAAATTACACATTGTTTCAAATAATTTTGATATTTTTATTTTTTTAAATTGAAAAATAAAAAATATCAAATTTACAATATTATAATTAATTTTTGAGTAAAGCGGCGGTTGGCAGTGCAAATTTTAGTTTTTTTTATTAATTTTTAGTCAAAAATTGTTATTTGTAATTTTTGGTGTGTTTGGTGAAATAAATTGTAATTTTTAGCAACTTTTACAATTTTTGGGTGTTTGTTAAAATTTTTGGTAATATTTAATATTTTTTAGCAACTTTTAAGTGTTTGGTAAAATTTTTAACAATTTTTTGTGTATTTAGTAAAATTTTAAGTGGAACAAATTACTGTAGCTGAGTAAAAAAAGTGGCAAAAGTTGAGGTTTCCCCAAACGCTCAACTTACAATTTTTGGTAAATTTTTACATTTTTGTGTGCTATTAAACGGGACCTAAATATATTACAATTTATCTATTATTTCAACATCTTATTTACTTGTCAAATTTTATTTCCCAAATAGTATTTTTTTTTTACTTTTATTATTTAGGTTATGTTTGATTCATTATAAATATCTAAAAAAATTTAAAAATTTTTAAAAATTATTTATTTTTATTTTTATTTCACTTTTTATTATTCTAAATTTACGGATATTAATTTACTATAAAACCGCATTAAAGCACGTAACTTATCATCAGAAACCCTACTGCCTCAACCGCATTAAAGGCCCTCTTTTTCGTTCATTCTCCGCCGAATAAACCCTAAGTCGGCGACTCCGCCGCGGCGGCGATAGGAGCAATGCAGATCTTTGTGAAAACCCTAACCGGGAAGACCATAACTCTAGAAGTCGAGTCTTCGGACACCATTGACAATGTCAAGGCCAAGATCCAAGACAAGGAGGGCATTCCGCCGGACCAGCAGCGGCTCATCTTCGCCGGAAAGCAGCTCGAGGACGGCAGAACCCTAGCAGACTACAACATCCAGAAGGAGTCCACGCTCCACCTCGTCCTCCGCCTGCGCGGCGGAGCAAAGAAGAGGAAGAAGAAGACCTACACTAAGCCCAAGAAGATTAAGCACAAGAAGAAGAAGGTCAAGCTCTCCGTGCTTCAGTTCTACAAGGTCGATGACTCCGGCAAGGTCCAGAGGCTGAGGAAGGAGTGCCCCAATGCGGAGTGCGGTGCCGGGACTTTCATGGCCAACCACTTTGACAGGCATTATTGCGGCAAGTGTGGCTTGACCTACGTTTATCAGAAGGCCGGTGGTGATTAATCGTTCACTGTTTTTAGTTAATCTTATGATTATGAATCTGAGTTACATTTACATTTTATGGTGTAAAACGTTCTGTATTTTGTTAAATTTTGGATATTAATGTCTGAATTTTGATTGCTTTGGTTGCTATGGGATGAATTTTGCTTAAATGAATCCAATTTTGCCTGGGATAATCTGTTCACATTAGCTTCTTTGGTTAATAGTTGGTCTATGCCAAAATTGCGGTTTTAGAGGTTTTTCTATTTTTTTTCGCGAAAATGTATGATTTATATGCTTTTCATATGTGTTAATTATGGGCATTATTGTCGTCCATACCTATCATGTGCAAGTTGAGTTTTTGTCTGATGGTGTGATGCTGTGTTGTAATTGTTTGTTTGTGCTTTTAAAGGGAAATGGGACAGGGCATATTCATATTCTGGGGATGGAGTTCTAGGTTTTGTTCGCGCAATTCAATCTTAAAATTTCTTCTAGGAAATGAATCCTTTTGTTGATGAGACCAGTTTTGTTATAATTAGCATGACAATTTCTTAGTTGAAAGAAAGTTGGGGCAGATTAAGCTTGTGCTGTCAATTATCCTTTTGGATTTCCTATTATATTTCCTTTCTTAAGTGTATAAATCACATTTATCATTTCCACCAGTTCTTTTTCTTGTCTTTTAGTTAAAATAATAATGCAGGTTCTTTTTGTTAAAATAATAATGCAGGTTTGTTTGTTCATTGGGAGACTTGAATAAATCAGTTACATAAGGGTGAACAAAAGTAGAGGTTTAGAACTAGATAAAATGAATTGACTATCAGTGTAGCCCTTTGCTGATTATTTCACATTTTGTTTAATAATTATATTTTATCATGTTTGTCAGTTTGTGTGATGAGAATAACTTCCGACCTTCTGTTCCTCCTAGAGATGAAAAAAGAATTTTTCATGATACTGTATAATAAGCAGTGGATGAAATTAGGGGTATCATTGCTCGTCTCTATGGAGAGTGTTAGTGCACTGAAACTATAAATGAAAGTGAGAACAAAATATCACTTTTTTTTCTAATAGAATACTCGAAATGATTCCATTTCCTGGGAGACCAAAATGTATCACCGGTGGAACAGACAATGACAATTGGGCAGACAACAATTTGATCTGTTGTGATTTAAGGTCTGGTAGGGCTAATCCTTGGTTCTGTATGGTAGTGGAGCTAGAGATGTGTGAAGATTTTACAGCCTGAACTAGTAACAGGTTTTAGGGTGATAAACAAATTTTAAGTGATAGTTCCAGGCGATGCATTAAATCCTTAATATGAAGGTTGTGTTTACACAAACTGTTCGTATCTAGGGGGCTTAGTTTTTTGTTATTGTTTGTATTAATTCCACAGCCCCCCCCCCCCTTCTCTCTCTCTCTGTTCCCATTAAGGAGGTTAAATTTAAGGCTATAACATCCTTTAGAATGATGTTTTATTATTTCTCTCTTTTCTTCTAGCGCTGGGGAAATCCACTTGAATTACCACCAACACAGTAATATTCTCTATGAAGTCAACTAGACATTGGCTGGAATCATCCCCAAAAAATGCAGGACTTTGGAAACCAAATGGAAACTCAAGAGAAGACCTGGGTAGGGCTTATAGCTGTTAGATTCTTTTTAGTCCACTGGTAGCATAGTTAGGGATTGATGTGGTTGGTCTTTTTCGATCTATGTAATTATTATTGAAATCTTCATCTAATTTTGAGAATATCCCATTTTGATTTGTGGATGCTTCACTAAAAAAAAAAGGAGAGAGAGAAAAAATATTTGACCTGAGAAATTCACTCCCAGGCCAAACCCTGGGGAGTGAATCTCCTTGGAAGATGATTCTAGGTGTAGAAACATTCTAATGTGTAAATGATAGAATGCAGCGGCTACTTTGTGTCTGTACCTTTCTGCAAACAAACAAGGGAAGCCTATTTGTCCTAGCTGTACCCTCCACCAGATATAGGAAAAGTTATTCCTGGTGGCCCTGCAGTTATATTGGCATGGGTGGTTCCTAACGTGGGTGCTTTTCCAACAGCTAGTGAATACTAGTCCGAGCAGCCCATGTTTCCAAAATTATTAGATTGGGTGCGTTTGGAATTCTAACTAAATCTAAAAGTTTTTAAAAGTGTATTTTGAAATTATTGTGTAATAATTATTGAATATTTATATTTGATTTGATATAAAATTGTTAAAAAGTATATAAAGTGACATGTGTCAAAATTTTAGTGAAAGATTTTAAAAAATTTTGGAGTTTTGTGTATTTTTTGTACACGTGTCAGATCACTTTTATTTGAATGTTGGCAAAATTTGTTGGAACGGAGCATATGTGGTTCATTCCAACGGCATTTCAAAATTTTGGCAGATCGTGTCAGCGACAGTTATGTCAACTTTTGAGTTTTTTTGGATTTTTTTGAGGCTCCAAACGAAATTTTGGCAGATCGTGTCAGCGACAGTTATGTCAACTTTTGAGTTTTTTTGGATTTTTTTGAGGCTCCAAACGAACCCATTGTATCGGCGTGGAGAAGCGCTGCAAGTTCTCTCAATTTTGGTGATTGTTCTTAGGGCGTGTTTGGAAATTCAAAAAAACTCAAGTTTTGGTAGTTTTTTGAGTTTTTTTTTGTACTTTTTTGTGTGTTTGGTTGAATCAAGTGGAATTTTTAGTATTTTTTAGTAACTTTTAGGTGTTTGGTAAATTTTTTACTGTAGCAAAGTAAAAAAGTGGTAACTTTTGAGTGTTTGGTATGTTTTTTTACTGTAGCAAATCAAAAAAAGTATAATTATGGAATGTATTTTTTATTGTAGCAAATCAAAAAAGTGAGAAAATTTGTAATTTTGTCAAACACACCAAAAGTAATTTTTGGTATTTTTTTGCTAATTTTTGAGTTGCCAAACGAGTTCGTAGTTTTTTTTCCATTTTATATGACTTTTTTTCATCAAAATTTATTTTTTTTAGAAGTTGTAACTTTTAAACATGTTAATCGTATTTATAACAAAAAAAGAAATTGAAAAAATCACGTTTGTTTGTGTAAAAACTATCTACTTAGATAAAAAAAATAAAAATTAATTTCTATTCTTTATTTTTTGTTTTTTCTTAAACAGACGTGATTTTTTTTTATTTTTTTCGGATGCGATTGGCGACCCTAAAGGTACACTTTCTTAAAAAAAATAATAATAATTTAGGTGAAAAAGTCAGGTAAAACAAAAAAAAAAAAATTAAAAACCCTTTCGTAACCAAACAAAGTCTTGATTTTTAAGGAATGTGATTCATGATTCTTACCCGTTGCCTTGGCCTGGCAGTGAATCCAATAATTCCCAAGGTCGATTATTAAACTTTAACAAGTTGAATTTGGCTCTTTCGATGGCTCGATATAAATTTGTGGTTGAGCCAAGATACTTCGGTCGAAAAATTCATTAGTCAGTTCAAATATATATACATACATAAGATAAAAGTACATCTTATTTTAAGGCGTGGATATTTATACTTTTTTATTAACTTTTTTACTCTATAATAATTTTAATAAAATAGAATAATGTAGAGTGAGATAAACTAATAAAATAGTGTATTTATCATTTCTTGTATTTTCTGTGTGTTTGAAGTGATAAAAAATAAGAAAAAATAAGATAAAACGTGATTTTGGATAAAGAATGGCATTTGGTGTAAAATCGTTTGGTGTTTGGTGTTTTCTTTCAAATCGTATTTTTTGAAGATAAACAATTTTAAAATCGTTAGAACAGTTTTCCAAATCTATTTTAATGGATTTGAAAAATGCAGCTCAATGTTCTGCACAGTAGTTCTTTTCTCTCTTTCTTTTGCATCAAACCATTAGAACGATTTTTCAAATTTGTTCTAACAGATTCAAAAAGTCTCTTTGAAGATCTATAACTCTAAAAACGTTAGAATTGTTTTTCGAATTCATTGTAACGGATTTAAAAAAAATTCGTATAAGATAACGATAATTATATTCGTTTGAAAAACCTTCAACTTGAAGAAAATGATTGTCAAAAACATTTTCGCAGTCAATTAATTTCCTTCTAGATTTTTCATTTTTTTAGTGAAATATTAAAATTTTTTCAAATTAGTAAAAATGAGAAAGTGTAAATGTGTAGTAAAGAATTTTTGTGATTTATAGAAGTTGTTGTAAATTTATTTTGTTTTTTTTTTTTTTTTTTTTGGTTTGTTGACACTCCAAACGGTGGCTTTATTGAAATATTGCTATCTTCTGGGGTCAGGGAGAAACCCGCAGCCGCTACTCATGAGTGCGCACTGAGTGAAATCCGCCCCGTGGTCTTAGCCGGCAAAGAATCACGAGGACGTAAACCAGTCTAGGCAAGCCCTGGCTGACCGGCTCAGCTGAGAAGGCTGTTAGATGACCCTCCACAATTAGAGTAAAGACTGCCCCTAAGAGGAGTCGAACCCGGGATCTATTGGTCCCAGGCCCTTCATTGATTTAGATTTCGTTTGTAGTGACAAAAAATTCTAAAAAAACGGTAAAAAATATTAAAAATTTTTAAAAATTATTCACTTATTATCTCATTATACGAATTACAAATTCATAATTTATCTTACTTTATTTTATTTTACTTTTTATCATTCTAAATGTATCTTTTATTACGTGTGAAGCAACATGTGAAACAAACGAGCAGTAGCCCACTCTAGTCCTATGCGACTTGGGACCTCCGCCATCTCATCAAAAGATTTGAAGATTAACGGGTTGTTTGGTTGGATAAAATTAATTAAAATTTATTAATTTTTTATATTTTTTATTAAATTTTATTATATATTATTTTTATATTAAAATTTTATATTCTTACTATACTTTTTAACTAGATTTTTACCGATCAAACACCTCTAACTGCAGGGGCTTTCCGCAATTTCAAAGTTACTTGAAGCATTGTCCACTAATTCAAGGGCCATATTGTAATTTGGCTAAAAGCTCAAAGCCGTACCAATCCAATGCTTGAACGCACAATAATGAGTTTGTTTGTTTGGAATAAGAAAAAATGAGATAAATTGAAATAAATTGTGGTTTGGAGAAAGTTTGTAATACGTGCAATGAGAGAAAAAATTGATGTGATATAAAGTTAACAGAGATTTATAAAGATTTTTAAAGATTTTCAACAAAATATTACACGCCAAACGCAGCCAATGTTGATTCATAACAATTCACCAATAAAATTAGATTGGGGGCCTGAAGTTACTTTGAAACTTCAGGGATTTAAAGTTAAATCTCAGCTGTTCAATTAATATGAATTTGATCTGATTCTTCAATTTCAAAATTTATTTTTCACCTTTAAAGTGGGATAAAACAATCAATTGAGAAAACATTAAATGATGAATTGAATGGAAGAAAGAGAAAATTTTAAATGATGAAAAAGAAAAAAAAAGAAAAACTAAACATAAATAGAGATAATAATTAAATATAAATAAAGATATAGTAAAATTTTAATTATTTTTATTTTTTAAAAATAATTAAATTTATATTAAAGATAAATAAAAATATAGTAATTTTTTAAATATTTTATTTTTAAAGGTATATTGAAATTTATGTATATTAATTTAAAATTTTAGTTATTTATTTATCTTTAGTTGTTATCTTTATTTAGTTGTTTAGCTGCAAATCTTAGTCTGAAAAAAAATTTATTATTGTTTAGCTGCAAATCTTAATCTGACAAAAAATTTATTATATCTCTATTTATCTTTAATATAAATTAACATATTTTTAAAAAGTAAAAATAATTAAAATTTATTATTTTTTATTTATTTTTAGTTGTTATCTTTATTTGTCTTTATTTGTCATATTCTTACTATTACAAATCCAAAGTAAATAATGACATAATTCAGTTGTAAATCTTAGTCTAATAAAAAATTTATTATATTTTATTTATCTTTAATATAAATTTACATATTTTTAAAAAGTAAAATTAATTAAATTTTATTATTTTTATTTATATTTTATTGTTATCTTTATTTATTTTTTCTTATCATATTTTTACTGTTGCAAATTCAAAATAAATAAGGATATAGCAACTAAGATAAATATTTAATTATTATCTTTATTTATGTTTAGTTTTTTTTTTTTTCTTTTCTCTTTCATCATTTAAAATTTTCTCTTTCTTCCATTTAATTCATCATTTAATATTTTCTCAAATGACTGTTTTACCCTACTTTAAAGGTGAAAAATAAATTTTGAAATCGAATGGTCAGATCAAGCTCATATTAATTGAGCGGTTGAGATTTAACTTTAGGTCTCTAAAGTTTAAAAGCAACTTCAGGCCCCCTCAATCCGGTTATTGCACCACCATTTTGCTGGTAATTAATGTGAAAGTTATTTAGCGGGTGTTTGGTGCAATAAAAATTATTAAAAAATTTTAAAAATTTCTTAAAATTTTTTAATACATTTTACACTCTTTGTATTTTATAAAATTTTTATAAATTTATATATATCTATATATCTTAACAATTTTTTTTATAAATCCTAATAAATTTTTTCAAACCTTAATAATATTTAACGAATCTTAATAATTTTCTATGAATCTCAAAAACATTTAAAACACTTTCAATAAATTATGATATAAAATTCTAATAAACCCAAATAAATCGTTTGAACAATTTTTTCTCTCTAAAAAGTTGATACAAAAGTTAAAAATTTTATTATTCATATCTCAAAAAAGAGTTTGGTGGCTACGCGCTAAAAGTTAAAAAAATTATTCAAATCACATTTTTCGTGGATCTAAACGCAGTCTTATATATGCATTTTATCTGACTAATTTCTTCTTTATTTTTTTTTCTTATTCTATTTAATTTTTTTTTTCTTGTTTTGTTCCTTTTATTTTCCAAATTATTAATTAAGGTTAGTGTACGAAGTAGCAGCTTGTCAATGGTCGTGGTTACAGTTAGGCACGGCCACTGCAGCAGCCTGATCTCTGTGAACCCGAAAGCCTCATTTGTCCCTTTGGATCTTTTGCATCTCTTAACCAAGATCATGAAGTACTGAATGTTGGTTTCTCTCTAACTCTTACTAACATTTACGCAAAATGTGCACACGAGTCTCTGAATTTCTTCCTCGATTTATTTCTTACCTTCCTCTTCTTCTTCTCTCTATTTCTTTCCCCCCTTTTTTTCTTATTTCAATAAATTTTCAGTTTCTTTTTTTTTAAACAAAAAGGGCATTGAAAAAAAAAAAAAAGAGAGAGGTAGAGAGACAGAAGTTAAGAGCAATTAAAGAAGAAAATTAAATAGAATTTATGAGATTCAAAGTTCAAAGAAGAAAATTAAAAGGTATATATATGAGATTCCGAATTGTGATACGGTTTCAAAAGATGAGAGATGCAAAAAATTGTCCTCCCTTTACTTATCGCTCTCTGTGTGTGTGTGTGTGTGTGTGTGTGTGTGTGTGTGTGTGTGTAGACTTGAAAGCTATCTTCAAAGTTTGGACATTTTTGTGTCTACCATGAAGCAAACCGACATAGAGGCCGTTTGGAGGTTTAAAAACAAGAACAAAAAGTGAAATTTTTTTGTAGTTTTTTGTATATTTTTTTAATTACATTTTTTTGTGTGTTTGGTGAAATAAAGTGTATTTTTTAGTATTTTTACAACTTTCAGGTGTTTGGTAAATTTTTTATTGTAACCAATAAAAAAATGATAACTTTTTATGTATTTGATATATTTTTTACCGTAATAAATAAAAAAAGTGAGAAAAAATTATGATTTCTAACCTTTAATATTATTTTAATAATTTTCGAGCCTCCAAATGGACCATAGTATGTTTTGTCTTCAAACCAAAGATTATTATGGATTTCTTTTTGTTCACAAAAGTGAACTTCAAAATTTCCCCATTTCAAGGGGAAACTAATTGAAACTTTGACATGTCTCTGAACGCGTACTTTCAGTGGGCCCATCTCCCACCAATTCAGTATTAAAGAGATGGTGAGAGCCGTGGAACTAGGGGCAACTGATCAGAGAAAGATGCCAAGGAGCTCAGATGTTAGAGAGGTATGAATATTCTTTACATACATACATATATATATATATATATATATAAGTATAATTAATATATATAGTTATTAAACTCAATTAGTAGTTGCTTTCCATTTCCTACCTGAAGATCATTTGTTTCTCAGCAAATTGTCTTGATTAAAAACCGGGAAAATTCTTCTCTTCCGGAAAAATCTATCCGAAAGAAATAGTTATGATATGACAATGTCATTTTTTAAAATTAAAATGCATTTTAATAACTATTTTTATTAATTTAAATTGATAACTCCTTAGGTGATCCCACACAAACATACATATATACATATATATATATATATATATATATATACTAGTAACTTTTTCTGAGAATCAGTGTAACATTAATATTAGAACTATCTTCTTATAAGGACTAATATGTGTGTGTATATATATAATAACTTTTTCTGAGAATCAGTGTAACATTAATATTAGAACCATCTTCTTATAAGGACTAATATGTGTGTGTATATATATATAATAACTTTTTTTGAGAATCACTGTAACATTAATATTAGAACTATCTTCTTATAAGGACTAATATGTGTGTGTATATATATAATAAAAGAATATATATATATATGTAAAATAAAAAAATTGAGAATTTCAGTTAATTGCAAGGCAAACCCTTTCATTTCAAGCCCTATATATATCACTTACACTCCTTTTAAAATTATAGATTTGATGGAATCTGATTTCACTTTATGAGAGTTCGGCCTCGTTTGAAGTAAGAAAAAATTAGATAAATTGAGATAAAATATGGTTTGTGATTAATTTTGGTGTCATTTTTTTTTTCTAAAAGTAAGCAAACCGTGGGAACGATTTTTCAAATCCATTCCCACGGATTCAAAAAAATTCACAAAAAATAGCGACAATGGTACTTGTTTGAAAGCTTTCGACAAGAAGAATATAATTGTATAAAAAATTTACACATTCGATTAACCTACTTTCAGATTTTTTTTTTATTTTTTTAGCGAAATATTGAAATTTTTTGAAATTAGTGATGGATGAAAAATTAGAGGTAGAGAAATTGTTAGAGATTTATAGAGTTTTTTGGAGTTTGTTAGTATGCCAAACTGGCCCTTCTTATCAATTCTTATGTTTGGAACTAAAATAAAATTTTATACATTAGATTTCATTTCATTTCATAACTTAAATTTTGAGTTTTCTATATAATTTGAAATCCAATTGAAAAAAATAGAATTTAATAAAAATTTGTTGTTTTCTTGAGTAATCTAATTAAGTAGATAAATTTATTCTCTTATATCATATTTTTCATTTTCTATTAATATAGTCAAATTTGATATTTCTCTTAAACTAAATCAATTCAATTCTTAAATTTAAAATATGCTCTAAACATAAAATTTTATTTATCAAATCAAATCAAATTTTTATTTTAAAATTAAATCAATTCTAAGAGATGAATGTTTCCAAACATAGTGTTACTGTTACAAACCAAGGAAGAAAATAAATTAGGAGTTTTTGGAAGCCGGTCACTATTTATGGACTTGTAAGGATTTTAGTCATACCAAAATAACTTATTTGTGGATAAGTCACACTTGCAACAAAAAGACAAAAAAGGACATCACGTATTTTTTACTATATTTCAAAACTGCTAGTTTTATTCAAAAATAGTGCACACTTCACTCATAACTTCCGTGACTTTCCATCTTATTTACAAAGTAAGCAAAATCAATTTTTGGAACAAAATTAAAACTGTTTGAAAAAAACCTAAATTGATTATCATTCCTAAGTATCTTTATTTTTTCTGATTTTCAAACAGTACTGGTACTGTTTTGAACATACCTCAAAATGTTGATCAACTCCATGGATTTCTCTTGCCCAAAACTCGTTATCTGCTTATAATTCATGGTGCTGTTTTGAAAACAGTGCTGGTACTGTTTTCATACTACCATAAAAAATATCAATCGATACATAACACAAATCAACCATACGAGTCAACATCATCATATTTTTTGAAACAGTACCGGTATTGTTTTGAAAATAGTTCAAAACGCTGATCGGCCCCATGAATTTCTCTTACCCTTAAAATTCGTTATCTGCTTATAATTCATGGTGCTGTTTCGAAAACAGTATCGAATATGTTTTCATACTATCTAAAAACATCAATCCGATACATAACGCAAACCTAACCATACGAGCCAACATCATCATATTTTTTGAAACTAGTACCGGTACTGTTTTAAAGATAACTCAAAACACCTGATCGGCCCCATGCATTTCTCTTACCTCTTAAAACTCGTCATCTGCTATAATTCATAGGTGCTGTTTTGAAAATAGTACCGGTAAAACAGTACCGATACTGTTTTCATACTGCCTAAAAAAATCAATCGATACATAATACAAACCAACCATAAGAGCCAACATCATCATATTTTTTGAAACAATACCGGTATTGTTTTGAAGATAACTCAAAACGTCCGATCGCCAAAATCAATCCATGAAGAAGATAAACCAAATAAGCTCTATCTTCTTCATATCTTTACGACTAAAACTGTAAACAATGAAACTGAAAATAATGAAAGAAAAAAATAGAAGAAGCGTGATTCTCAGTAAACCATATCTTCACGCGATTTATAAGGAATGAAATAAAAAACGAAAGAACATGATTCCCGGTTAGCACGATTTCCGGCAACTTCCGTCTGACTTAATTATATAAACAAATGGCATTTATGTCATATTAGAAATTATATTTAAAACCAAATCGTGAGACCCACTCAAAAGTGTGACTTAAACACAAATTTTCTACATTAATGTGACTTAAAAGTTATATTTTTTTTTTTTTTTTGGTGTGACTAAAAGTCTTAAAAGATTATAAAGTATAACTTCAACACAATTTTTCGAATAAATTAAGTTGCTGTTTGGGGCTGAGGATAGAAGTAGCTAGGGTTAGGGTATCACAAATCTTTAACATTAGAGACAATTAGTTGTTCATCAGGGGCATGTAATTAATTTGTTACTATACTATTCGTCGGATTCATGGATCATTTTGAGAACACAGTTGTTTCTTATCTCTTTAGACCTAATTTATTAGCTTGTAGTAGTGAATATGAAAACAGAAGTTTGAATCATGTTTTCTAATTTCTCAGTTACATTAAATATGATGTAATGTATATATATACACACAGAGACATCCATGCATGCACCTCTTACCAGATACAAAACTGATCAAATGCCGGAGCAAGGGGGTTTTCAAATGGAACATGGTTTTGACAATGGAGATAATCCAAAATAATTATATATATATATATATATATCTAAATTCAGTTTCTGCAATATTAATTAAGGAACACTACTTGTAGCCTATATTATACATAGCATTTGCATAGATTTTAATATTAGAAAATCTTACAGCCATCCTATGTGGATATGGATCCATCATTATCATTCTGATCCCTACTATATATATATATATATATATGCTTTAGTTTACAGGATTTTTTATTCTCTCACTTCACCTCCATAGTTTCCTTCTGGCAAACCTTGCTTTCTTCTGAATTTGCCTACCTGGAAAACAATTAAAATATAGCCTGATCAGAATCACATATGAGCAAACTATCTTTGGGGATACTTTAAACAGACAAAACACCATTAATTCCTGATTAAAAAAATTCTTCGGTAACTCTCTCTCTGTCTCTCTCTCTACACACACACACGAACATAGTTCTAATGACAGTCGAGGATGTTAGAGCCAAATCTTTATTGGTATAATTTTAATAACGGTAAAAGAGATACAATATAACAGACGTATAATAAGATATAACAGGCATAAAATAACTAAAATTTAGTATAACTGTAATAACTGTAACTGAATCGGAGTTTTCTCAAATTGATAATAGTTATTTAAAACCACGATCGCTGGAGCCGTAGGTGCTGTTTCCAACTAGCTAGATTTTTTTTTTTTTTTGGACAAAAAAATAACATAAATGGATTTTGATGATCAACCAATCACAGCAATATATTTTTCAAAGACAAGAGAAGAAAAGACCATGAAAGGTTGAAGGGCTTACTTATGAAAGGCCTAGGAGGATTAATGACATGGAAATATCCATGAAAGAAGTCCCTATTCTCTTTCAGTAGCTCTCTCCACACTGCAGTCATCAACTTGGTTCAGTGCATGGGTAGACAGGAATATATATTCAAAATATGCTATATACAGATCATAGCTAGAAGCACATGAAGATCAAACACATTTACGGATGTGTGTGTGTGTGTGAGAGAGAGAGAGAGAGAGAGGCGGGGGGACCTGTGAGTGTAACAAGTGGTTGAATTCTAGCATGGTCTGCAAGCGCCTTTATGCATTGATCTCGGCTCATATGAAGAAGCAAGCACCTTTCTATGAGAAGTTGAACCTACATGCGAATATAATCACATTGCCACATAAAATCAAATCCATATTTGGAAACAGTTTCAAAACGAATAACTCCATTCGTTATAAGATTATATATCATTCACTATACTCTGTGTGTGTGTGCGCGTGTGTGTGTATATGTGCGTGTGTGAGAGAGAGAGAGAGAGAGAGAGAGAGAGAAGTACCATGCGAATGTAGGTGTGTGGGTGGCAATGCAAACAAGGGTAGGGGTGACGGTAGTAAGGATACATTTTTTCTCTAAATAGCAAGAAGCAGACAAAACTAAGGAAATGAGAGAGAGAGTGAAGGGAGAACAGAAGAGGGGGAATTGAGGAAATGACAAAGCAAACAAATACAAAGAAGAAACATATACTAAGGGGCGGGGGAAGAGAGAAAAGGCAGATATTTGGTGGAAACATGTATATAACATTTATATATATAACATGAGAGCTAGAATAGAAGAGTAAGAGAGAGAGAGAGAGAGCGATGTTATCCGCAGATATCTAAGTGAAGGGCCAAAAAAGCACAAGAAATCCAAACAATAGATTCACCTCATCTTTTAAGAGATAAGAGGAGAAGTGGTTTTTTAAGAATGAAGGTGAAGTATTTGACGATGACCCAAATTCATCTTCGTGGCCAATCTTATAGCCACTTGACTTGAAATGAGATTGCTCATCATGCATGAAAAGAAACATATGCACCTAAATGTTTAGAACTCCCACTGCCTATTTCTTGGGTCCTACGGTATTCAATTTCCATGAATGACCCAACAGTACTGTCGCACTTGTCCACCCCTCCCTGCCAGACTGCCAGTGTAATGGGCACGTATTTCGACATGACCTCAATCTCACTATGGATGTTTGTACTGTGGCTAAACGAACCAAACCCTTATTTTTTAATGGTTAAAAATTTGTTCGAGATTGCAAAGAGGATGTGTTTGGTTGGATAAAATTTATCAAAATTTATAAATTTTTACTAATTTTTATATATATATATTTTTAATTAAATTTATTACATATCGTAGAAACCTTCTTAATAACAACCACCCTCAGCCACCTTTCAAAAAAAAAAAAAAAAAACCACCCTTAGCTAGATCATGGAAACCTCCTTAATAAAATCAGTTTTTTTTTTTCCCCCCAAATTTTTTGTTTAAAAGAAAGATATGATATGGTATTTCAATTTTTTATTAGACTAAAAACTTAAAAAAAAATAAAACTTTCAAATACCTATTTAAAAAAAAAGGAAAAAAAAAACTTTTTAGCATCCAAACTAATTATTTATTTTTTAAAAAATGTTAATGTATCATAAAATCGAATAAAAAATTTTTTATTAGAATGATGCCATGCACCGTAAATCTTGTAAATAATCTTTATTTTTATATATATATTTTTATTTTGAAATTAATTATATATTCACACTTAACTCATCATTGTTCTAACATTGTCTTTGTACCTGTATAACATTACTCGGGTACAGTATATTAATATCTATTAATGGCTCGTGTACCAGTGGCGGATCCAAGATTTTGTTATAGTGAGGTCAAGCTGATAAATAAAGACAGTGTACTTAACTTATAGATAATCTGTTTTGAAAGATATATTTTATAGGGGTAAAAAGATAAAAATATCTCAAAAATTATATTATTTTCTAAAGAAATTTTGCTTCTAATGAAGGTAAAACTTACAAATTGTTTGAGGTATAGGGGCAATTTGTTTTGAAAGATATATTTTATAAGGGTAAAAATACAAAAATATCTCAAAAATTAAATTATTTTTTAAATAAATTTTGTATCCAGTGGGGGCAAAACTTGTAAATTATTTAAATTATATGAGCAATTTGTTTTGAAAGATATATTTTATAGGGAGAAAAGTACAAAAATATCTTAAAAATTATACTATTTTCTACAGAAATTTTACTTCCAGTAGGGTCAGAGTCAATTGACCTCTCTTGCCCCTACGTGCATCCGCCCTATGTCGTGTACACCATTAATTAATCAAGCAACTACTAATTAACTTAATTAATGTGATGAACTAGTCAACCAACAGAAACCATGCAAGGTCCCAAGGTTACGAATGAAGAGTCATGAGCCTTTTTCTGTCATTTGAGGCCTTTAAGCACTTTAATTTCATCTAATCTTTCACAATTTAATCTGGTCATTCTGAATCCTCCACCACTGCATTTCCCTTGCTGCTACATGCATGTCACTTTTTGTTTTTCTATTTTTGGATAATAGCTTTTATATATAACTTAATTTGAAAAATCACATTGACATACTTAGATTAAAAAAAATACATTTTTACACACTTAGATAATTAAAATTAAAGAATTGAATGAACAAATATACCCATCGAGAATCATACCATGGTATAAATTACAAGGCTGGTGAATTAATTATAATAGTATGTGGTATTTTTTTTTAAATTATTCAAAGTCAAAATCATTTGTTTGACAGTTTTCTAATTTTTTTTTTAAACTTTTTTAACCTTAAATATAACACGTGTATTTTTTTTAAATATACTAAATTTTACATTTAATACACGATTATAAAAGAAATTACTTCTTCTACATTGGTAGACCAACTTCACCAGTAGAACAATGATGACTTTCGATGAGAGAGTGACGTGGCGGGTTACTAATTTATTACTTTGAATATAATAATTCATTAAAATATGCTTTTAATTTTTTATTACGCACTTATTATTGGTGCTTCATTATTGTGCGTTTTTTTAGTATAGTAAGATGACATTTGGTTTTTTTTTTTTTTTAATTTTTTGTTTTATGTTTTCATTTTATGTTTTTTATTTTTATTATTTAATTTTTTTATTTTGGATTAAAACACTCAAAATGACTTTTTGTCATTTTTTATTTTATGTGTAAGTCTATTTTCTATTTTCTAAAACACAAGTGATCAAATGCGTTTTGAGTTTTTTCTTTATTTTCAAAAACGTAAAATGAAAAATAAGTTTAAAACAGAAAATAGAAATAAAATAAAAATAAAAATAAAAAATAAACCAAATCAACCCTAAGTTTCTCAAATTTATTGTCATTGCCTAGCCGTTACCTTTTTTTTTTGTTTTTTTTTGGGGGGGGGGGGGGGGGAGGGGTATTGTTAAGGAATGTGAGTAGATAACAGGTTAGGATGTTTCAAAAGGACTTCTGCTTTTTTGGGTTTTCCCCAGGTATGGAATATCTTTCATTATATTTCTTTGAACCAAAGGGGAATTTCTTTGCTAGATCCTAAATTAAGCTTTAGGATCTCGACAGTAAATCATTAAAGACGTGTTTAGTGAAATGAAAAATATTAAATTTTAAAAATTTTTTACAATTATTTACTTTTTATTTTATTACACGTATTACAAATTTATAAATTATCTCACTTTTTATCATTCTAAACACTCTTAAATTGTGATCTCTCGTTGTATAAATATTTAATGATATATACTATCAAAAACAACAAAAGATTCATCCCTCTTTCTCTCTCTCTATATATATATATGCCCTAGATATCTGAGGCAAGGCCATTTTGCATTGCATTGATCCATGAAGGGACATTTGTGGGTTGGCATTTCTATTTTTTGTCCGACATCAACAGCAGAATACCAATTTTGACAAATTAACAACCTATTTTTTTTTTTTATGGACACATTGGCCTTCTATAATCACAACGACAAACATTACTGTCATTTATATTATATATGTATATTTGGAATGTAATTCCAAGATAAATAAGAATGTTATACGTGTAATTACTAATTTATATAGATATAAAATATAAATTTAAAATATTGCTTCCACAAAATTTCCATTTGAAAAAAAAAAAAAAAAAACTAAATGCATGAATGAGTTGTTGAATAATTTGAAGAGCCCTGTCTATATGTAAATATATATATATATATATATATATATATATATATATATATGAAGGCATGTAATTAAATTTGATATTCCAGTGTGGATATTAAATTTGATGTCTAATTTGGTAATAATTCAATTTTAAACCGTTGAATTTTAAAACAGTTTCAATATATTGAAATTTTTTTAATTAAAAATTTATAAATGTATTTGAATTGTTGAATGTAAATTGAGCAATGCAGATTAAATTGTGAATTGCCACCGGATTATCAAATGTGGGTCATCATGAGAGACTGGACATGGGATAAAATGCGGAAATAATCAAAGAACAGAGAAGAGTGCTCTCCCTCTAGCCCGATTCTGCTGAAACGGATTCACCCCAGCTAGGTTATTGCATGGACTCCCTCCAATCACGAGATCAAACCCTCCAAACGAATCAATCCATTGCGCCAGCCTAGGAGTAGTCACCTCTTGAACACCACCCGCGACGTGAATTAGCCTACCCTGCTGGTTCGTTTGCTCCCACCAACTCTGGAGAATGGTCCTGCAAATCTCTGATATCTCCACAGAAACTACGTTTCTCAAAGGGATTCCAAGCCTGTGCAATGCCACTTCGGCTCCCCCAATTCCAGAGAAGAGCGACAAGACGTTAATCCCAGCAGGGAACAATTTCTTCAGCACTGAAAGATGGTATCCGACTGTATCAATCTGTCGACAAAATTCATTTGATGTCTTAGGGACCAGTTCAATCTGAAAACAAAGAGCAGAAAAAAAAAAAAAATCTTTTTGATAAATAGACATTGGTGGTTGCCTATTTTAAATTCAATAGTTATTGATGATAGATTTGAGTTTTGATAACAGTGGGTGGTCTTGTACTTATTTCAACCAAGAGCTAACTCAATGAGTGAGGTTTTCCTTATTTCAACCAAGAGCTAACTCAATGAGTGAGGTTTTCCTCGTACTTACGTAACACTAGCGTCTTTCACAACCGATATAAGAAACTCCAACAAATATACAACATTACTCTACCTGAAAAGCATTGCCAAGCACTCTAAATCTGTCGGTTCTGCCGAAGCCCCTTGTGTGGTCCCTTGGAAGCCCCATCAATCTCTCTATCTCATCGGGTTCTAGCGGCGCAACCTTGTTTCTCCCAATCCAAACCAGGTTCCATCTTTTGCATTCCCGGAGAACATATTTCTTGACACGCAAAGGCGGCTCTCCATCAGACTTTTCAAGTGCCTTCCTTATCCTGTCACTGAGTTTGGGACAGCCAGTGCTCGTCAGAAGGCAATTGAACTGCGTTCTAGTGTCCCACGAAGGCCACCATTTCTTGGTTCGAGGAAATGCTTCGTGTATGGTGAGAGGTGGGATTGGAAGAAGCTGGAATCTGTTGTCGATTGGAAGATTATGGATGTATCCCCTCTTTCTGGCAGCTGCACAGAAGTATTTGGAGTCTACGAATTCTGGCTCAATGTCATGTAAGAATCGAGATATTTTGGTCCATACCCCTTTGGGAGTCAGTGCCACATTCTCGTAATAGAAATAGGGAGGACCAATGGCTTCTTCTGGAAGTTTTCTACGAATTACTGCTCGCGATGGTCCACCTGGTATCCCAAATCCTATCATTGGGTTTGGCAGGTGGCGCACCATCTCAACATATCCATCCACTGGATCCTTCCCCTGTCCCTTGTGCCGTTTTCCCTTCCACTCCTCATCGTTGTGAAGTTTCCTCTGTCCAAACTCAAAAGAAGAAAGTTAACATCAGTGAAATGTTCCTTCTGGATGTCAACTTACAGCATCTACAAAATTCAGAGAGAAAAAGCAACTTAATTTGCATTACTTTCAGGATTCATACGCTAACCTTATTATGTGAAAGGCATTTGACATTTTCGCATGGTTCTTCTTGATCAAGAAAGTCAGCTTCCTTTGCCATTTGGGCAGCACAGATGAAATCTGAAAGCTCTTCAATTGGGGTGTCTACACCTTCAATTTTTTAGATGATTTGTAGTATATATCAGGATACAGAGACGAAGCAATGCTAAAGTTGCACCAGAAAACATAATGAAAATATAAGCTCATACTGCAGTATTGGCACGCTATTTAATAAAATCTCTTCACATAGTTTAACAACTGACAAGCCCAATAGTTACTCTAAGAGGGCAATCAGAAGTGATGAGCCCCCCTTCACCTGTAAAAGTAAATGCTGGATGGCAAAAAAATAGAAACAATTGGTGTAAAAGTGACACTTAGTAAAATTTAATCTGAGGAAGTTAAAAAAAGTTAGTAAAGTTTTGTTGCTTTTGGTGGAGTTTGGTGTCTCAAACGCTAACTATCAAGCAATTACTCATCTTTGCAGTACTAGATACCAACCACATCTGTCAATTGCTGTCAAGGCCTCCTCAGCTTCATAACCCATTTCCAGTAGATGTGACAGTATCATATCCTTATCTAAGAAATAGTCTGTGCTTTCCTGGAAGAAAAAAAAAATCAATCAATTGGAATTTAATCAAAGTAGTAATACCAAAACTTACAAATAATTATATATGTAAAACAAGTCAAATTTAAGTACTGCTGCTGGATTTGGAAATGGTTCTCAAGAACTTTTAGGAAATCCCACAACTATGGCCAACAGAACAGACAGTGTAACTAAACTTGACATGGGGTTATACCCTATTGGGACTGTATCTGATATGTAACCTGTTTATCCCATAAAAGCAAAAGAGAAGAAAAGTGGTAAATTTTATGGTCCTTTTCGAAGGCTTTGGCAGTGTTTAATCGCGGGCAATTCAAAGACTGAGATTCTATATAGATCTAGTTCTGTTGGCTCTTGGCACTATAAACATCTTAGAAAAGGGACTTTAGACTTGTAATCTCCTTACAGACACAGGTTCTTTTTCCAAGAAAATAGAAGGAATAAAAAGGTCTTACCAATGTTGCAAATATATGTCAAACAACAGAAAAGTTTGTAAAAGAACCAAATTTTTGTAGGATGATTGCATCAGGGCAGTGGTGAGTTAGATGCTTACTAGTGGATATCTTATAAGAGAAGAAGAACGAGAGCGTTCACACTCATACAGAGGGAAGAGAATCCCCAGAGATGTATCATTTGTTAGAAGTTCTTCACAGTAGGGCTTCACTAGATTAAAGCCATCATACAGACGTTGAGGTGTTTGAACCTCAGCATGCCACATTTTCAATCTATACAAGAACAGAAAAATGAAATTTTTCGAACATGCTGAGCCTATTGCTCAGCTGGAACACATTTTACCATGACACTTTACTTTGTGGCATTTACAGAGGAGTATTTTATCCTCTTCCATTGAATTTCTACAGGGCCTTAGTTTGTTAACCTCTGTGTTCTTCACCCTGTGTTATATCTTTCATTGTTTTGGCCTCTACCTCTTAAGAAGTTCGCCATTGACAAAGAAGAAAAAGATGTACATGATCAAAGAACATTGTAAGAGCATGTTTACACAGAATACTGAAGTAAATTACTGGAAAATCAAATTAAAAAAAAAACCTCCTCTCCAGGGCAGCTATCCTCTTCTGAGATGCCATCTTGAACATTGCTTTCAAAATTGAAAGAGGGTGGATCACCAGAAACATCTTCATCCTGGCGAAGGTTCTCAACAGCCTGCAACATCATATATTTGTGTAAAAAAGAATACATTTCTTCAATAAAAAAGCACTAGGATGTAATGTGCTTTTCATTTGTCTGCCACATGTATGCTATTGGAATTTGAGATAGACAACCAGTTGAACCTACTGGCAGCAAGCAACAACCAATAATCTAAAGCATTCCCTCAAGATGATTACCAGGTGCAGAACTGACATCTAAAAACCAAAAAAAACAAAAAAACAAAACCAAAAAAAAAAAAAAAAAAGAGAGAGAGAGAGAGAAAGAACATTCATATGCCAAAAGTGGATTCAATAAAATGCCATCACAATGGAATCAACAATATATGATCTTCTGACAAAAATACTTCATCCATCATACTAGCCAAGGCATCTTTTCCTTCTTGAGAAAAGATCATACTGCTTGTATGCTGGGGTATCGATCAAATACCTATGACACCAACTGCTAAGAAACACCATTGCTAATGTAGAAACTGAAAAATAATAAGAGAGGAAACATTATTCAATTTTTTCTTTTTTCTTCACAGAATCACAACAGTTTAAAAGCGCTTTCAGTGACAGTGACTTTAGTCGTCAATTTCTAAATTTTCATGGTACAATAAAATCCACTGTTTTGGACTAAAAATAGTAAGAATTCTTATGAATTAATATGAAACCATGTTGATTTTAGTGAACCACTGTGCAACTCAAAAGCTTGGAATAATGGTTAAGGGTCAGAATGTAAATCATGAAAAAGAAGTTAAAAGGAACAGTTTGGTCACCTTGTCAGAATAAAGGTGATGGGCATATCTTTACCCAGCCATCCCTCCTGAATTCCAAATTGCCAAATTGACAGGACTAGGACAAGGTGACCTTTGGCTTTCTCAAAAGAAGGGTACAAGGATGGAATTCTTAGTGTAATTCTCCAAAAGGAAAAAATGTGAAAAAATTTTGAACTCCATTATTACGATCACTCCCGACAAATAAAAACTAAAATGAGTTCTGCATTTTATTTGACCAGCCTGGAAGATTGATGAAATATGGTTATCAACTATGTGCTTCCAACTATCATACAATGAAATAAGTTCCAAAGATACCAACACCCAAAAACTATATGTGCTTCCAACTATCATACAATGAAATGAGTTCCAAAGATACTAACACAAAAAATTGTGGTACAGAATTCAAAGAAAGAGAAGATTTACCTACCGAATACGTGAGAAGCGCCTCTAGTATTGCTTCTGTATTATTTTCACCTACAAAGTATATGAAAAAAATATATGTTCAACCTACATGTCACAAAAGGTAAGAACACTAGTTTTAGTGTTACACACACGCTAATTACCGTTTTCCTTTGCTGCTCTAATCACCATGTCTTTAGAAAATCCCATTCCCAAAAAGTGACGGATCACCTGGGAGCTGGAAGAACCATCAGAAGAACTAGACTGAATACAGAAAATGGAAAGCCACGGTAAGGTTCACAACAGTAAGGTTCCAACTTTGCAATGCAATTTACGGTAAATTTCTTTGCACAGGAATGTAAAAAAATGTAATAGAGCAAACAAATTGATCTACATGGACTAGATGAATAATATATATTATTATATATTTTACTTCCTTTGCAAAACATAATGATGTGTTTTACATGCAGTTTGGTACCCTACGAAATAACTAAGCATTATTTATAGACCTATTTAAATAAATTAAAAAAAGTACACCAAAACTCTGAAGTTAATACGCCAACTTCCACATCATACTATGCTTCCAATATGTTCTACTATTTTGAAAGATACAAAAATTTAATACATTCTTTTGAACTGAGGTCCAGGTTTACCTCGCCAGTTCCCACAAAAACTTCTTGATCAGGAATTCTTGAACCCAAACCAGAAGAAAAAACCCACAAGCCTCAGGAACATCTTCATCAGTGTCCCAATCGACACTGGGGCTCTTTTGCCATCAATATTTCCATCCTACACACAATTTAAGACACAGCATGCAGATGGTGGAGGTTAGACTTCACAGGGGGTTAAAGAAAAAGTTGCCATCCTTCTTCTCGCATTTCCAAGTACTTTTGGAAACAAATCCCAAACCCAACATATCTGCAGCATGGTTGCCAGAGAATGCTAATATCCTAACTAGCAATCCGTGATTTGGCATGTGCATTCCAAAAAACATCACACTTTCAACCCATCCTTTAAGTTTAGTGATCCAAACAATTTCCTATCTGTTTACTTGATGTTTTCCCATGAAAATTATAAATATCTATTAAATAACCAAAATATAGAAGTAGGATTTGGCAAGAAAATATCTACGCGGGGTCATAATGCACCAATAGCATAAATTATATAAAAGACAGAAAGAAATGCGTAATTACTGGATTAATTTGAATAAAGAAAACTTTGAATATAAGTCGAGGGGCATTTCAGTAGATAGCGTTTCTCTTAGTCTCAAATTCTTCGTATAATAAATCACTTTTAACATTTGTGGGTGCTTAAGAGATCCCAACAATGTAATCTACATGGGTCCACATCAATCATACCACATTTGAAGTATGTGGAATTCAATCTTCCATTCCCGTTCTCACAATTCCTGCTTAGTGGTAACATTGAACCACACAAACCAAGCAGTGGATGCTGCAAACATGCACTCCAGACAGAGACATGTGTGCGATATGTCCAAAACATAGGGACAAAATTAGAAAGGGGTGTTACCATTTCTTAGCAGTTTTTAATTCCTCCAATAGTGACTCTCAGCCTGGCTAAACCAAAAAGGAAAAAAAAAAATCTGTTAAGTACATAACAAAGGAAGATTTAAAATGAAATGTGACTTTAATTACCAGAGCATTGCAAGCACCACATGAAAACTACTCAATATGTGATGGTGAACAGTAAAAGTGTACTGAGTGAAGCCCTTGTTGAAAATGGAAACAAGATGCAACTTCTAGCTACAAGTTGACGAAGCCTTTACTTTTTTTGTACAATCAAGGGCCATTACTAATTCTTTAATACTGCATCAGTTCTGTAATAATAATGATTATAATTATTACTGTTGAATATAGTCAACTTTTGAAAACTCCCAAAATAGTCCCAAAGCATTTTGGAAGGAGTACATGATTTATTCCGTGTTGGGGTATAAAAAAAAACCCGAGTCCATTTGCTTTTCTTAATAGGATCGAGCGCTTTCCAGAGAACTTTGAAGGAAAGTGTAATTCCTCTTAGTTAGTCAAGACTATGGAGAAGCAGCGAAAGGTCATTCATCAAGCTCAGGCATGAACACGATATATGAGTTGGTAAGAACCGAACAACCAGAGTAGCCATGATCCATAATTACAAGCTAATTTTGAAAGCAGTGAGCAATAACTCAACCACCACACCATCAAATGGTTGATTTGCATAGCCACAAAATCAAACATGAAAAATGGGCTCAACTAGAATTTAAAATCATTCCTATCTCCTATGCATTTTTAGTTATTTTCTCCGCCCAAAATAAATAAATAATAGAAAGAGCTTTACAACGATGAACTTCTTTGTAAGACAACTAAACAATCAAATACATGTCCGGGAAATGAATATAAATAACTTCCCATAAACATCGTAGACCTTACCAAAACCAGAGTAACCAGAGTAAGATATACATTAAAGAAACATTGTAAGTAAGAATATACTTTTATATGTACAGATTACGCATAAACAGAAAGCCAAAGAAGGAGGAAAATGAGCAAAATCGTTAAACAAATGCTGAGGAACTCTGCTTGGTTCCTACTTCCTAACATAGTTTTACACTTGGTGGGTGTGGAAGGAAATGAGAAACATAGAGGAGAGCAAGCAAGAGAAATGAGAAACATGGGAAAACACTAAACCTCTCTCTTTGTTGTCTTACAGAAAGAAACCAAGGCTGTGCTTGGAAGTTTGTACGAGGTTTCTAAAGTATGAGTTATGAGTTATTTAAATGGTATGGATGTTAGAGTGTTTAGAATTACGTGTTTAAAAATAATGAATTCATTCGAATATTTTATTGATATATGAAACTCCTCAAAAATAAAAATCCGCGTGTTTAAAAAACTGAAATAAAGGCTATGTTTGGAACACTAAATTTATTAAAACTTACCAATTTTAACTAATTTTTTTATATTTTTTTAATTAAATTTTTTTATATTTCATTTTATGTCATATCTTTTTACTTTTTTTTTTTTGTACTTTTTGACTAACTTTTTTGTCAATCAAACGCACCCAAAATACCTATCTATAAATTCTAATATATTCAATAGATCATGAAAACAATTCAAGAAGTCGTTACTTAAAAACTCCCGATTATAATTTCGTATGAAATCCGTACTTTAAGAGAACTCATGAATTTCGACTCCCAAAAAACAACCTTAAGAAGAAGAGAAAATGGACCGCTAAATTTTTATTTTCATTTGCAATTCTTTTAACTATAAAAAAAAAAATAAAAATATTTTCATTTATTTATGTCTTCTGGCAAACCAAACGCATCCTAACTTTTCTGTTACTGCAAGAAAGCATGATTTTGCATAAAAGGTGGGTAATGATTATCAGAGGTTGCAGAAAGTGAAAAGAGAACTTGGCAGAGCAAGGCGGGACAGAGCGACGGAGAGAGAAAGAGAAATAGAAAGTTGATGAGTGCGTGTGTGTGTGTGAGAGAGAGAGAGAAAGAGAGAGAGAGGGAGGCATTTTGCCGAGCGAGCTGGTGGTGGAGCAGCGACGGAGTCGCACAATTTTCAGCCGCGGGCACGAGTCCACGTCAGGAAGATACTTATCACAGGTTCCGTATGGCAAAGGTTCCCCCCCCCCCCTCATAAACGTGGAAGGTACCGCCACGCGATATATATACATATATATGTGTATAGATTAAGGTAAATGACATTAGCATTAATTCGTGATTATGGTTTGCATAGTTTTTTTCTTTCTTCATCAAAATCTAGCAGAAAATTTATCAACTTATATTTAAGGGCTCGTTTGGAGTAAAAAAAAATAAGATAAATTGAGATAAAATGTGGTTTGGGGTTAATTTTAGCGTCGTTTTTTTTTTTAAATCACAAATCCGTTCTCATGAATTCAAAAAAATTCAAAAAAAATAGCGACAATGGTATTCAGTTGAAAAGCTTTTGATACGAAAAATATGAGTGGTATAAAAAATTTACACATTCGATTAACCTATTTTTAGATTTTCTTATTTTTTAGCGGAAATATTGAAATTTTTTGAAATTAGTGATGGCAGAAAAATTAGAAGTAATGGGTTATTAGAGATTTATAGAGTTTTTTTGAAAATTTTTCTTATGCCAAACGAGCCCTAAATACACCGGTAATTCTCATAATTAAGTTTACTAAAAAAAATTAGAAGAATTTGGACTGAATATCTTTAAAAAACTGCAATAAAAAAATTGTCAGTATTGAAAAGTTGGAGGGTTATAAAAACAAAAAAAGGACAAATATGGGTATACAAATATTAGAATTAGCAGAAATTTATTAAATATTTTCTTTCTAGTCTTTTTATTTAAAAATAAGAAAAAATAATATAACTAGACTTAAAAAAAAAAAAAGAGGGATAATCCTTAAAGTTAAAAATTGGAGAGACGTTTAAATTTCTAATAACTAACAAGGACCTTACCTGCACAATGTATATGCAATTCAAAATCTTGAAAAATAGACACAGGACGGGGGAGAAAATACTTGAGAGTGCTTCTAATTGCAATTAATGAAATGTAGACTAATTTTATAATACATAAAATTAACGATTACGATAGCTTGATAAAGGAAAATTTGACACTGCTTTATGAAGCTAATTAAAAGCCAACTTATGCTGTGTTTGTGGGTTTTCTGAATTTATGAGAGAAAAGAAAAGAAAAGAAAATATTAATTAGGAGAGAAGAGAAAAGAAAATAATTGATAATAATTTTCTTTTTATTTGATTAAGAGTTTGGGGAGAAAATATCATTTCTTTCTTTTTTTTGATAATTATTACTTTTTTCTTTTCTTGTTTGTGAGTTGAGAAGAAATGGAAAGAAAAAAATATTTATTGTTATTTTACTAGCTATACCTTTTATTATCAATAAATAAGCCTCCCTATATTTTTAGTAAATAAGTATCATTGTACCAGCACATTAAGTCAAAAAACAAATAAACTAAAAAGTACTGTAAAAAATACAAATAATAATACTGAAAAAAAGGGAACTTCAATAAAGAACGTTGCTATTAAAAAAAAAGGGTATCTTAACACAGCTGGAATATATATATATATATATATATATAAAGAAGATGAAACAAGAGTCTTAAAATGTGGTTGAAAAAAAAAAGATAAGATAAAAAATAGAGCAAGACATTATTGAAAAAAAAAAAAAAAAAAACTTACCTAAGTTGTGAAAATTAGAAATTGACGAAGAGATGAAGTTTGAAAAGAGTAGTCAAAATCTACAAAAATGATGAAATTAAAAAGATTTTATTTGCACTAGGACATATTTGTAATTTTTTTCTCATTCTTTATTTCATGAGTAAATATGTCATTTTAAAAGTTTCATTAAACAATTTTTCTTTTTTTTTTTCCATTTCTTCCTACTTTTGGGATGATGAAAATTTTAAAAACTAACAACTATTTTTTCTTTCTATTTCTTCCCATTTCTTTTATTTTCTTTCCAAAAAAAAAAAAAAAAACCTCACAAACGCAAGTTAATTTTAAAATCTTTTCTCTTCTCTTCTTTTCTTCCATTTCTTTTCATCCAAACGAGCTATTAGTGCTCTATTTGTAATGTGCATAGTATAATCATACCTCAAAAACATAAAATTAAATTTTAGTTAGTGGTAAAATTATTTTGTTCAATAAACTAATTGATCAATTTACAAATTAAATTTTATATTTTTGCCTAAAAAGTTTCAAAAAAACATGTAGTACTTTTAGTTTAGGTGCATCTCACAACACAATTTGATACGATTAAGAATACATTTGATGTAATTAAGAATACCTTTGATTGAAGTATAAAATTTGAAAGATAAATAATACTATGAGATAATATATATTATTGAATATATACGTGATATTTTAATATTTGATTGATAAGATATAAATAAAATAAAATAAAAAATTTAATAAAAAAATTTTAACCTCCAAATTTTGACATAAAATAATCTAAATAAAAGATATATCCAATACCGTTCCTATAATATTGAATATCCCAACATTGCTGCAACCAAACATTTGGGATGGAGCTATAGGTTGTGATAGTGAGGGACCCGGGCCATGCCCCTTCCCTTTTTGCAACTGCCAAATTTATTATAAATATTATATATTTATTGCTCAAAAATTTAAATATAAATAATTGTCACCCTTTTATCAAATTTTAATGTAATTACTAATTTTTGTCTTTTTTATTTTTATTTTTTGTAAATTTAGGTTTTTTAATCTCTTTATCTCCCGTCAAACATTTCTAATTTTGCCTATGTAAATACTGTTTTGAAATATTAATTATAGACATTCGTTCGTTTTGAAATTGGGAGCTTAAAATTCTTTTAAAAAAAAACTCCAAAAATATTTAAAGATTCTTAATCTCCTCAAATTTAATCTTACCACGACATCACTTTCATATCATTTTAATATTAATTTTTTTATTTTTTTAAACTTTTTCAAAATTCCAAACACCAAATTCTTTATTTCAACATGCAATCAAATCCCTTCAATGAGATGCAACCAAGAGATTATATCCAATCCACCTCTCCTCACATGCTTGAAAAACACATGCTTATTGATTATTACGGTCACAGACAAGTTAGGTTGGGTCCAAAAATTTTGAGTTTGATTTTTGATCCTCAAGCTTGTTTATTTAAATTTATTTATTTTTTAAATATATTTTGAATTATATTTGTAGATAACAATAATTTAAAAATTATAAAAACAAATAAATTCAGTCGTGAAACAAATATTTAAAAAAAATTAATCAGAATGGTGTATAAAAGCATAAAATATAAAACAATATATATTTTCTAATTATTTTAAGTCAAATCAGGCCTATGCTAATTTTAAGAATCTCAAGCTTGACCTTTTTTATTAAACAAGTTACAAATTTTTTCAAATTACTTTAAGACTGTGTATGTGATTTTCACTCTTTTAGCACTTTATTATGTATTTACTTTTATATATTATAATTTACATTGTGTTTGATTGGATGAAAAATAAGAAGAAAAGAAGGGAGAAGGGGGTGGGTAATCACCCTTTTTCTTCATTTAATTGGAGAGAAAATTAGAGAGGAAAGAAGAGGGAATAGAAAAGGGGGTGGAAAAATAAATATACGATTTACTATTTTTTATTCTTTCAAATTTGAAAAAAAGAGGGGAGAAAGTGAGGGAAGAGGAGACAAAAAGAGAGAAAAAGTGAAATAGAAATTAAAGAAAAAGTGAGACTCACTATTTTTTAAAATAATTTTAGTACAAATAGTTTGATTTGATTTGAATTTTAAATAATAATTTTTAAAAATTGAATGATTTAGTTAGACTTATCGTTGGTTAATCAAATTAAATTAACCAAACACATGTATCTTTCTTTATTCCTCAACTAGTGTTAGTTCACCCTATATGATGATGTTACTAAATTTCATCCAACTTTTACCGATGACGCTTTCGCTATTTGTATTATTTAATTAACAATCTTTGTTAAGCTTTTTGATTAATGTATTTTTAAGAAGCGTTTGAAGTGATAAAAAATGAGATAATTTATGAATTCGTAATTCGTACATTGAGATATAAAGTTAATACCTTTTAAAAATTTTTAAAAATTTTTACCGTTTTTCAATACATCAAATGTATCCTTAATCATATTTTTAGGCTTAATTTATATCTATTATATATGTGTACATCCTCCTCTAAGCAACTCAAGCCCATTTACAATTTTTAGGCAGATTAAGGGTTTGTTTGGTGCAGTATAAAATGCTAAGGTGACATTTGATTTGTTTTTCTGTTTTCTATTTTTTGTTTTCTATTTTATGTCTTAAAAATCCCAAAACAAAGAAACATAAAAATACTTTATTTTCTTTATTTTGAGAATTTTCTTTATTTTGAATTAAAAACGCTTAAAATAATTTTTTGTCATTTTTAATTTTATGTGTAAACTCATTTTCTGTTTTCTAAAACAAATTTTAGAAATCACAAGTAACCAAATGCATTTGAGCTATTTTTCTTGATTTCAAAAGTGTGAAATAGAAAATGAACTTAAAACACAAAATAGAAAATAAAAAATAGAAAACAGCAAATAAAAAAATAAATCAAATGACACCTAAAAATTTTAAATTTTCTGAAAATTTCTAAAAGTTGTTCACTTTTTTATCTCACTGTACAAATTACGAACCCACAAATTATTTCAAATTCATACTTTATTTCACTTTTTGCCACTCCAAAACACTCCTAAATAAAAAACCTTATTTGGTATTATCGGAAGTTATGAATTATTAGCAAAAGATAAACCTTACTATTAATACCGGAATTGATTATAATTTATTAGTTTATTTTTTTATGACAAATTTGTATAAATAATAAAAGTTTAGGAGTTAACTCATGTATGTACTAATAATTTATATAAATAATAAAAATTATTAATACTTTTAATATTGATAAATATATAAATCAAAAATATATTTTCAATTTAAAAGGCTAGAGGGTCAAAAATAGGGACTTAAATAATTTATGGCAAAATCAAGGTAAGAGATTACTAAATGTGTACATTCAAAATTAGAGGTTTTTGAAATTAAAAAATGAGTTAAAATTATATTTTTAGTATTTAATTTTAATTAAAATTTATCCAATAATTAAAATTAAAATATTTAAAAAAATTTAAATATTAAAAGTTTAACTTTAATTTCTAAAATTAAATTTCAACTTCGCAACTCCATTGCCAATAATTTTATTTTATTTATTTATTTATTTTTATACCAAAGCAAAAGATGGGCGCGTCCAATCAGTCACCCACCGATTTAAAAAGGCGGATAAGGTGGCCGCCGGCGAAAAGCCGGATACAGTGGCAAATTCGCAATATGGATACGATATAAGGGTGTTTAAGTATGCCCATGGAGCTTTTCTGCGGCCTACAAAGCCAAATCCCATTCTACATCTCTTGAAGACGTAATCTGGATTCTGGAGCATTGAGCGAGAAGAAAAACCCCATAAGGACTCTTTAACAACTCACAGGTCATTCCAAGGTTTCGATTCATTTCCTTGTTGTAAAGCCTTGACGCTCTGTGCTTTCTGCTTGAGAAAATCTGTATGTAAATGTGTAATCGATGTGTTCAGAACTTCAGATTCCTACCATACATTTCATTTATTCTCTTTCATTATTATTTCTAGCTCGAAATCTCTTTGATCTGATTATTTTTGTTTTTTGGTTCAAATTGCCATATGGGTGTCTCTTTGTATGTAGATGTGCTGTATCTTCTATGTATGCTTTTGCCCGAAGTCCTACGTTTCATTTTTTTTTTAATGATTGTGATTAATTTCATGTGATTTTTAATGATACACGCAGTATTCTCTTTGGATTGATTAGAACCGGGTAAGACCAAATCAAAATTTAATTTCATCCTCTGTTTTCGATGTTTGAGTCTACTGTGTTCCTCGTACAGCTTTTTGTGATTCACATTATGCGACTCTGATTGATTAAATTTATGCAAAACATGATACGAAGTTGTGGTGATTTTTGTTGCTTTGGTCGTAGATTCATTGTTGGATTGATGCGAATGTGATGGAAATAATGGTTTTTAAGTAAACCAACATGTACTTTGTTCTTTGTAAGTAAAACTAAGGGTGACGCATTCCCTAATTCATTTTCTCAAGATTTTCATTTATTGAGTTGGGTTGGGTAAGATTTTTATTGATGTGAATGTCTACTTGTTTAGTTGTTTTATTGGTGGTGGGTCAGAATATAAGGTGTGGTGGTTGTAGGGGATGATTAATGTTGAACGGGCTTGGTCTGTCCACAGGCTTTAGTGGTATATTAAGCATTGGAATTGCATACAAGTACGTAAAGGGGAGATGGGATCTGAAGGGCCAAAGGGTGTGACTATCCATGTGACAGGATTCAAGAAATTCCAAGGGGTTGCTCAGAATCCTACTGAGACTATAGTTGGAAATTTGAAGAGCTTTGTTGAAAGGAGAGAGTTGCCGGCTGGTGTTACTCTAGGGAGCTGCATCATACTTGAGACTGCCGGAGATGGTGCATTACCCATGCTCTACAAAATCATGGAATCAGGTGTTGCAAAAGGGAATTCATGCAGTGAACAAGTTGTATGGGTAGGTTTCATTACCCGACTCCTTATAATTTAACTGATTTATGGAAGCATGTTTGATGAAATTGGTTTTCTTTTTCAGATTGATTGAACACATTCAGTTCACTAATGTGATTTACTTAGTACAAAAATTTTTCTGTGGTTTGTGTGAATTAATAATAATAAAGCCAAATCAATTACTGTTTGAGACTCACGCATGCCCAAAAGAATTGGATAAATTTTCTGTGAATGCCTTGGCAAGACAAAGCACAAGCACAAACACAAACACAAACTGTAAAATTCTTAGTAAAAATGTGGTGTAATGTTGTTATGAGGATAATTGAGATTAATGATTTATATTCTATTCGAATCATTTACCCTCAAGGACTGCTGCATATATATTTTGTAGAATTCTGAGAAAATTATTTGATAATGACAGAATTCCTGGATAAGATCAACTCCGATATGGAGTAGTGAAGAAAGTTTTATCCAGAGCGATTTGAGTTGAAGGTGGTTATGAGTTGTAAGTTTTCTTATTTCTTATTGGTCTGAGAGAAACATAAGAGTTTTAGTCTTATCTTTGGCAACTTCTGCCAGACAACCTGCACCCAGAAAACTGTTGAAATATTTATTTATTTATTGTTAATTTTTAAAATTCTTGTAAAATGTAAAAACTATTTATTTATTATTGGTTTTTTAAAAATCTTGTCAAAAGTAAAAAGTTTTAGTTTTCTGGGTGCTGGTAGTCTGACATAAGTTGCCAAAGCCTTATACAGACTAAAAAACAACTGCTGAAAGAGAAAATAGTGCCTGTGATCAATAGATATAAAACGATGTAAACTTTACAGTGTATTATATTGACATCCTTGTCGTAACCTAGTTTCCTTGATGTTAAGAAAAGGATGTTACCCTGTTACCCACTGTTAGCATTTGTTAATCCAGGGTGCTGGGAGGCGTAAGAATTTGAATATGAACTTAATCCTTGTACAGTTATGCAATTTGATGGGGTGTTCTTATGTTTGCTGTGTAGAGTTTTTACCATTATACCAAGCAATGTTCCTAATCATTAGGTATCCTTTTTCCTTTGTATTATTTGCACATGCAGAGCTGATATGAGTATAAGAGATTACTCATTGTTATCTGACTTTGTTTTATAAATGTCTAATTCATACTGCTAGATCTACCATACTTTGAAGAAATTTGTTATCAATTCAAAACATGACATGCATTTGTCTGAGATTATGTGATACAGTTGTTGATGATAGTGGCAAGTTACAAGTCTATTAGAGTTTTAGTAATTCTGTATTTTATGGATTAATCTTTAGTAAATTAACATCCTCTTCTGTATTGTCTTTTAAGCTTCACTTGGGGGTTAATAGTGGCGCAGCAAAATTTGCCATTGAGCTGCGGGCAGTGAATGAAGCCACTTTCCGTTGTCCAGATGAACTTGGATGGCAACCTCAGGTGGACATGCTTCCATTTTGTACTTGGATTTCTAATCTGAAATTAGAACCTCTGAAATTGTTGTGCTGAAGTCCATTTTATTTTCTGCAGCAATTGCCAATAGTTCATGAAGATGGTGGAACTTCTCAAACAAGAGAGGTAATTCATAGTCTCTTCTCCAAACATGCTTTTGCATGTATTAAGCAACTTACAGGAGTGGCTAGCGCAAGCAGAAAAGGAAACACCCCCCCCCCCCCCAAAAAAAAAGAAAAAAGAAAAAGTAAAATAAAAAATCTAACACAACGATTTGTTGGGATGATCTTAGTTACCTGGTTGGTAGTAATCTGATATGTGCATGTTAGCACCGTGAGTCTTGCAGCTGAAATTGACACTGAACCTGGTGGGTAATCATAGCTGCTGCTGCTATGGCAAGCCTTTGAAATTGATGGATATGCAATAAATTTGTGATGCAGAACCTAATATTCAAGGATTTGAAGCTTTTATTACGATTATGGTTGTTATTTCTCCATTATGTGAAGCTTTATCATTATTGTAAAGCTTACTATTATGTATTTGGCCGTCAGATGCTCTCTTTTCTCTCAAACTGACACCCTCGTGACTTTCCCTGCTTTGCTTGTTGAAGACTTCTTGTCCTGTTGAGGCAATCCTGCAGCTGTTGAAAAATAAGGGCTTTGATGTGACACTATCAGATGATGCAGGCCGTTTTGTATGCAATTATGTGTATTATCATTCTCTCCGGTTTGCACAAGAGAAAGGCCACAAGTCTCTCTTTGTTCATGTTCCTCTCTTCTCTAGGATCGATGAAGAAACTCAGATGCACTTTGTAGCATCCCTTTTGGAGGCCATTGCATCAACATGTTGATATTATTGATTTGGAAGGGCAAGAACTTTCATGCTTGGGTTGTTTTCAGGTCGGATCTGCTATATGCTTCTTCATGTAAATCCACCATGTTCATATAATAATAATTATTGCCCTTCTGAACAGTGGACTGCTCTTGGCTGTTTGATATTTTGCTGTTCGGAGTAACAATGAGATGTTCGTTCCTGATTGTAAGGAGTCGTCAGTGTTTGGTTATGCATGATGTTTTGCTTCAGCTTGTTTATTAGATTCCTTTTAATGCTTCTCTTTGGAAATGGTGCTGATTTTTTTTTTTTCACTTTCTCGCTTGTGTAATATGATTTGGTTTGGAGATAAGATAAAATTGAAAAAAAAAAAAAAAATAAATAAATAAAACTCTGGTCGATTTCATTGACTTCTTTCACTCTACAATAGTTTTAATGAAAAGAATAATACGGAGTAGGAGAAATTAAGGAAAGACTGCATTTGTCATTTCTTCTCACCATTCCACTCTTTCCAGAGAGAGGTTACAGATTGAGAGGGATCTCCGAAAGAATGACAAATGTAATATAGTTTTATATACTTATATGTTGAATGGATTGTGTGTGTGTGGGGGGGGGTCTTTGACAAAAATTAATTTTTCTCTCTCTCTTTTTAATCAGAACTATAGGTACTTAGGGCTAAAGTTTATTTAGCATTCTTGTAATATTTTATTACGAATCATAATTTTGAGTTTTTAAGGTACTATTTGAGCACCAAAATTAAAAATTATTATTTTTTTGTTTTTCATGTAAATTGAGAATATACTTTTTCTAAATTACAAATATGTCCCTTTAAATTACATTGGTTTTTGTTCATAAAAAAATAACCATGACTTCTAAAAAAAAAAAATTAAAAATCAACCTTTGATACCCAAATTTATCCTAAATCGTTATACTTTGTTCATATAGCAAAGTAGAATTAGATTAAATGTATACTTACTCAAAATAAAACTGGATTAAATGTACATAAATATAGAATGGAAGTGAATTGAATATAAAATAATTTATAATATAGATTTTGTAACGAGATTAAAGATAAAATAAGAGTACTGAATAAGTTTGTCACGAAGTTAAATCTAGTCTTGATATGGATTTGGAAAGTAAATTCTTGTTTCAATCTTGACTGCTAAATACATGTTCGATAGTTATTATGCCAAGTACAACCTTCTTATAAGTGAGCTTTTTATTTGGTACTCTTAGTGTTTGATGAGTTTGTTGGTGGAAAGGGAAAAAATCACATACTTTCTTCAGTATAATCCCCTTTCTCTCCATCTCTCTCCATCTCATCCATTGAACTTGTAGAGAACACGCACAGAAGAATAATTGTTTGAGGTTCGACTGGCGGTAGCCGATCAGAAACCTTTTGACGCCCAAGTCAGTGTTAGGTTCCAATAAGAGAAGAGAAAAATTATCAAACTCCCGAGAGATAAAATAGAGAAATATATATGTATATATATATATATATAGAGAGAGAGAGAGAAAGAGAGAGATAAATAGATAGAGATATCTAGAGAGAGTGATAGATAGAAAGGAAGAGAGAGCGATATACAGAGCCAGAAAGAGCTCTCTCGAACTCTCTACCTAGATACATGTGTATATATCTCTCTACTCTTAAATGTACATCTTTCTTTTTTTTGACTTCGGAGACCATGTCCATTTTGCCAAGTAATGAGAAAGTGATTAGGTAAAAAATGATAAGATGGAGATTTTTTTCTTCCCAATATTTGTGAACCAAGAGTTAATAAGGTGAAACGTGTTAAAGTGATCTCTGTATATATTTTATGACATAATTTACATTATGATTCAAATAGTTCAAAATTTATTGTATATATTTAAATTATAAAGACAATTTCTCTATGTTGTGGTTGCACACATTAAATAATTTGTATAAAAAAACAAGTGTATACACCCAAAAGAGGAAGAATTTTTTTTTACCATTTCTTGTTTAAGCGAGTTTTGTATGACATGAAAGTTGTTAATATTTTACAAGATAATTTTACTAGAATGAATATGGATAAGTATTAACAAATAATTTCAAAGTAAAATATTTATAAAGATATGTCATCATCACATAATTATGATAAAATTTTTTATATTATTATTATTTTTTTAAATATTATATTTCATTTTTACTCCAGTTACTATTACCTTTTAGTTGAATGTTCCACATAAAGTTAACACTTTTTGTTTTTTTTTATTAAATAGGAACCCATAACTCAACATTTTGGCTCAATCACCACGTTAAAAACCTTAAAAAATAATTAGAGGACATATTACAATAACAATTAAAAAAAAAAAAGGAAGAAGAAAAGAGGGGGTGCGGGGATGGTGGGGTGGGACCCGCAGTTACAGCGCCCCCCCCCAAAAGAAAGAAAAAAAAAAACATGTTTAGAGTAGAAGTACGGAAGCTGGTTCAGGTATTAACTGCAATTTGAATCTAAGTTTAAGCCATCCTTTTTTTTTGGGGGGGGGGGGGGGGGGGGAGTTTGATTCTTTTCAGACAATCTACATGAAGAGCTCATGAACAATGCAAAGCACAAAATTACCGCCTATTGCCCTCACCATAACCAAATTTACACGCAAGTTCATGCCTATGACTACAGCGGCCACTACTCTACTGTTGGGCCCCCATTATGAAACCAGTTCTCACGCAAATGTTTATGCATGGAACAGGGCCATAGACGGTGAAATAAAATCTGGGTCTTTAGACTGTGCTTTCAAGCTGTTTGATGAAATGTCTGTGCGTGATGTTGTTACATGGAACTTGCTTATTTCTGGGTGTGGCCGCTATGGGCTTCCAATGCAAGGTCTGTGTCTCTATAATCAAATGGTTTCCCATGGAATTAAAGAGAGTGCATCCACATTTTCATCAGTTTTGAGTATTTGTAGTGGCAGTGGGTTTTATCAAGAAGGAATCCAAGTTCACTGCAGGGTGATCTTTTTGGGATTCAGCATGAACATATTTGTTGGAACTTCGCTAATTGACCTTTATATGCACATGGGTTGTGTTGATATTGCTTTGAAGTTGTTCAATGACTTGCCAAATCGAAATTTAGCAGCATGGAATTTGGTTTTACGGGGATTTTGTGAACTGGGCCGATCAAATGAGTTGTTGAGTTCATACCATCACATGAAATTAGAAGGTGTTGCGCCTAATGGACTTACATTTAGTTATTTGATTCGTGGGTGTGGCAGTGAGAACCTTTTCGATGAAGGAAAGCAGCTGCATGGTTGTGCAATTAAACTTGGGTGGGTAGGATCAAATTTATTTGTCGCAAATGCTTTGGTGGATTTTTATTCTGCTTGTGGGTGCTTGATTGGTGCAAGGAAATCTTTTGAAGTAATTCCAGCTGAGGAAGTGATTTCGTGGAACTCAATTTTTTCTGCCTATGCTGAAAATGGGTCTTTGGTTGATGCTCTTGAAATTTTCACTAGGATGCAGCTATGCGGAAAGAGGCCATCAATTCGTTCATTTCTGGGGTTCTTGGGTTTATCTAGCAGGATTCAATGTCTCATTCTAGGTAGGCAAATTCACTGTTGTGTTCTGAAACTGGGTTTCGATTATAGTAGTGTCCATGTTCAATCCGCTTTGATTGATGTTTATGGGAAATGCCGAGAGATTGGCAGCTCAGTGTCATTATTTGAGGGTTTTCCTGAGAGAAATCTGGAGTGTTGCAACTCGCTAATGACATCTTTATTGCACTGTGGCATTATTGAAGATGCAGTGGAAATGTTTGGTTTAATGCTTGATGAAGGAATTGGATTTGATGAGGTTAGTCTATCTGCAACCCTGAAAGCATTATCAGTGTCCACTTCTGGAAGCTTGGCTAGCTGCACACTGGTTCATTCTTGTGCAATAAAATCAGGTTTTGAATCTGATATTGCAGTCTCTTGTTCACTGATCGACGCATATTCTAGATCTGGTCATATCAGAGTTTCCCAACAAGTTTTTGAGAAACTTCCTTCACCAAATGTGATCTGTTTCACATCAATCATGAGTGGATATGCCCGGAACGGAATGGGAAGAGAATGCCTAGAAATGCTTGATGTAATGATCCAAAAGGGTCTGAAACCTGATAAAGTGACATTCTTGTCTGTGTTGACAGGGTGCAGTCATTCAGGGCTTGTCGAAGAAGGAAAATTGGTGTTTGATTCAATGAAATCTCTCCATGGAATTGATCCAGACCAACGGCATTATTCATGTTTGGTGGATCTTCTTGGTCGAGCTGGTTTACTGGATGAAGCAGAAGAGTTGCTGAAACAAGCACCAGTGAAGAGTGATTCTGTAATGTGGAGCTCCCTACTGCGAAGCTGTAGGGTCCACAAAAATGAAATGTTGGGGCGGAGAGCAGCAAATGTTTTGATGGAGCTTGAACCAGATGATCATACAGCTTGGTTTCAAGCTTCAAACTTTTATTATGAAATAGGAGATTTTGAAACCTCAGTGCGAATTAGAGAGCTTGCAATGGCTAGGAATATGAGGAAGGAGATTGGTTATACTTCAATCGAGTTGAATGATTGCATTTACTGCTAGAACCTTGTAATCATCAAAAAGGCTAAACAGACTATGCGTTGGGTGTAATTTGTAAATATAAATTGAAGGCAGACAAAATCCTGTTCTATTTTCATGCAGGCTACTCTAGAGCTGCACTCTGCATGGATCTATGAAAGGGACCCTCTGCCTGAAGACTCACGGTAATCAACAAACAGCATATTTTTTTCGTATCCTTTTGTCCTGTTAGGTTTCACCAATCAACTAACAATTTATTATTATTATTTACTTATTTATTATTATTATTATTTTTTACTTTGCTAAACAAGAAACCTTTGAGCATTGGTTTTTCTAATAATTTTCCATGAAGCATAATTCAAAGCCCAAATCCATGAAAACAGTTATGACTGGTGAATGTCAGTCTCTGGACCACAGGCTGAAGAGTAAAGCAAAGGCCTCCAAAGCATTATTCTTACACTTGAAGTGTAGGCATGTAGAAAATAAATCTTCATCTACTTTCAAGCCAAGGCGTAGATCCCCACAAAGCCCTCCATTTTCAATACTAATCTGCATATATAAATTAATACACAATGTCTTCCCTTGATTTATGTAAATCAAGCAGGATTGCCAACCTGATAGAACCAATAAAAACATGGACAAAATCTTCTTTGTTTTCTTTGTAGTTCTGCTGATAGTGGCTCATGGAACTGCAGAAAGCAATTTATACGACAATATTACTGTTCTTGGAGAACTTGAAAACTTGGACATGGTGGAAGAAGATGATTTAGAACTTTTTGAGCTCCCATCATGGTTGAGTGAACGAGGTAACAAAGTTCTTGTGAATGTGGATGGCTTTGGAACTGTTGGAGATGGAGTTTCTGATGATACCCAGGTGAGCATGGTTTTATTCTTTTCTGAATCTATGTAAGCCCTGCTCAAATTTGCATAAAGCTGATTGTCATTATATAGCTCCATAAATTATGTAAAGGCCACAGGTTCTAACTGTATTTCATGTCTACAAATGGCATAATTGAGAAAACACAATGGGCTGATCAACACCATCTTTTCCTATTTGAAGCCTCCCATATTGTTACATCAAATGTTGCCTTCGTTAAATTTTTCCCCCTTCATTTTCCTTGTGAATGTTACCAGGCCTTTGTAAATGCATGGAAGCAAGCTTGCTCCACACCAAAATCAGTTTTATTGGTTCCTATGGGACGTCGTTACCTGGTAAATGCAACAAGATTTAAAGGGCCTTGTGCAGACAAATTAGTTGTCCAGGTAATATCCAAAACCGTTTTTTCATTTTTCTGTTGGGGGAGGAAAGGGGTGTGTCTTGGAGTTTCTAATCTCATACAGGACTGATATTGCCTTGGCTGATACATTATTTTTGTTGTTGCTATAACTATGGGTACAGATTGAAGGAACAATTGTAGCACCAGATGAGCCGGAAAACTGGGATCCAAATAATCCACGAATTTGGCTTGACTTTTATAATCTGAGTAGGGTTGTTTTCCAGGGGAGTGGAGTTATTGATGGCTCAGGCCACAAATGGTGGGCAGCATCTTGCAAAAAGAACAAATCCAATGTAATTTTTCTAAATTAACCATTATCCTAAAAGAATTTTTTTGTGCCTTTGCCTGATTTAAAATTTTTATTCTCTTGTTTCCTTGACAGCCTTGCAAAGGAGCACCAACTGTAAGGATCTTATTTTTACATTTGACATAACAAACAACTCGAGCAGGGTTACAACAGTGCACGTTAAAAGTAAAATTAAACATGGAGAGATATATATTTGTCTTTCTTGTTGGAAATAATATGAAGAGTCCATTGCAGGCATTAACTATTGATTCAAGCTCAGCTGTAAGGGTGAAAGGCCTTACCATTCAAAACAGCCAACAGATGCATTTCGTCATTTCCCGAAGTGAATCTGTGCGCTTGTCTGATCTACAAATTTCTGCTCCAGGAGACAGTCCAAACACTGATGGAATCCATATCACTCAATCAACCAATATAGTGCTCCAGAACTGTAAAATTGGAACAGGTTCCTAATTATGTGCTCTATTTTTTTTTTTTTAAATCTTTTTTCTTGACAGAGACTACATGCTTTTGAAGTTATAGGTACAACATTATGTCCATTCTTTCTCACTTTATCTGATGGTAATAAAACTTATAGCCAACTGATGATTGTCTCTAAAGTAATACAAATGCCTATTGAGGTTGAGAAAACCAGCACAAGCAGTATGGCAGAAAAGAAGAAAAGTGCTCATGCACTACAGAAATGGACAAAGCTGCTTCTGTGCAAATTATATACACCTAGAACATGCATGCTAAGAATTGACTAGTCATAAAGAAAGGTACTGACAGGTAGTATTCTGTTTAGGGGATGATTGCATCTCAATTGTCAATGCGAGCTCAAGTATCAAGATGAAGACGATCTATTGTGGCCCCGGTCATGGTATTAGGTATCATCCATTTCAAAAACTATTCCCACTTTAGTTAAGCTGTTTATCTTTGGTTGAATAATTCTACTTACTGCAATATTATGGCAACTGAAACTCAATGCGAGGCTAATAAATGAGATTGGCATTGATGAAGTGGTGAAACTTGTTAGAATTTATTAGTTCTCGTGGTTTCAAAGGGTTGAAAATTATTAGAATGTATTAGTCTTCATGGTTACAAAGCTCTTCTCTCCTCATTCTATTGGTTCATATTTCCTGTTATTCAGCATAGGAAGCCTTGGGAAGGACAACTCCACAGGCATTGTCACAAAGGTGGTTTTGGATACAGCATTCCTCAGGGAGACTACGAATGGCCTCAGGATTAAGACTTGGCAGGTAATTCTTATAATGCATTACTAACATCAGGCAACATCTAATATCATAATGACGATATTTGCCATTAAATTTCTTTTTCATTTGAGTGGTTTATAGGGAGAAATTGAAATATAAGAAAAAAAAAAGAAACCACAAATTTGGTAATCTGATACCTGAAAGAGAACCGAATCTAAAAATCATCTTGGAAGATGCTCAAAATGAGTTTGAAAACATGTCTTTTGTGGTCATTTTCAAAGCCAGCTACTTCCATGGTTGGACCCGTATTTGGGAGTAGATATGTATTTGAGTGCATTTTTGACAATTGGGTGGATTTGTCGTGAAAATTCACCTCATCAACTGAAAACAAAATCAAGAGAACATATAAGTACCAGTCATTTTCACTAGGAAACAATTCCTTCTGATAACACATACAAACATAACATTTATAACCATTAACTTGCTGAGAATGACAAAGATGCCTCTCTCTCTGGCTGTCTGGTCTAGGGAGGATCTGGTTATGTTCAAGCAGTACGTTTCCAGAATGTGAGGATGGAAGATGTTTCAAATCCCATTATCATTGACCAATTCTACTGTGATTCCCCAATTGCTTGTCAGAACCAGGTAAATCCTCCATGTTTAAACCCCTAAATCCTGAAATCTCCATTTTAGCAAAAATTGTATATCAAGTGAAACCATTAAAAAAAAAAAAAAAAGGTTAAATACCCTTCATTTGTTTTTTCAGACATCAGCTGTGGAAATAAGTGAAATCATGTACCGGAACATTAGTGGGACTTCAAAGAGTGAAAGAGCCATGCAATTTGCCTGCAGTGACACAGTTCCATGCAAACACATAGTCCTGAACAACATCAACTTAGACAGGAAGGATGGCACAGTTGAGACATACTGCAACTCCGCCACAGGCTTTGGGTACGGATATCTTAGGCCTTCGGCCGAATGCCTGACTTCCTCCGACAAGGGCTTCATTATCAAACAGGATAAAGAGGATGCCCTCGCGAAACCGAGTAAGGAGGATCTCATTCATACTGAACTTTAATCCGTCTACCTATAGGAGATTATACCAGACAAATTTCATTGAACAAGGATTAGTGATAGTAAAATTTATTCCTATAGAATTGAGTGAAATTAAGAGGTCTGAGCCTCTGAGGGCTCTTAAGACAAATTTCAAATGCAATAAGAGAAGTTGTATACATCAATTGTGGAATCCCAAGCTCGGGAGAACAATGTAGAGCAGTTGTATGTAATGTGCTTGAAAAGCATTATTCAATGGGATTGGCTATTATATGGTTTTATCTGTCTTCTTGATTTAAAACACAGATTCTGTTTAGTCAAGCTTTTTGGAGGCCTGTTTTGCCATTCACGGTGCCTTTGCTAAGGACTACACTGAAAGCACTGCAGGCCTACAAAATAATCTCCTTCCCTGACTACCCACTGCAGGCCACAACACTTTGAAATTTGATCATTTTACCATTAGCAAGACTGATCAAGGCACTCACCAAATAAATAATTAGGACAAATAATGATTTATCATTTAATGAACCCAAAAATTTAATACAATCCCTTTTGACTAGTAGAATTATGAATGATATTTTCGGAAAATTGAATAACTTTCCTCTCAACTTTCAATTTTTAACTAGATATATATAGAGTAAATAAAAAAATTTTAAAGTTTAGCCCCCTCCCCCCCCCCCCCCAAAAAAATTGAACTTAACTTTTAGTATAATATAAATAGAAATTTTGTCTTATTTAAAAAAATAATTAAGCCAAATAATAATTTATTTTTATTGATCTTTTTCATTAGTAGAATTATGAAAATAATATTCTGAAGAATGGAATAGTTGGATTTTTTTATTTTAACTATAAAAATAATATAGTTTGACTTGCAAGTAAAAATTCTAGGTGGGCCACTAGATCAAGGATCCTTTTAAAACTCAAGAGGTGGGCTTGATCATTAAATAGAATAAATTTGTGGGCTGTTTATCAGCATTTTCTTTCCCCATTATAACAATTAATATAACCGAGCAGGCTTGAACATACATATTGCTAGGCTTTGGTTCTTTTGCTTTTAGCAAAACTTAAAAAGACCTACTCATACAATAGAATAGGTCACATATCTAACTGATGTCTTGTGCATTCAAAACGATCAACTTTTTTTTTTTTTTAAGTACAATTTAGCACAAATGAGCCATTCCTACGGCTGTGAAATGAACCGCTGTTAGATCGTTAAAAAATTGGTTTCACTGGTTCATTTAACGAGTTGACTTTTAACAAAAAAATAAGTTTGTTTAAACAATGTGAAGTAGCTTGTTCAGAACTCGGGTTTGTATAAAATTTATATATATATAATTAAATAATATACATCTAAACTATGTTTATTAAATATTTTATAGTTATATCATGATATATTATTATATTATTATAGCATGCTTTTTATTCTAAAAATGACATTACATTTTATTGAATTTTCAGTTGAATTAATTCTATTTTAGTATTTACTTTTGAAACTATCATACTGTACGATGATATTTTAAATTTATGTGTCATATTAATATAAGTTGGTAATGAATATATAATATTTCTATGTTAGTATAGATAAATATAACATATAAATTATAATAAGTTAAAGTTATTTCTTATGACTAAAAAAACTTACTTAATTGTAATGAAAATTTTAGAAAAAGCTTAATTAAATGTATTTTATTTTTAATTATTTCACTCTTAAAAAAAAAAAAAAAAAGAACACTACTTACTGTGAGATATGATAGAGCGTAAGAAATTAAAAGTGGAATATATTTAACATTATCTGAAAATATTTAATTTCTTATAATACAAAAAAAATTACTAATAATTAAGTTGATAATGAATAATTTGGGTTAGGAACAAAGACAATGGAAGTTAAAATAGTAATAATAAGACCCATTTAACAGGTAGTTAATTTAGGCTCGGCTTGCTCATTTACTGCCATAGCTATGCCCCATACGATTAATTGAAAAATACCAAGATGCATGCAAGCACAATGCATTTCTAGCCGCTTTCATAATTGTCTTTGCTCCTAACCCACCTAGAAACCCCTTCTGGACAACACCTAGCTATCATTTTCCCCTTCTTCGGTACCATAGAAAACAAAATTCAGTAGTGCTGCGTTTTTGTCCCAACTTTGTGTCTGCAATTTCTCTTTCTTTCACTCTTTCCCAATGTCCTCCCAAACTCATTGAGGTTGAAACGCACATGCATTCTCCTCCCCGGCCTATATATATATATATATACATATATTGTTAAGTTTATTAATATCTTTTTTTTTCCCAACAAAAAATAGCACCATATTATCTTAGATATTATTAGAGAAATCTTAGAATTAAAGACTTTAATATTTAATGCATACCTCACTAATTTTTTATTGTGTACCCATCTCTCTCTCTCTCTAATTTTGTATCTACAAAGTCTTTAGTTATTTTTATTTTTTTTAAAAGATTAATATAACGTACCAAACTTGCTTGTATAAGCAAAGCATCTATTAGTGTATATATATATATATATATATCCACATACGATGAAAACCCAAACAAACTATCATAGTTAGGAGGCCACCCATGCATACATGATCTATAATAAACTAATCAGAATTCTTTAGGACTCTTTCTTTTGGGTAGGAATTAATTTGTCTTAAAACTGCTTTCGGATCCATTGTTTGGATACGGCCAATAAACTGTCCTTTGGACAGTTGTACTGGAACGATCTCTTCAACCTAGATTCTATCATTAATTTATTTTATTTTCGAAGCAAAAAATACATACATATATATATATATATATAAATATAAATATACACCTACATGAATTATTGATCCGAAAGTGATTAAAAGCAAAAGGCACCAAGGTGGGGGCTGGTGACCTTAATTTAGCTAACTTAATTGGTTTGTAGCAGGTTGTCACTTAATGAGACACAATTAAAGTGCAACCATTGACAAAAGGAGCAAAAATGAAACATTTAGATGCCAAAAAGAGGCCTGCTTTTTAATTTGAATATCTTCTTGTGGGAAAATAAAAAAAAAAAAAGAAAAAAAAGATCTAACCTAGTTGCGATTGATTCTCGAGATCTTTCCTCCCCAGAAAACCAATAATAATGTTTGGGGGACTCGAGAAAATTAAAAAAAAAAAGAGGGGGGGTGGGGGACGGAATTGAAATCCCTCATCCGTGAACGTTAGGGGATGGATGATTGGACGGGTGAGGTGGATTGCCTTTTGCTGCTGGCCATGAATTCAGGGTTTTGTACCATGTGATGATATATACAGACAAATGGGTAGTGACAAATTAGGCCCAAATTTAATTAGTTGTTTGTTAATTGTTATCAAATATTTTAAATTAAAGGTCCGGTAGTCGTTGAGATCGTGCATGATATACGTACATATTCATATTAGTAAAAACAAGCCAAGCCCCTGCTGGCTGCTTCCAAACTGAAGATACTCACATGCTCAAACAGCAACCACAACACAAGACGCAGTGTTGCAGCAGCTGCTGCTCCTGCTGCAGTCAGTGATGAAATCCCACGCTTTGGAAAGCTCAAAGATGGGACATGCTAATTAATTAAAAACTATATATATTTTGTTTTTATTGTTTAGCCTCCAGTTCTAGAATGATCCGTGAACCTCTTTTTTCAGGTTTGACAAGATTTGCCAAACAAAAATAAGGTGTTTTGTTGGATAAAATTAATTAATTTTTATTAATTTTTTATATTTTTTTAATTAAAATTTATTACATATCACTTTTATATCAAATTTTTATATTTTAATTATATTTTTTTTTTTGCCAAACTTCTATCAACTAAACACCCTCAAAATAAATTTTTTTTAATTTTAAAATTTTTTGAAGTTTCAATTTTTTTTTTAGTAATATTTTACTTTTTTTTCATTTCCAAAACCAAACCCAAATTAACTTATTTCTCAATCGTCATTGTGTGGGTGTGTGGAGAGAGAGAAATAAATAAAGAGAGAGGGAAACAAATACCGAAAATAAAAAAAAAAATGATTGTTTAATCTTATTTCTTGTTCATCTTACATTACAATTAAGGTTACATTACTCGTAATGCTTTAATTGAATACATTGAGAATCACTGAATATTGTACTTCCTCTCTCTCTCTCTATATATATATATATGTAGATTAAAGTAGAAGCAAACAACGAATGCAGGTTAATTTACAGTAATAGCAAGAAGCAAGTTAAAAGAGCTAATTGCACGAAGGAAAAAGAAAACTATACATTCATACAGGTATGTTTGGCACCCAAGAAGTATAAATATAAATAGAGGATACGAGCATAATTCAGTTTTGATAAATTTGTCTATTTTAAAAAGATAATATATTTATTTACAAAAAAAATTTACTAAAATTAATTGCGCACAAAATGTTAAAATTATTCTAGTAATTTATTCTAACAAATCTTTTTATGTTCTTATATGATAGTAAAACGTTGCTCTTTAGAAAAAAAAAAAAAAAAAAAAGGAATACCATAGAATATATAAATCAAATTAATTAAGATAATTTTTATTAATTATGCATATAAATATGATATATATATATATATATATATAAATTAATTTATTAACTTAAAATATATAAACTGACAGAATAAAAAATAAAATTTTTTTTATTATTTTAAAAGATTTGATCGCTCAAATTTAAATTTTATTTTAATTATATATTAAAATAAATAATTAAATACGTCTGAAAAATATGTGTATGAGATAAAAATACTGACACTCGTTTTAGAGTTTTTCGAATTGACAATGCTGCAGGGACAGATGAAAAAAAATATTAAATTAAATGAGCTAACTTTTGTCTGTCGGTCGTCAAGCCAAGTGAAAGACTGTACTTGAACTGCACATAGAAAGTAGTTATACTAACCCCAAAAACCAATTGATTTCAACTGTCTGATATTCACCATTCTCGTCCGATCGGTTATTACAAATTTTTACTAATATTTTATTAATTATTAATTTCTTTTAATTTTTTTCACTAAAATTTGCTAAAACCTCGTTTGAAGGAGTAAAAAATAGCTAATACACACACACACTAATTTTTAATATTTTAAGTATTTTATAAAATATTAAAAATTATTAATTTTATAGAGTTTGTAGATTATTAAAACTGAGGAAACATTAACTCGTGACCACTCAAGCAGTGGCAGAGGTAAGAATTTTTCCTAGGTATAGTGTAAAATTTTTTCTAGTGTTCTAAATAAAATTTTTCTTAAGTATGAAAATTTTCCTAAGTGGATGTATAAATGTAAAAAGATAAAAGATAAGATGTTACAAAAAGTACAATAATAATCAAAATTATATATGTCAATGTCAAATGTTTCTTATACAAATAACAGTCAAACTGACGTGACAAATTACAACAATTCTTTTCGTGGTCTTATATTTTGAAACATTTGCAACATAGCTTCATTTTCTATGGTATTGAATATTTCATTTTCACCTATTTAAAAGTTAGAAAACAACTCTAAAATATTAGAAAACAACTCCAAGAAATCTATAAATCTAAAACAAAATAAAAATAGGCATTTATTTAAAACCTGATGAGAAATACAAAAATAAATAAATACATAAACACCACGAATAAATAAAAGAAACAGAAACTTACAGTTTACTAAACTTAGAAAGGAAAGCTGAGAGTGAGATTGGGGCCTATCAGAGAATGATGAGAAGAATTGAGACGAATAGTGAAATGGGACTAAGAGAAGATCAATGTGATAGAAACAGGGATGTGCGAAGTCTGTATTTTTTTTTTTTAAATGGGTCAATAAAATGAATCAGATTGATAAAATGGATCAGGTTATACCTAATTTCGAGATGTTTCGGGTAGAATTTTTTTTGTCTTTTGAAATTTCAGGTGTGACGGGGGCCACTCCTCGGTTAGGTGTGGCTCTACACTATATTGAAGAATAAATTTAAAAATTTATCAATTAAGTACCATTAATGATTAATTTATTCAATATTAATACCAAATAGAGCCCAAATTGTTGTTAAAGCCAGGCGGTTAATTGGTGCCAATGGAAATCTGCCAAAGGTCAAATGAAGCGGAAAGGAGGCCTAATCATGCATCCATCATCCCAGAGCTTCTTTGTTCACGGGAGGGCTCAAAAGAAGTTCACGAGCGAGCATGTTGCACAAAAAGACGGCTTAGAAGGTCGTCATCATGATCTCCTTCTCTCCAAATGTCTGTATCACAACATTGACGGACGTTCATCTCAAAGCAATTACTTAAAAGTCCACAATTCAAAGCAACGTGCGTGAAGCAATTATATATTGCTTGATCAATATGAATGAGATACATTCATTCATTCATTTATTTGTATTTCATGTATAAACCATGCCTAACCCTTGTCATCAGGGTAAACACATAACATGGATATCCCACCAAGTCAAGTAATTGAGGTCAAAATATCCCACTAAAGTTGCCTTAGAAAATGCAAATCGGTGTCGTTGAAAATTTTCATCAAAAAGTATCACTAAAACGATGGGTGCATTCAGAGTAATAAAAAGTAAAATAAAATGAGATAAATTAAGATAAATTGTAAGTTCATAATTCATGTAATGAGATAAAAAGTAAATAATATTTAAAAATTTTTAGTATTTTTTATCGTTTTCTAAAATTTTGTCACTCCAAACGAAGTTGATATATGACAATAATAATGTTAAAATCAAAAGAAAAATTATTATTTTACATTGATAAGTTTATAAATGTGTCACATTATTTTTGTAAATGACTTTCATAATCAAATATTTTTCCAATGTTGTAGCATCATCTAAAACGTAAGTTAAATGGCGTTTGTTTGATAATTTTTCTTTTTTTTTTTTTTTTTGCAGTACCTATATATATCATATATCAATATAGTATATAATGGCTCCGTTTAGAGCTCTCAAAAAAAATAAATAAATAAAATCTTACAAATCTTTATAAATACGAATTACGAGACAGTAAAATTTAAATTCTTCATCCACTCAGGAATTATGAGATATTTACTTTTACAATTTTATACAATTTTAAACACCCCCAAAATGAGATGACAGAAAATCTTGTGGAAGCCAATAATTGTCGCATCAGGTCTACAAGGAAGATGACATGTGAATCGTATCATTGAGCAGTGGGCATATTTTGGCTCCATTTGAAATCTTACAAAATAAAATAAAATCTTACAAATCTCTATAAATACGAATTGCGAGACAGTAAAATTTAAGTTCTTCACTCACTATATAAATTACGAGACATTTACTTTTATAATTTTATTTTATTTTATACATTTTTATACAACTCCAAACACATCCTATATATACATGCATACTGATGATGATCTCTAATTTATGTTTAACTTGTCCTCGCTGTCTTTTAAGCTCTCAACGGTTCTGTTGTTTTTTCTCACCATCCAAAGATTTTCTATATTATTTCACAGTAGAAGTTAAAAAGGCTTCTACATAATTTATTAATGCAACCCATATACTTGTGACAAAAAAATTTGGGAATAACTTAAAGCATTGCACTCTGGGGGCAGTATATTGCTTTAACATAAAAAATTACATGTGAAATTTGGACGGAGAGATTCTAAACTTGAAATATATATAATTTTAAAAGTTAAAATTATATTCTCAATCTTTAGATTTTTATATAAATTTATTCAATAAATAAAAATATTTTAAATTTGACCATTAAATGAAATCTGACATAAATTTAAGATTAAAATGTAACTTTAACTCTAAAAGTTGTATTAATTTTAATTTTAGATATCTCAATTTATGAAATATGTGTTAGGAATTTAAATTCGAAAAATGTTAAATATTCTTTATTTTTAGTTTTTTTAACACTTAAATAAATGCATGATTTATTTTATGAGGGGATAGAATGTGAAAAGGTAAAAATAAATGCATTTAGTATTAATTCTTGTTTAAACAATTGAATGCACGGGAGAAATAGGTGTTGGGATCCTAAATTTTCTAACCGTTATAAAATGCCAAGGGAATTAACGGCCAAATTACCAACTCTTTGAATTTTTGTCTGTTCATTTAACAGATATGGGCAACTACTAATTAGTTGGATTGTTCGAGACATCACTTTTTATAAATAAAAAAAAAATCTAATTAATTCTTTGTTGTTGTACAAATCTGTCATATAAATATTCAATCAAAAAGTCCTAATTGAAAAATTAAAAAATTATAGCTATTCAAAACAACATTTAAAAACAGTATTGTCTTTTAATACTTTTCAATATTTTAAAATAGTTGACAGATAATTCAATCAGTAAAACTTTTGGTTTATTTTCCGTGATTACTAGATAGAGTTCTTTTTTTGAATCATTGAAGGTTCACTTGATCGAGTCTCTTAAAGGCTACTGGAGGTTCTTTCGATCATTGATTTTAGAATATCAGAGATTAGTTAGGGCCCGTTTGACAACGCTGTCGTTTTTTGTTGTCGTTTTTTATTTTTTGTTTACTGTTGCCGTTTATTTTTTCTGAAATGAAAACTGAAACTGTGTTTGGAAATGCAAGTTTGTTTAGAATTATTAATTTTTTATTTTAGAAAATATTTAATTTTATTAGTTTAAAAAAATTAATAGAACTTAATAAAATATATTTTATATTAATTTAATTAATATAATTAATTAAATTAATACAATAAATTATTTATTAAAATCATTTAATCAATAAATATAAAATATATTAAATTATATTATTTATTAAAAATAATTTAATAAAATATATTTCATATTAAATAAATAATTAAATTAGATTATTTATTAAATTAAATTATTTATTTTTAAATTAATTAAATTCATTTAATTATTTATTAAAATAATTTAATAAAATATATTTATATAAATTAAATTAATTAAATCATAAATAATTTAATTTAATTATGATATTTTTTTAAAATAATTTGATAATAATTATTAAATTAAATTAAATTAAAAATTAATGTAATTTAATTATTTATTATTAATTATTTTATATAAATTAATTTATTTTAAATTAAATAAATTAATTATGATATTTATTTCAAATAATTTAGCAATAATTAATTATTAAATTAAATTAATTTAGTTTTATTATTTATTAAAAATAATTTATAGTAATTTATATAATTAATTTAATTTTTGAATTTAATTATATTATTTATTAAAATAACTTATTTTAATAAAATATTTAAATAAAATAATTTATTTTTATGTAATGTAACAAAAATAAACAAAGTTTTAAAATTGACAAATTATTGACAGCAGAAAAGAAAATCAGAGTGAAAACACATTTTTTCTGTTTCCGTTTTTATTTCTTTTGGAAACAAAAAAACGGAAAAAAAATTTAACAAACATGTTTCTGTTGCCAATTTACAAAATTTTGAAAACGAAAACAGAAAAATAAAAAACAAAAACGTTACCAAACGGGACCTTAAGGTGCACTTTACAATTCACCTGGTGAGATTCACCTAATCGTTAACTTTAGGGTCTTAAAGATTAGTTGATGTGTACTTTATAAAGCAAAAATTTTTAAGGGCAAAACTTATTTAATATTATTTTTCATTGACAAAATTACATTGCCCTTATTTAATATTATTTTTTATTGACAAAATTACTCTCCTCACACTTAGATTTTGCACTGGATTCTCTCTCACGTTAATTCCTCTCATCCTTATTTATTTATATCTATCTCTTTTTCCTTTTTTAACTCTTTCTCTTTTTAAATATTCTATCCCCAAAATTAATTTATCTCATCCTCATTTAATCATCTCTATGTCTTTTTGATAAACATTATATTCTCTTTTTTTTCATTCATTCATCTCAATTTTTTTTTTCTATTTGAAGAGCATCTATCCATTCATTCTTCTCTCTTTTTAAAAAACACCTGTATTCTCTCTCAGTCAACTGATGTTTATTCATTCATTTTAATTTTTTCTCTCTAAAATAATCCAAACCATTGTTTCCTTCCTCTCTCTAGAAAAAAAATCTTGTTTTTACTTTTATCCCTTTAAAAAAAAATTATTTTTATCCTCATTAATCTATTTATATTTATACGTATTTTTTTCAAAAAATTTTATAGAAATTTGCTTTGTCAGGTAAAACTTATTGTTTTCTTCCCTTCTCTTCAAAAAATATCTTGTGTTTATCCTAATCTATTAATGTGTGTATGTATTTTTTTAACGATTTTATGAAAATTTACTAAAATAAAAAATAATATTATCTCAAAATAACACAACCTTATTTGAAAAAATTTATATTTATATTTTTATCAATATAAATATAAAAATTTTTTAATACATTTTTTATTTAAAAAAAAATAAAATTTTGACTATCTCAAGGTGATAATTGCCGTACACCTTCTTTATGTGCAATGTACATATTTATATATTATGCACTAATTAGATTAAATATTCTGCCTTAACCCCCCAAACTTTCTAGATCCGCCCTGGTTTCTATTTTTGTCTCATTTATTAACACCTTCCCTCCCTCCCTCCCTCTCCTTTGGCTTTCTTTTTCTGTTGTACATACGTACACATCTTAGGCTGCGTTTGGTATACAAAAAATTGATGAAAATATTTGCAAACCTCTGAAAATCTCTATAAAATTTTACACATTCTTGTCTTTTGAAATTCAAAAAACATTCAATATCTTTCCAAAAAAAAGGTCGATAATTAGAATTCGGTTAATCAAATAGAAATTTTTTGTTACCCTCACCATGGACTTCTAAGTTATCAAATGACGCTCATTTTGACTATTTGTTGTGGCATTTTTAAAACCGTTTCGATGGATTGTAGAAACTGTTCCGACAGAATCGTGCGATCAACTTTCGTCCAAATAGTTTTTACAATCTATTTGGATGGATTGTAGTGTAAATAAGTCATAACTGCCTAAAATTTTGAATCCGTCCAAATGGAAATCTAATCGGTCGGAACGAAATCTTACTATTCATCTCTAAAAAATGTAATTTGAGCTATGTGTACTAAACGCAAAAAATTTTTTCAAATCATATTTTATCTCATTTTATCCCACTTTTTAGTGCGTCAAACATAGCCTTAACGTGTAAACTAAGAAGTGGTCTAGAAAGGCAGAGGTTGGCTTGTCGCAAGCATGTGCTAGTTTGAACCCGTAGAGGACCACCACCAGGAACTTTTACCTGTGGGGTTTATTCCCTTACAAAAGAAGGGAGACGAACATAGCTTTGCTCAGAAGTCAATTTTAGCTTCACACCGGCTCGTGGTATATAAATCGTATAAAAAAATCCAACATATTCATTGAATTATCTGAGATTTTGCTCTGTCTGCACGGCATCGTGTGTGGCACAAGCTCCTCTCTGTAGTTAATTTCAAAGATAAGATTTGCTCTAGCTGCCGTTCCCCTTACATATACCTGCCACTTATTTTGGTTTGCCTCTATTTGTTTTAAGCTCTCTCTTTTTTGAAAAATACATTTACTTAGATTTACATTGAAACGTAATAATGGTATATTTTGAGGTGTCTGGAATGACAAAAAATAATAAATTTTGGTAAAAATTATGAGTTTGTAATTAGTGTAGTAAAATAAAAAGTGAATAATTTTCAGAGATTTTCAGTATTTTTCAACGATTTTTAAAGCTCCGAATAGAATTAATTCAGATCTTAATATCTCCTCCAATCTTATTAATTACTGGCCATATATATCCCATTAAAATAAATATCAAATTCCACATTTAACCGGCGCCTATCACAATCCTAAATGGCACTTTCTCTTGTTTTCAAATGAGCCAAAAGTACCGGCAATGTCCAGAATGAACCTGCAATTCTTGATCTGCATGCATGGAGGGGACCTGAAATTTATGATTTGCATTTATAATTATTTAAGAAAGAGCACTGGAGTCTCTGGCCATAAGGAGCAGTGGCAGGATGGCCCTCTAGGTCTACTCCTCAAACCATCATCACTAGAGTCAGAGTTCATTACAAGTCCCAAATCAATCTCGGCGTCTCCCCAAGTGAACCAGTGATTACAAGTTTCTCAAAACTGTGTTGGGTTTGCTCAAAGATTAACATTCTTAAGCTTCAAATTATCCATCATCAGTATCAAAGGAAAATGTCACTATCAGAAAATTTTTAGCATAACAATGTAATTAGAGAGCAGGATGATGGATTTTTTTTTTTCTGAAATTAATTGGATTGCAAATTTATCACATTATTTTGATTGGTTTTTTTTTTTTTTTAAAATTGTTGAGAAAAAATAATTTAAATAAATAATGAAATTGTTTTCCTCAACTAGTTTAAATTTGTAAGTAATATGATAGCTAACACTCAAACATAATATCAAAACCGACAAAAAACCTGAATTCAGACCTCACCATCATTTAAAAAGTGGTCTAACGTGACTTTTTAGAAAAATCATATTTAGTTAGATGAGACAATGACTAACACTTAAATATATATATATATATATATATTCGTTACATAATCACTAATAAATTATACTAGTATAAACAATAAAATTGTTGTTATACTTAACAATTTAATTTTTTAGGTGGGATGCTAATTAACACTAAATCAAATATATATATACATATATATTAATTATAAAACTTTACTCTCAATCGAATTATCACTACTAGTCCAATAAAAACTATGGGAACAAATAGGGAGGGAGACATTACAACGAAAAGGATGGATCATGGATAAGAGAGGTCAAAGTCTTAGGCAGAAGAGATGATCATGTAGGGTGTTGAAAATGAGGTGTGGTTCACCATTTCCGTGAACTTGGACCAGCAACAGATAAGCATGGGTTGGGTGCCATGGCGAGAGTTGCTTCGATCTATAGCCACACCAAAACAAACCAACAAAAATTAATTCATCATGAAATCAATTTCCCAATATTTATTCGTGACATGATGCAGCCATCCCTCAGACTCTCTCTCTCTCTCTCTATATATATATATCAAATGGACGTAATTAGTTTACTGGACACACAGATAGATGATTTCAGGAGTTACTGATTTACAAATTAAAAAAAAAAAAAAAAAGAAAGATGCCCCTTCAAGAGACCTGCAGTTCACACACACACATATATAGTGCGGGAATGGGATTTTTCTTTCTTGAATCAATAATTTCCTTGGGTCATTTTCAATATTCATTAATTTAGCAGATTTTTTGGTTCATGGGTAGTTGCGAATAATTCCCATTTTCTATCTATAATCAAAGTAGTGAAGTGCAGTGCAGAGGAGGGTCCATGTATTTCCTGAGAAACGTTTTATTTTTATTTTTATTTTTCCTCCGTTAAGACTTGTTGCGGGTGCGATCAATTATTGGTGGGTAGTAACACATTGTAGTTTCCATACATATATATATATACATATATAGATATATATGTATGTATGTATGATTGTAGGTAAGTGGCAACCTGTGGGCGCACGGATGGTTTCTTTCACATCTCTCTGAATTTCATTTTACGCAAAACATCAAAATCCTGAAAACCATTATTTTCATTAGTGCCCTGTGGAGGTCAACATCTCTCTTTGTCTAGGGTTGTAGAAGGTGATAATATCACACAACATACGACTACAGAATTATGAAGCGATAACATGGATACGTTAATTCAAAATTGGCATAGTTCGAACTAATTTCAAAATAAGTTAAATATTTAACATGTTTACATCATTGAAAAGGGTGGTTTGGGGCTGACGATTTGGATTATGAAATCCGTCTACTTACCTGCCGAGGAAAAATTGTTTATGTCTAATCCTTTTCTAACTTTTCTAAAACCCACAATGCATTAGTATTAGAGTTATTTTATTTAACATGTTCGTTAAATTTTGAAATATAAGTATAAATAGAAACAGTTATAAACTTGATTACGTAAATATGAATTACCACTCTTTTTTGTGCTAATATTAAAAGATAGGAATTGTATGGGATTGAAGAAATTAAAGAGAAGGAGAGAAAAAAAAGGTGAAGAATGATCGGGGGGGGGGGGGCTCCAGCCATTGTTGCTAGTTAAGAAGACAAAGTACACAAAAGAAGTGAAGCCCGTGAGCCATGCATGTGACCATAAAGAGCTGTAATAATCAGTGCTCTTTGACATCTTATAGACCCACTCACGTGTCTCCCTTAAAAGAACTAAAACAATAAATAAATAAATAAAATTACCAAACCGTGCATATATAGTAGAAAGCTAGAGAAAGGTGGGGAGAGAGAGAGAGAGAGAGAGGGTATCACCTAATCAATATTGGCTGCTTATAAATATGTATATGTACATGTATGTACTCCATTCCTAGGTCGGAAAACAAAATGGAGCTTGAATTATTATTAATTTCTTCAATATGTATTTTATGAATTAATTTAGTAAAATCGATTATGTTTCTTTATGGGGCAAGAAAAATAGTAAATCCCACAGAACAGAACAGAACAGAACAAAAAAAATAAAATAAAATAAAAAGAACAACCAACATAGTAGCTGAATTGGAAACCCTGTCCCGAAGGGATTCCAAAATTTGACTGACTGATCAATACAAACCCAATCGATTAGAAAGGACAAAGCATTGCAATATTATACCTTATTGTATATATGATATACATATCCTGATAATTTAAAATTTATAATAATCATTAGCCTAGCATGGTAACATATGACTAGAAGGACCTTAATTTCACAAGAAATTGGACATGGAGAAAAAAATATTTAATAGTTTGATTTATCTATATATACATATAGAAGAAGAAGAAGAAGAAGAAGAAGAGTTAAAAAGAAAAGAGGAAAAGAAGAAACAAAATTTTCATGGCTGAGAGAGTCCTATCCATTATAAGCGAGAAGAAAGGGTTTCTTTTTTTTTTTTTTTTTTTTTTTGGGTCTACATCAAGGTTAGCTCAATGCAAATAACTGATAGAGGACATTTTTGCATGAGCAACTGGATGAGACTCATGCAACTACATATTGCCATGTGGAAAACTGGGCCCTCGTGAGGTAAAATAAATCCCAACTAAAAATCACAACGAAAGAAGGAAAATCATAAATAAAAGAGAGGGGGGGAAAAAGGCAGGGGAGAATGAAACACAAATGCCTTGCATTAATTTACCAACCTTCTTATTTTTCCACAGGCCAGTGAGCTTTGTTGTGCTGCCCCTATTTAAATCATAACCATTGTGCCCTTTTTGGCTATCTACAATTCAAAAGAGACTCTCTCTCTCTGTGTCTCCTCTGCTTCACTTCCCTGTACAGTGAAGATGAGCACACTTAGCTTCAGAAGCTTCACATTTATGCTATTCATTGCCTTCCTGGTCTGGTCATCAAACATACACACTTGCAGCGCCAGAAGAGGCAAGCATTGGAGGGCAAGCAGAGGCTCCTCACTTTCCCTGTACAAGAAGAAAGGAAAGAGTCACGGCAGTAGTCACCACCATGGCAATGCTGGTAAATCCAAACACAAGTCTCCATCTCCGAAAGCACCAACACCTCTTCCATCTCCAAAAGCACCATCACCTCCAGCTCCGGGACCTAGACCACGCCATCCATCGGCCCCGCCAAAGAAAGGTTATAACAGCCCTTCCACTGTCTTCAATGTGGTAAATTTTGGCGCCAAGGGAGACGGAACTAGTGATGACACAAAGGTACGTACCATCCAATTCTTGTTCATGTCCATATACTTGATTGAGCTAAAGAGAATTCAGAGTCACAATGTAAGTCCTTTTCTTCACCCCCGCAACAAGAAGGCTTTCTATTACGAGCTGCATAATATCAAAAATATGGGCAGTGTTATACTAACAACAAAAAAACTTATCAGAACAAAACGTGGTAAAACTCAGGAGCCCGTCAATTTTTTTTTTCCTTTGTTTTGGGGGGTGGGGGGTGGGGGGACGTGCATCATCACAAAAATGCCACCACCACATCATTCTGATTCAAAATTCAAAAAGAAAGTTATGCTATAATACCATTTTCCTATGAATAATGCTTCAATTTTAATGTCAATAGGCATACATCAACATTCATGATCACCACCTACATTAACCATTAGGTTCTAATTTTCTTCAGCCATTCAGGAATTTAAAAATCTTGCAATCAAGCATAAGCTAAAGCATAGTTTTTACAGTTTATTTTTTTGTGTTTCTGGGTAGCAAAATAGTAGGATGCCCTGGTTATTAAAGGGCATTATGGTAAAATTATCTCACCAGTAATTCATAAGTAAAAGAACGAAAACAACAGATAATCGCCATACATTTTTCACTTATGGTAGATGATTAGGAAAGAACAGATCTAAGGCATATAAAAGCAACATTTTAGAATACAATGTAACAAAAAAGAAATCCTTCACAAATACTATCCACAAACTGGCTTGGTCATCCATGGTGTATAATATATGGATTGAAAGGAATGTTCAGGCTTTCGGAGGATTATCGACTTCTACTCATATAATTGTCAAGAAGATTGTGCAAGAAATAAGAATTAAGCCCGTGCAATTTGTTAAGATTAAACCTTTAGATGCCAATATTAAGACTTGTAAAATTTGAAAGATCCCTATTTTTTGTATAGATACTAGATAGTAACTATTCTTTTGTACATCGAGAGTATGTCATCTGAATTATGTAATTTATTCTCCCTTTAATTCAAATATCTTACTTACCAAAAAAAAAAAAAAAACAAATTAAATTACGTGAGGCCCACTAGAACAATTCTCGTTGTGGCAGTTAGGTCAAGGTTTCCCACAATAATTGCATCCAGTTCGGCACAAACAAACAACTCTATGGTAATAAATAAAGCTGCAACATTCTTCCCAGCTGGAAAAAAAAATAGTAAATAGTAAGTGTTGTAAATATTACTAAGACAATGAAATTCTACCGTGCAACACAGGCATTTGAAGCCACATGGGCAGCTGCTTGTAGAGTGGAGGCATCAATGATGCTGGTCCCATCAAAATTCACATTCCTTGTGGGGCCCATTTCGTTCTCTGGTCCTTACTGCAAACCAAACATTGTCTTTCAGGTAACTCCCTAAAAGACACTGCAAAAAATTTCCAGCCCTGTATGCATAGAAATGCATGACTTTGCTTATTATCAGGTATATTCTCGTGTTCCATCTTCTTGTTAAGGCTTACAGATTTTTTCCCCCCTCAGCTTGATGGCACAATTATTGCTCCTACAAGCTCTAAAGCCTGGGGTTCAGGCCTCTTCCAATGGCTTCTATTTACTAAACTAGTAGGAATCACAATTCAAGGATCAGGCACCATTGATGGAAGAGGCTCAGTCTGGTGGCAAGACTCCCACTATGATGACCCTATAGATGATGAATCAAAGCTAATTGTCCCATTAAACAGCACGGTTCAAGAAAACAAGCCAATTCCGGTAAAAAAAAATATTCTCCTACCAGTCATTTATTTGTCTGTATCTTATTTCCCATTATCTAAAACCTCACCGCATTTGGTTTATACAACTTTGTGACAGATAAGCAGTTCGCTAGGTGGGAAAATGCCAAGCATTAAGCCAACTGTAAGGACCACTTTAGAATTATATTGAGTGCATTTCTCAACCATGCAACCCTTGTAACCTGATAATGTTCTACTTTGGCTCTACAGGCACTGAGATTCTATGGGAGTTTCAATGTAACAGTCACGGGCATAAAAATTCAGAACAGTCCCCAGTGCCACCTCAAGTTTGACAACTGTAATGGAGTTTCAGTGTTCAGTATGAGCACCTCGTCTCCTGGTAATAGCCCCAATACGGATGGCATCCATTTGCAGAACTCCCAGGATGTGTTAATCCGCAGTGTTGATCTTGCATGTGGTAATTTTCTTTCTACACGGCACTTCAATATTGCATTCAGTACTGGTCAAGCCTATCAAAAAGACCTCCAGGATTGAAGTTATATGGTCTCGATCATAACCGGTGGCCATTTGATGACAGTACTAATCTAATGGACAAGAGACTACATTCAATTGAGATACCTGGGAAAAATTACTCTATACTATGCCACAAACTTTTTTCTCATTGTTACCCTATACCAATCGCATTATTGACCGTCCAACAACTAATATTTTGGCATGTGGCAGCCATTTATCTCTTATGTTATCCTTGTAACTACTAGCCTAATGGATCTATTTATTGACACGTGTCATACTCCAAATCATCAAAAGAATAATCCGGGATGGGATTAGGTTGGAACCCAAAACAGCCATATGTTTCTCTCTTGTCATGGGCATTCAATTTTTCTTTTGTCTTCTCTAGCATTAATTATTGACATCAAAAAGCAACTGCTTCTTCCCCCTTTTCTTGTTGTGTTCCGCTGCTTAATAATCTATAAAACCCTTAAACAAAACAAATTATTGCATGGATAATAAAGATAAAAGCTACATACATTATAAGCTAGTTGTACACTAATATGTGAAGTTTCAATGTGATCCAGGAGATGACTGTGTTTCTATACAAACTGGATGCACAAATGTATACATACACAATGTGAACTGTGGACCTGGACATGGTATTAGCATTGGGGGGCTAGGAAAGGATGGCACCAAGGCCTGTGTTTCAAACATTACTGTTCGAGATATCAATATTCATAACACAATGACTGGTGTCAGGATAAAGACATGGCAGGTAAATATACCACCTTCAGCTCATCTATTTGAGAATTTAGTTGCAATAATGCAAATAAAAACCGAATTTCACTAACATGTTTCCATATAACCTTAAAAACTCTGATAAGACTTAAACCATGCAATTCTTTCAATCACCACTAAATACATAAACTCAAGTAGAAGCAAAGTTTCAGTTAAGTTGGGGTTTTAAATTCTAACTGAGTTCATGCTTTGCAGATTGGTTTTGGATCACTTAGACATATTCCATATTTTCTTAATTTCAATACATAAAATGTCCAGAATTAACTTTTATGGGGCAATAAAAAATTCAAAACTCTGAATATCATCGTTGTTTTATCCAAAAGAGCCAATTCGCTACTGAATAAAAAGTTGATATTCTAACCTATTTCTAATGTATCTGCAGGGTGGGTCAGGGTCCGTGCAAGGAATACTGTTCTCCAACATTCAAGTTTCTGAAGTAGAACTCCCAATAGTAATTGACCAATATTATTGTGACAAAAGGAAATGCAACAACCAGACATCTGCTGTGGCCGTATCAGGAATCACATACGAGAGGATAAGAGGAACTTATACTGTAAAACCAGCACATCTTGCCTGCAGTGACAACCTACCATGTTTCGACGTCACTCTGACTGACATACAACTAAGACCAATCCAAGAACGGTATCACATGTATGATCCCTTCTGTTGGCAGACTTTTGGAGAGTTGACCTCTCCCACTGTGCCACCAATCAATTGCTTACAGGTTGGCAAGCCATCAAGCAACCGGATTCAAACTGCTTACGATTCATGTTAAGCTTAGCTAGGTAAATTCTGGTGTATTCACTTGTGTGGTCGGCATGATTTCCTGACCCCTTCAACACCATTAGGTAGCAAAGTAATACAGCATATTTTGGTAGTGGTAATAGTATCAGGGATTCTTCTTTGTTAGGCTTACATTGATTCCCACTGTGAAATACAACATTGTTAGTTGCTAAGAGTTTAAAATAGTAAATATAATGCAGCCTTTACTAATAAGGTAAACTACCCATTGTCAGATAGGCGTACTTGCTTGATTAAAAGGGGTGTGAGAAACCAATTCTCACATATATAATTTGTGACAATAAAGAATGTAGTGGACGAGTGGATCGACATTTTGTGCAAGGTTTCTTCTATTGGTAAGAATACATGACAAGCACACGACTTCCAAACCCAAAACATATGGATGGTAAGAACCAAAAGCAAGATGAGTCACATGACAAGGAAACTTAAAGAAAGTCGGCCTCTATATTTTCAAGTCTACCTCGTTATTATCCCCCTTCCAACTCCCCAGCCTATGAAAAGATAGTGATAGCACCACATGACCCTCAAAATTATTGGTACCATTCATATAAATTTCCCGTCACTCCAGCTCTTAGCAGTTGATTAGATCAGTGTCTCTCTCCATGTGTATCTCTCTAAAACTAATTAATTTTTATTTGCGCGTCAAATGGGAAAACTCTAAAAGACTGAAAAGCATCTGCTCAAGCCATATTTGAACAATCTAACAATAGAAAACCTCAGAAAAAGGTGCCAACAGCCACCAATGATGTCCATAAGTTAAAATCAAGCAATATAGGAATCTGGTACAACACTAGCACAATCGATTCATGGACAAAAAAGGCACCACTTCTTAGACTTGCAACCACGTCCAAGACCTTCCCTTTCTGTATTATATACCTGAAACAAAAACATTTACTGAGTCGTGGAGCAACAGCAAATTAACTGCAAGGGTTGGCATATTCTTCTCACCAAACAAAAGTCAATAAAGTTATATCTTACACAAGAAAGAAGAACGCAGGAAGTTTTATTCTTGACAGGAATAGGTTTTGGAGGAGCATTCAGACATGGCAACCTTTTCAAACTGTTTGCGCAAAGGTTTGTGTTGATTAGAATGCCCGAAAAGTGTGGATGAAACCCATATTTTTCAGGCCTTGGGGCATTGTTATTATTGTGATTGTCCAGAATCAGCGTCCAATCAATATGTGGACCACAACATAAACCCTCAGAGTTTCCCAATTATAAACTAAGAATATACAGTCAAACTATCAGGAACTAAGTACAAATATGTACAACTTTTATGAAGCTAGACATAAGTCAAAACCACCAAACAATCAAAGAAATTATTTACAAGGTGTAGATTCTGCCAAATTGGGAAACTGAAACGGAAGCTATATGTTAGGAAGAAGTTAAAATGTCCCCGCCTCTGATCATTACCATATGATGTCCTATTTAATCTGTGATATTCTTAAGGTCTGCGTTTGGTGGGCAAAAAAAAAAAAATAGTCCTTTACATGCATCATGCCTAGAAGCTATGGAGATGGAAGGAAAAAAAAAAAAAAAAATTAGATAGGGGATAAAGATTGAAGTAAAATATGATAATCGGGAAACTGTTCATAGGAGACCAAGAAGGTGGTGTGGAGGCATTGACTAGTGATTTTCTCCCTGTAAACAAAACCTGAAGCTATATATGGTCTGCTCTTCTCTTGGAAACTAGAAATTGAACAAAATTACATCTTGACAAGCTAAAAGACACACTAACGAAGAGATGACAACACAACAAATGAAAAGAACTTACTCTGAACTGGAAGTTTGAATGCATAGCCGTTGCTGAAATGCAGAATTGGGATTTACCTCTTGGGCATTTGTTTATGTTACCTTCCTGGCGAAAAATCCCTAGACTCCTGTCTTAAAACAGGTCACTATTCTGATTTCCTTGAGGCTGCCACCATAACAAAAATTCTAGTCCCACCCAGTCCTTGGTATTTGTCACCTACCACCAATAAATTTTGCTCCAAAGATTAACTGCATGCTTTATCAAGTGATTGCTTTCATAGGCATGGTAGCACCCTTTCTTGGCTTTGCAAGAACTGACTGCTGGCCATGGCTCATTTTTCATTGACATACCCCCAAAACCATTCACAATGGCATGGATATCCTACAGAAAGATGCCAGTACAGTTTGTAGGAATGAGTTGGTCAACATTAACCAAAACAGTTCTCAATTGTTATATTAGGTCCATCATTTTCTGTGCTGTCTTATCTTCACTACGACAGAATAAAGCTATCATCGTATCAATGATCAACCATCTTAAATCCCGTGAACGTATTTACTAAAAAGTGGGGCTCAAATTATAGCTTATGTGGTTATGAAATTGCCACCATCGCATAAAATTCTGCCACATGCTAATTAATTTTCAAGTGGCCAGAAATTTCTATATATATCTTCCAAACCTACAGCATCATAGATTCCTTTATAGGCTTGTAAACCATTTATACAACCAGCATCACCGACACAACTAATTCTTCAAATGTCCTCTTTACTGAGTTTCCTGCACACCCCATCTCTGCAGTTAAAAATTCAACCATGCAAATTAATATCTAGACATCTTGTCCAAACAGAAGGGGAACCACCGAGAATAGTGGAAATTTGTCTGCAAAAGGAGATTAACATAGTTATGTAAACATAAATAAAAACAATTAATCCATCCCTTCTTTTTTCATAAATAAACAAAAAGTCTATTAAAAAAGTATCGAGGGGATGCTGCCTAAGTACAAAAACCTCCACAAGAGGAGGCCTTGGAAAAAACAAAATCAACAAGTATCTATGTGATCTATATAGTGTAAGGATCCATTCATGTCCGGCTCTTTGCTCCTCGACAACCAACTATACAAAAGGCCTAAAAAGCAACTCTTTGATCTCGAAAAGGAAGATCAGTGTCCCTAAAACATCTTTTGTTCCTCTCTTCCCAAATAAGCCATGTTAAACACATAGGAACCAGATTCCATGCATTCTTTTTGCTCTTTTGGATCCTCGCCCCCCCACCATTCCAACAAGGTATGTTTCACCTTCTTTGGAAAAACCCAATCAACTCTGAAACATGACAGGGCCAGCTGCCACAGGTTGTTTGCCCATTGACAATGCACAAAAAGTGATCAATTGATTCTTCTCCTCTCTTGCATAGACTATACCAATTTACAAAAGTCAGATTTCTTCTTTTAATTTTATCAATTGCAAGCATTCTACCATGGATCACGCACCAAACAAAGAAAGCCAACTTAGGGAGTGCCCAATCATGCCAAACCTTTATCCAGTGGAGGGATTGCACCTCTCCATCCCCTTTCAAAGCCTTGAGAAAGGATTTCACCTCAACTTGCCCGACTTTGTGAGGGGTCCAACGGACTCAATCCTCACCCCCCACACTGGTGACAGAGTAGAGGCTTCGATAAAGGCCCACCAGCTGATCCATCTCCCAGTCTTGCAAATTCCTCCTAAAATTAACTTGCCACACAGGGGAGCCATTATTGAGCTCAAAAAAATCTTCCACATAACCATTTCTGCTCCTGGATAATGCAAAGATCCCTAGGAATTGCTCACTCAAAGCAGGACTAGCCAACTAAGGATCTTGCCTTTTTCCATACACATTATCACTTGCAAGAACTAAAAATGAACAAAAAATTAATAAAAATCTTAATGTATCACAGATACTTCATAGCATTAGTAATGCAGTGATCTAACTGGATTTGTGTCCGGAGAATCTGACAACAATACACACAGATCTGCTCGTCTCAGCATGAATTTAGGACATTCATCAGCTTCATGAGAAACACTAATCAAGAAAAAGTAACATCTCTTGAAAAGACAGTTTAAGAGCTTGCATACCAATCGCAAAAAAAATAGGATAGACACAAATTCCATGCAGCTGCGTAACCATAAAAAAATTCGACACATAATCTAATTCTGGTTAAGGAAAAAGTGTCTCCAATCATAATACATCAGTGAGCTTTTTTTTTTTTTTTTTTTCAATTAATCAGGAAATCAGGGGATGAATAACACTGTCAGTTTCAGCAACCTTTTTTGCTAGGATGAAACAAAGTCCAGCTGGGGCTAAAAAAAAAAAGGAAAAAAAAAATAATAAGTTCAGTCCTTGATCAAGTTATTGCTGGTTTCTCCTGTCAGAACTTCCTCTTGGAGTCAATGTTATCAACTCTACCATGAAAATACATGAGTTTACACAACAACAAAATGACCATCCACATAATATGTTCACAAGTCATCAAAGTCTTAAACGTCTCATTTTCATTAATAAGAAGTCAAGTATATACAATTCATTATAACAGAAATGGAACACAGCTAAAAGAGAGGAATTTGCCCAGACTAATACCTTCTGGACAGCAGAGAAGCGAGCCAAAAACCAAAGAACACATTGCAATGCAAGGCCACTCAGTGACAGGATTTCCATGGAGGCTTTCCTCATATTATGTGATCGATCAATCACAAACCATGCAATTCTACAGGTACCAGACTCACCCGCTCAAGAATTTAGCCACCTGCAGAACTTTCCGCTCAAATTCAACTTAAGCACATTCACAATTGAGATGATATGAAAGGAAAAGCTAACTCTGTCACACATACACAAGGGTTGATGAATCGCATCAGTGGATACTGGGAAATGGGACAAATGGTGGCTCTCGAGGCCTCAACTCATTACAAATGAAGAAGTATGCAGAGAATGAGACCTTTTGGTAATGAAGTGCAGCTGAGCAAAATCAATATCAATTGCAGGCCCAAAACATTTATTGTTTGCATAGAATAAGTGCATCCTGACAGCATAAATCTTTGCAGTAGTCAACCCATACAACTTGTCATGCCATTTCTCTTTTAAAATTAAATAAAAAGTTTAAAAATGACCAAGAAAGAGCAAATGATTTTCTCAAGACATCTTCTTTCTTAAGCATCATTTTCTCAAGACATCTCTTTCTCAAGCGTCATGTTCTCAAAGCACCTAACTCCAGAATGTAGTATTTTCAAAAAAGGGGAGCAATTATTGTTGTGTATATAAGGGTGTAAAACACATGAGGAAAAATATATGTTATTTGCATGCCATCTCAGTAGAGTGTTGCAAACTTGAAATCACAACCACTAAGGAGATTATTTTCCTCAAGGGTGAAAAAGCATTGTTTCACATTTGTTTATCCAGTTCACATGGATTAGCTCCAAATCATAACCCTTTTTTGGGTTATTCTGTTGCGTAAGATTCTGAACTGCTGCTAAATAATTTACATTTCATTTCAAAAAAATACGCTCTGACAGCCATATAAGAACATAATGGAAAAACAGGCCAATAGCTGAATGGAAAGAGTCTTAAAACAGTACGATGATGGAAAAGAAACGCTATTAATTCTTTAATTTGCAAAGTGAAAGTCACAGATTAATTCACCGCTTCATAGAAACAATGCCCATTCCAGGAAGTAATTGGGACAAAAGAGAAGGAGCTTCAAAAGAAGAAAAACAATCAACAACATCAAAACTATTTGCCCCCAAAATTCCAACTTTTATCCTTCTATGCAATACATGCGTGCGAATCTTCGCATCCAAGTCCATTTATCAATTTGCCCCGTTACTGTTCGAACAGCAACCACCATCGTGGTCGTGATTGTGATTGTGATCGTGATCCTTGTTAGGACGATCAATGGTATCGTCATCGCTGTCGTCCTCGTCGAAGGGCTTCTCCTTGTGAAATATGCAGCATTTCTTGGAGCTCTTCTTCTGGAGGAACTCGTTGTCGACGGTGCCTTCCTTCCACGTGACCTTCTTCTTCTTTCGGTTGAGCCGCAGCGTTAGGGTTTGCGGAGGCTGTTGCTGGGAAGAAGAGGAAGGGGATGGAGAGGATTGATCTAAAGTCAGGGTTGTGGTTCCAGTGACTGTGGATGGTCCCAATTGCCTTGCGGTGCTGCTCATTGCTCTCGCCATCTTCGCCCGATCTAAGATTCGGAAATTCCACTGCAATTTGAAGGCGGCGCGTTGGAGGGGGAAGAGAAGAATATGCCGAGAGGTTCGGTGAGCCCATTGGGTCGCTCCATCGGATATTTTAATCCGATTCGGGTAATCGTTCTACCATGCGGCTATGCCAACTGTCCGTTTGGACGGTAGATCTGGAGCATTGGACGTAAAATAGTTGTCATTCGATGATTTTTTTTTCCTTTCTTTTTTTTTTTATAAATAAATCTATTTACATTTCACAATTAAATTTTTGCATTCAATTTTATTTTTTTTCATATATAAAATTATATAACTATCATCTTTTTTTTCTTATTACAAATTGTTTTTGTAACAAAATTAGTTTTTTAAAATAATTATAATAAATAATAAAATTTGTGAAGATAATTAAAAAAAAATCAAAATCATTTTAACTTAAGTTGTGTACCACGCAGAATAGTGAGGACAAAATATTAAAAAGAAAAATTGTTGTTCAACTTAAAAAAAAAAAAAACAAACACAATTTATGAAAGTAAGCCTAATTGCATTGCTAGCCCATGTGGGTCGGCCCATGTTATTGAGGCCCGGTTTGGTATACTTTCAAAAATTTCAAACTTTTTTCAATTTTAAATTTTTTCTAATTTTCTCTTATTTTTTTTCCACTAAAATTTATCAAGCACCAAAAAAAAAAAAAAAAAAGAGTTATCACACACACAACCATTAAATTTTGGAATATTATTTTAGCTTTTGCAATTTTTATCAAATACTTAATTTTATTTTTTAAATGATGCGTGTTAATATCAAAACAAAAATTATAAATATTTTTAATTTTCTAAATGAATTTTAAATAAAATAATATTTTAAATAAATATGAAATAATATTTCAAAGAGCTATGGGTGCATTTGGTTTGCTTATAAACTATAAAAATTTCTGAAAATCTGTAAAGGCTCGATTGGATGGTACTAAAATTTTAGGAGAATAAGTTTTAGAGATGGTATAAGATAAAAGGATGTATTATTTTTAGAGAGTTGGCCCACATTTATGTAATGTTTATGGAGGGGGATAACTTTTTACTTGGTTTGGATGTTTTATAAGTAAGAGTAGCTGAATGATGGAAAAACCAGTCAAATAACTCTTTTGTCCTTGTAGTGTTCCAAACTTGGTTACCCATTAAATTAAATATTAAATTACAAAACTCACTCTATTTAATTATCTTTGGACAATTTGAAGTTATATTATTTATCTCATTGAAATTTTAATTTTTTATAAATTTATTTAAAAAAACTTTTTTTTAATATGTACTTTTAAATGGTTGGTTATTATTCAAAATTTTTTAATTATATTTATTTTGACTTGTTGGTCTATCTATTATTTTTTTATTAGCATTATTTTTATTTTGATCAAGTTAACAATACAGTTAACAAGAGGTAAAAATGTCAAAAGTAATTAACTTAAAGGAGAATAATTTTTGACTAACCTCAAGAGTATCCAAAAATTATCCCCCAAGGGGAAGAAAAATGTGGGATCCATGCCAAAATTTATCCCGAGGGGGGAATTGGCTTACCAAACAATGGCAAAAGTGTGGGACTCACACTTATGACTGAGTATTAGTTTTGGAGGGAGGTTTTGACTGAATCAAAGCAGGCCTTAAAAGTTATTCATTTTTTATCTCACTGCACGAATTACGAACTCATAATTTATTTTACTTTATCTCATTTTTTCTCAATTTTTACCGCTCTAAACACACTCTAAACAAACAAGATGATGAGATGAAATTGTAAGTATACTTATTTCACTCCATTTTCAAGGGTAGTAAACGGGCCTTGTAGCGAGGGCAATCGTGTTCTAAACCCTCTGCTCTTTCTGGGCCCCTGTTTCCAAACACTTCCTCGGCTGCAGTTGAAAAAGCACTCCCGCCACAGGGAAAGGTCGTCATCTTATCCTGCCAGATAACGAAATCCCAAATCAGTATTTTCAATGCCTAAGCCAAAAAAGAAAACTCCCATGTCTCTAGCTTCGGAGCGAATTCTGAGACCGTTCTAGTCTTCGTTGCACAGCAAAGCAATGGCGGAGAACGACGTCAACACCATGAGGAGGAGATTGGCCTCTGTTGCCGGCCACCTTGCTCCCGTTCATTCCTCTCCGAGCAGTGGGGGTTCGATTAGGCCGCTTGGTTGCAGTGCTTCAACGAAGGGCGATAGGTATCATCGGATACACGGAGAGGTCCCGACCCACATGCCTGTTTGGAGAGTTGTCCCTTGTGACGAAAATGGAAAGGAGTTCACGGACATAATCTATGAGAAAGCTGTTGGGGAAGCCATTGCAAAGGTCAGTGCTTGATTCAGCAGAGAATTGAGTGAATCTGTAGATGCTGCCTTTTTTTTTTTAATTATTATGCATGGTTCCCGGGGCTGTTGCTTGTTACTTTGTACTGGTTTGTGCTCTTTGAAAATGTAAATGACTCATAGGTGATGCTAGATGTTTCGCACTCCAACTGTTTGAAAGTGGAACAAATGAATTCCGAGGAATTTGGGCATTGATTTGCTCGTAGGTTTTAGTTCAATGTTGTGGATGTGCAATTGGAATTACCACACATTGAGCTGTCATATCAAATAATGTATGGAAAAAATAATTTTGAGAATAATTTAGTATTTTCTTACAAAATTGAATATCATTCCTGTACCTTTGGACATCAGTGATTCAGTATCATGTTCCCGAGTGTCTGGAGCATAAGATGTCAATAGGGAGAAGAACATTTCTATATCCACGGTCCAAATGGCTGTATCCATAGTGTCCTTGTTCACTTGAAAGTTAGCTGTAAATGCACTACTGTTTGTTTGTCTAGAGAAAAATTCACTTCCTTAGGCAATTTTGTTTGTTAAGTGTATATTTAGATGGAAGGTTCTGCGAGGGTGTACTTTCACTTTCAAATTTATACTATATTAGGCATGAGACTTCTTCCAGGTGGTTTATTGGTATGCTGAATTGCAAAAAAAACTTAGAAATTTTGTGCTTTCCCTTTGTTATAGACTTATAGTAACACAAACCTGTGAAATTTGAGAAACAATAAGTTCCACAAGCCTTTGTTTCTGCTGCTACAGTTGCTGCTGTTACAAATTTATTTTTCTTGTTTTGAATTGATTGTTTAATCCATCTATAACTGCTTGAAACCTCCTTTAAATGATTTTAGCTAATTGTTAGAAGTCAAGCCAAGAGTGCCTATCTGGACCTTCTATCTTGTCATTGTTATATTTTACATCATTCTGTGTAGATTACAATCAACAGGCCAGAGCGCAGAAATGCTTTTCGACCACATACAGTTAAGGAGCTAATGCATGCATTTAATGATGCGAGACACGATAGTTCTGTGGGGGTCATCATTCTTACTGGAAAGGTAACTTTCACCACATTCACTTGATTATGTAATGGAGAAACTTGTAAAGCAAAATTAGAGTTAATGGAATAACTCTCGGGGATGCCTACCAATTAAATTACCTAAATCTCTCTTATTTAGCAGATGATATAATCCTGGACTAACTATGCTCTGATTCAGCAGTCAATAATGTAAATTAAGAAACAACAAAGGTTAGTGAAATTATCTTCAATATGCACTCTCAAAATCATGATGCATTTGCTCTGGTTTGCCTATGTGAGAATCGCATGTGACTGGTTCTCAGCTTAAAAATTCAGTTCATAAGCTCATGACCTCCTTTGTATCCGGGGAAGTAGTAGGTTTTTCGGATATATTTTTAATACTTTATAATGTGCAAAAATGTTGATTGTATTATTATATTTTTCATTTCCATGAGGATTTTCCATAGCCCAATAGTAACTGGAAATTGAGACTTCCTTTTTAATGGTCACATAAAAAGTGTAAACTTTGCCTTGATAACCAAACACTGAATCACGAGCTAGCCAAGACCAACAAGAGCTTAAATTTGATAATCATTAAATTTATCTTCTACTTGGCAAGCCAAATTTTCTATAGAGTAGTGTAGGTTGCAATATTGAACTCTTCTTTCCTACAATTAATTGCTTTTTAGTTAGTAAGTGGAATTCCGAATTTCTTCTTTCTAGAAAAGGTTCTACCAATTTCTGATTTTGGACCACCCTGATTTATTGCAACCCACGGGAACTTCTTAAGTGTTTGTTGCTGCTGTTGCAGGGAACCAAGGCTTTTTGTAGTGGTGGTGATCAAGCATTGAGAAGCAAAGATGGCTATGCTGACAATGAGAATCCTGCTAACCTGAATGTTCTAGATTTACAGGTGAAGAACTTAACCTGATAAAACTGATCCTATGTATTTAAAGCCATGGATGGTTGTAAATCATTTGCATCTTTCCTTTTTATGTTCTAAGTTTTAACAAGGAAAAACTTCAACTGATGAAAAGGTACCAACTAGTCTCCTGGAAAATTGGACAGCAAGTTACACCTCACTTCTTTCTCCTGTTATGGTTTATATTCATAATTACTTTCCGCTTACAAACAGGTGCATATTCGACGTCTACCAAAACCTGTGATTGCAATGGTAATCTCTCTCCCACATTAATACTTTACAATCCACTTTGTGTTCACTTGTTTGGGATTTCATATTATCTTACTTTCTTGAAACAAGGTTGCAGGTTATGCTGTTGGGGGAGGACATGTATTGCATATGGTCTGTGATTTGACAATTGCAGCAGATAATGCTGTTTTTGGTCAGACGGGTCCAAAGGTGCTTCTGTCTTTCTATATATGTGTAAATGTTGTTATATTTTTGGTAGTTTAAAAAACTAGCAGTTTGAAGAGGTGCTTCATTAACCAACATGGATAAAACTTTATAAAAGCACATTAACCTCGTAATTTGTTTCTCATTTTGATCATATCACATGCCAATTGATGTATATAAAGTGTGTTCGGTGCACTGAAAAATGCTGAAAAACTCTAAAAATCTCTAAAAACTTCTAAAAGTTATTCACTTTTTATGTTACTACACGAATTACAAACTCACAAATTATCTCAAATTATTTCACTTTATCTCATTTTTTGTCACTCCAAACACACTCACAGTTGGCATTGAGGTGATATCAGGCAATTAAGAATCTGATCATTCTCTCATCTCGAGAGATAATTGTAGTAAGTGGCTGTACTTTGGACACAACCTCCCATTAGTATTAACACGTGATTTTGCTTCAGTATATGCATTAGTTTGACCCTGAATGCCATCATCTCACGTGTTAGTGTCTTTATACCAACCAGAGTCTAGCAAAGATAAGCAAGTGATGCCATTGTTTTGCCTCACTGCTCTGAAACTTGATCACAAATGTTTTATCCCTGCCTTGTTGCAGGTTGGAAGCTTTGATGGTGGTTATGGAAGTTCAATAATGTCCCGTTTGGTAGGTTTTGATGGTGGAGGTGGTTTTTATTTTAACAAAACCTTTTAGTAAGAAAATCAATAATGGGATTTCCATGAGTTAACCTATTTCTTTCCGTTTTATTTTGAATAGCAGCTAGGCCACATGGGAATATCAACATAAGGAGCATTTTTACAGCTAACTCGTATATTTCTTTTGTGCATTTTGAATTCTGTTTGAATAGGTTGGGCCTAAAAAAGCACGTGAAATGTGGTTCCTGACAAGGTTTTACACTGCTTCCGAAGCAGAGAAAATGGGACTTGTCAACACAGTTGTCCCGGTGAGTTCACATATCTTCCGTTGTTTTGTGAGTGTATTTTGCTTTTATTTCATGCCTATAGGCCTTAAATCTATTTTATCCTACTCTTTGGGAGATTGAAAATATTCCTATAAATAAAATTTGCCGTTTCTTTTGGATCTCAAACTCTTGCACATCTAAACAATTTTTGTCAATTTTGCATTGGCGGAGGGAGGAGAATCAGAGTTTTCATGGGCAAAGATTTGGAGATGTGGGGCTCGGCCCAAGGTAGCTTTTTGTTTTAGTGCTTGGTGCATAGGAAAACTCTTATGATTGACAACTTAAGGAGAAGGGGAATGGTACTGGTGAATCAATGTTGCCTTTGCAAAAAAAGCGTAATTGATCACTTGTTCATGGATTGTTTGTGGGTGGAGGAACTTTGGAACCTCGCTTTATCCCGATTGGGCGTAGATTGGGTTTTCCAAAGGAAGGTACAATTTTGTTTGGAATGGTGGTGGGCAGCGAGAATGCCAAAGCATAGGAGGAAGGTGTGGGATCTTATACTCTTTTGTATTTTTAGGTTGATTTGGGGGGAGAGAAATAATAGATACTCTATGTTTCTTTTGTATAGGGTGATAAGTTGCTTTTTGTCTTCTTTAGCCAGGCGATTAGAGGGATAAAGAGCCCGAGTTGTTCTCGTTTTTAAATTTTGTAGATAGCCTCGAATTGTAATTGACCTTTGGGTTGCCGTTGCATCTTTTTGGTGCTTTTTTAATAAAATTTGATTACTTATCAAAAAAATAAAATTTTGTTGACTTTTGTACAGTTAGAGAGGCTAGAAAATGAAACAGTCAAGTGGTGTCGAGAAATCCTGAGAAACAGTCCAACTGCAATCAGAGTGCTCAAATCTGCTCTTAATGCAGTTGATGATGGGCATGCTGGACTCCAGGTTATCTCTAATTCCAACTTTCTTAATGATATCATGGCAAGCTGTTACAGTCAAATGGCTGCAGTTGTGGACTTCATTGGTGCGATAATGGCATCTACTGTAAACGAGCCCTCCATTGTAGCAGTTTATGTCTTTCTTTCTTTCTTTTCTTTCCTTTTTTTTTTATTCCAATATTTTATACCCTCTGGGTTCTATTTATTTTATTTTATTTCATTTTCTTTGCAGGGACTTGCTGGAGATGCCACTCTTTTATTCTACGGAACAGAGGAAGGTAACGAGGGAAAGACAGCTTATATGGAACACAGACGCCCAGATTTCTCAAAATTCCCCCCACGACCTTAATGCTGTCATTTCCTTTTTGCGACTTCATAAATTTTGTGGCCTTGGTGATTAGGTGCTCGTGTTTGATCACTCTGAATCTCAAATTTGTAGCATTGGTTAAGAAATTCAAGAGGGATTAATTCCTTCTCGCAGTTGTACTGTAATCTCTTTGTACTGCTCTATTGATGGGAAAGTAATTTGTTCCTTCCCGAGGAGGAGAACCTCCAGTTACAGTTATTAGTAAAGGTTCATTTTAATGATTCTGGATCTCAGTTGATCTCTCTCTCTCTCTCTCTCTGTGTGTTTCTCTCTCTCTATATATATATTTTCAGTTTATTTGGTTTAATATATTTTTGTAGAGTAAATAACATAGCAAGAATTGACAATTTGGCAAGGCATAGCAGGAGGCCAAAACTGTGATTCCGTTCCGGGAATCCATCTTTTCTTCCCGGTCTGTAACTCTTCCTCGTGTTAAGTCTAGAACTGCAAAATTGTGCAGGTAATAAAACAACAAAAAAACTACAATAATTACCCCTTTTTTGTTTTTTTTTTTTTTGGGGGGGGGGAAGTAATTGGAGTTGCCTCGATTGAACCAAAGACCACAAGCAGGGTATTAAGGGGATAGTTAGCCAATCCTTATGGTCCAACACTTAACCCTTTCTATTCTGTCCATTCCCTATAATCCAATTGTTGGGACTTTTGGGGGTTAAGAAACAAATGCACAAAGGCACAACATAAGCAATTAACGTGGGTAGGCTAATTTGCCAACGTGTACAGAGAGAAATCCAAGATTTCAATACATTACTGAACAATTTACAGATGATGATCACACTCTCTCAATTCTGCTCTTTGCTCTCACCAGCTCTATCTCACTGTCTCTATAACTCACTCATACAAAAACAAAACACAACAACCTTTGTGTTTTGTTCACTGCCCAGCCACACACCCTTGTATTGCAACATCTGTTTCACTTCTCTGCTATGCAACATCTACAACTTTTGACATTTGGCTTTTTCATTCTTTGCCTTATACTTGAGAAATTTCACTTTATGTACCATTCTTAATCACATTAAAAGAAAGTAGTTTTTATTTAACAATTTTTTTAAATTAGAGTTGTATATTAATTTTTATCATTCATTCTATAATTTTAATTAAAAATATCTATCGCTCTATAATTAAAAATTTGTAATTAGTTTTTATTTAATAATTTTTTAATTAGTAATTCAAATTCATTGTTAATTATGTAATATTTATTTCTTAATAATATTTTTATCTTTCAATTTATTTTTATTAGTTTATTTGTAAAGTTTTTTACAAAAATATTTTTCAAATGGATGGATAAAACGGAATAAAATTATTTGTGTTTATAAATTTTATTAAAAAAATTAAAAAATAAGCCCGCGCGGATAGGAACGGATTTCCCCATCATAGTCCGGACCGGACCGACCCGACTGGAATCAGAACTGGGTCCATCTTCTATCCTTACTTTGGATTATTGTAGATACATCTGATCACGGACCTTCCTTGCAAGGGAAATTTGTCTTCGAAGCTCCGGTGTAATCCTAATTATGGCCTGCCAGGGCTTTTGAGCCCTGAGAAACAGAGATGAGTAGTCACGAGTTTCGGTTCTTCTTGTCGTCTGACATCAACCTTCCAGTCACTTTCCGAGTCGAGAGACTAGAAGGAAACTTGCCTGCTGCTAAGCCCCCTAATTTGGGTAACTTCTTTTCTTCAACTCTCATTCAAATTTGATTATATGGGTTTACAATCACACAATTGGACTGTCTCATTGAGCAACTTCATTTAGGGTTTGAATGATTTATGAGTTGCCTTTGATATGAGGCATAGGCACTGTCATAGATCAGCAATCTATCTCTGGGTGATGCTTTTTTTTTTTTTTTCATCTAATTTAACTTTATATTTAGCATCAATGCAAACGGTTCAGGCGCAAATACCCATTTGTTGATGAGATTCATCTCTTGCATATCTCTGCGTGATATTAATTATCCCATTTTCGGTAATTCGAATTTACGCTTGTGTTTAATTCAATGCTCCAGCTGAAGCTGATTTTAGTACAGAGGAAAGAAGACCAGAGCTTTTTGTTGAGTGCGCATTGTATATTGATGGTGCGCCATTCGGGCTTCCCACGAGGACAAGGTTTGGCTACATGATCTTATTGTTATGTTCCTGTAATTTGGTTGGGAAAACGTAAAATATATACATATTTCTCTCACCTTGTATATTGTAACTTGGAAAATGCTAAAGCATGGTACATCACCCGAGGGGACCCACACACATGCGATATTGCATAGCTCCTTGTAACTTAGTATGGTGATGTGGATGCGACTGCAGATGAACTCTCTATCACCCACCTCCACATCCACCTCCACCTCCACCTCCACCACTTTCTCTGTTCTTTACACAATTTCCTTTTGCTGGGGCATTCCAGCATCAATTTTTTTTTTTTGCACTACTAAAAATTACACAAAAATATATTATCGCGTAAAACCTATGCTCGTGAAGTAGCTGATTCAAATTTTAATTGTTTTCCCTGTTTATTTTCCTGTTTACATGCCAGGTTAGAATCAACAGGTCCAACATATTGCTGGAACGAACTCATTACTTTGAGTACAAAATATCGAGATTTAACAGCCAACTCACAACTTGCGTTAACAGTAAGTTATCAATTTCTCTTTATATGTTCCTTGTGGACTTTTTCTTCCACAGTATCATTTATATATATATACTACGATGCTTATGTGTGAGTGCACGTGTTTGCCCCTTTGAAAAAATAAAAGTTAGTTTGGCCACATGTGACGGGGCATATTAAGGGAAAATAAGTCAATAAAGTTATACATTTTATACATCTCACTGATATTTTAAGCATTTATGTGAGATATTAACTAACAGTCTAACAATGCTATGTTAAGGTAGCATTCAGGAAGCCTGCACTTTTGGCTTCTCGGCATTTTAGCTTTTTGTAAAATGACTAAAATTACCGTCCTACAACAATGCTTCTCTTAAATCATGAAGCACAAACGTGTCAAACGAACAAAAAAGTTAAAAAAACTAGCTTTTAGTTTAAAAAAGCTCTGGTTTTTTCTTCACAGATCAAGCCTAATTAGCATAATATACATTATGGGGCCAATTTCTTAACAATTTAAGCTTTTGGGATAATTGGTGACTTAACACGGTATTAGAGTCTTGGTTTTAGGAGTTCTGGATTTAAGTCTTGTTTTCACCGTTTATTCTTGTGCACTCTATTCTATTTCAGTTGGTGCAACTGTTTGGTTTGGCTTACCTGTTTCTTCACTCCATTGTAAGGTGGGGATATTGACACAGAACTGAATGAAGTAGGTTCAGTATCGTTCAAGCTAGACAAAAAGGCTCTTAGATATATTTCTAGCGGAATGTGAAACCTCAAAAAGGGACATTGTAATCCACAAGAAAATAGAGAGAATTCCCTAAAAATATTTTATTTGAAATACAAGATAAATATGCTGTGCGGCTTCGAGTTTTTAAGCTGAACAATCCTAACCCTAATGATTGAAAATAGAAAACTGCAAGAATCTTAAAAATTGGCAAATTCAGAATTTCACTGAATACAATAATGGTTGACTCCTAATCAACATTGAATTGATAGGAATTAATTCTGGATTTTGTTTAAGCGTCCTCTTACCAATCAAAGGTACCTAAATCCTACCATGATATATATATTTTTTCAAATTAATTTCTATCCTTATTCATTTTGCTCCATCTCTTGTTCTAGCGACCTATTACTGAGTGTTTTAATCACTGCTTAACCTTTTGTTAATTCATCATCAAGAAAGTGGTCACTTTCAGGGCATGAGCTGAGAAAGTTTCCCTTTATATCATAAATTGTTAGGTGTCTGTCCTTCACGACTCTGAACAATAGAATCCGTTGTTTTTCAGTAGGCAGCTTTAATTTGTTGGTGACATAATGATTTTCCTGGAACTGCAGGTTTGGGATGTTTCATGTGGGAAAAGTGAGGGCTTGATTGGTGGGGCTACCATTACTCTTTTTAATGCAAAAAAGCAACTCAAAACAGGGAGGCATAAACTCAGACTTTGGCTTGGAAAGGAGGCAGATGGATCAATTCGTACAACTACTCCTGGAAAGGTTCTATCCATTACTTTTAGTACTTCTATGTTTTTTATATACATTTTTATCAATGCTTTGATTCTTGTCATCTGTTCACGACAATTTAATAGGTTCCTAAGGAGGAACGAGGGGAGTTGGAGCGTTTAGAAAAGCTTGTAAATAAGTATGAAAGGGAACAGATTCAACGAATTGATTGGCTGGATCGCCTTGCATTTAAAGCTATGGAGAAAATCAAGGAACAAGAAAGTGGTAGAAATGGAAGTTGTTTATGCCTCGTGGTTGAGTTCTGCAGTTTTGAACATCGAGTTGCTTTTCAGGTAGGATTTTCAATCTGCAGGGGTGAGGTTATTCATTGTCTGCTTCCAACTTTCTCTGTTGAGGCACTGCAAGTTGTCTATCCTGCTGGTTTTAAACTCTATCTAAACTTTGCTTTTGTATTCTACTTAATGTTTTTGGATATCATAAACTGATATTATATATATATATATATATATTTGCTACACTTGGAAGTTAAAGTTAATTTTGTAATGTATATATTACTCTGATTGGTTTCTTGTGTCTTTATCATGCTTTACTCATTGGTTACTTATGTCTTGTTGGACATGTAGGAGTCGGGAGCAAATTTCCTTATATCATCTCCTATAACTACAAGCAATGAATTGGTTACTGTTTGGGACCCAGAGGTGGGTAAAATAAATCCCTCTGAGCACAAGCAACTAAAGCTTGCAAGGAGTTTAAACCGTGGCGTCATTGACAGGGATCTTAAACCAAGCTCTAGTGAAAGGAAGTAAGTCTGAAATCCATTAGCCAAAAGCTCAGTATATCATTTCCTCTTAACTTTATTTGAAAAAAAAAAAAAAAAAGGTTTGATTGTTTTATTTCTTTTTTTGCTGATGATTTTCTTTGTAATATTGTGTTGACTCAAGTGTGGCTACTGAATAATTGATATGAATCACTTGACTGAACACATTACCAAGTTTGTAAAAAATGGGATGCTTTAGGGAAGGAACAAAATCGTCTGATTTTAAATCCTATGGATGAACTCGTATTCTGTTTGTGCTAAAGTAGATGTCCACCTACCAAAAGAAAATGATTTTGTTATGGAGATTTCTCAGACTTCATATCACAAATCCTTAGAAAACAGAAACCCTAGCATTTTAGGGAGAATGTGGCTTCTCCATTGTTTAGCAGAGTCTCTTCATCACATATACAATTTTTAGCTATTTTTTCCCCTTTTCTGATTACTTGGATTTGTAACTGAATGTTCTCTCTCATATGCCTATGTATCATAATTTAAGAGCAGAATTATTATTGTTTTCAGCAGCTTAACTAATAAAATTTTGGGTTCTTCTTATCTATGTTTCGTTTAATGACATACCTTAAAAGAGTTTAAAGATTGCCCCCCCCCCCCCCAAAAAAAAAAAAAGAGGAAAATAACGGAACTAAAAAACAAGGATGTCAATTGGTGGGCAAAGGTTATCTAGAATTATTCTAAATGACCAAAAAAACAACTATATGTTGGCTGGAGGAGAAATAGAGGATATTTTTGTAATAAAGTTGTTCTTCTAAGGGTAACGTAATAAAATTTGTGGGGATAATTTTGCAAAAACCCAAAATCATTTTAACATAAATAATGTGCTGTCCCTGTACATGTGCATCTTGCTGGTGGCCATGGGTGCGCTTTGGGGCAAAGTAATGGGGAGTTTTTTTGTTTCATCTAGAAGACAATGGGGTCTAAGTGTATTATTCAGGTGAGTGGAGGTAATTGCTCCTGCTGAGTCCCATGTGTGTCTGCTCCTCCCTCCTTGGTCAATGGAGTTTATGTTAAGATGCCTCTTTCTTGGCTATCAGGTCAATACAGAGAATATTGAAATACCCCCCAACAAGGATTTCAAGTGGAGATGAAAGGCAGCTCTTGTGGAAATTTCGTTTTTCATTAATGTCAGAGAAAAAGGCTCTCACAAAGTTTCTAAGGTGTGTTGAATGGAGTGATGTTCAGGTCAGTATATTTTTTTGTTCTTGTCTTCTTCATTTTAGTTCATTATCATATTAAATTTCATGTGAATGTTGGTTTCCTGGCTGCTTGCTGATGTAAGACTTAGTTTCTATCTGTTTAATCCATTCACTTCCCTTACAAAGAAACCTTCAGTTTCATCGGGTGGCATTTTTTTAAAAACCAGTTTTTGATAAATTTGGTTAACTTGTCGATATGTGCTAAATGTGTAAGAACAGGGGGATAAAAGCTACATTGCATATTTTGTTTGATTTTTTTCCCTTCATTTATTTATATAGTCAATTTTTTTTTTTTAATAATTGTATGAACCAACACTGCTACTTCCCATAAGTCAGTGTGAGAACCCATGGCTTAGTTGGTGTTTGTTATCTAGTTTATGCTGTATAGCTTGTGATCAAACAGGGAGATAACTAAGGGGAACCTGGAGGCAATTTCTCATTGACTAAAGAAGGTCCCTTCAAGGGCTTGAAGCAAACTTGCATGTGATTTGATTGAAGTCTTGTATGCTTATTCTAAGCTATCGCAGCATTGTATTTAAGTTCATAGTTTTGTTTCCTAATGGCACCTTTCTTTTTCACATTGGCAGTTCCACCTCTGTTGATTTGTTTGCTTTCCGTTCCTATAGTTTCTAGTGCTTTTGTCAAATTGCATATTATATTTTCTATCTTGGCTTAAACAGACAACCAGCTCATTTCTATCAATTAATGCAGGAATTTGTCTGCTTTCTTTAATTAATAGCTTTTGTCAAATTGCATATAGTATTTTCTATCTTGGCTTAAACAGACAACCAGCTTATTTCTATCAATTAATGCATGAATTTGTCTGCTTTCTTTAATTAATAGATTAGCTGTGTAATTGGTGAATGCATTGTGGAGTTCCATTTTGATATTTATTATATCTTTCCCAGTTCTAGTTTCTTCCATCAATATTAAACAAGTTCATTTCTATCAATTAATGCATGAATTTGTCTGCTTTCTTTAATTAATGGATTAGCTGTGTAAGTGGTGAATGCATTGTGGAGTTCCATTTTGATATTTATTACATCTTTCCCAGTTCTAGTTTCTTCCATCAATATTAAACAAGATGTCAATCAACACTAAGGTTCCTATGCTTATTTGTTTACAGGAAGCAAAGCAAGCAATAGAATTGATGGGAAGTTGGGAAACAATCGATGTATGTGATGCACTGGAGCTTCTATCCCCTCTGTTTGAAAGAGAGGAGGTCAGTATTACATGTATATGCTTGCATGTGTCATCTGAGGATTGACTGATGTGGTGTCTCAACTAAATAACTGAGCTGTATAACTGATATCGGGAAAGAAATACAGTCAGCAGTGATTCTGCATATACACAAAGGTGAACAGCAGTATTCTTCTTGGCATCAAAAGGCAAAGACAATAAAGATAAATATGTCTTGTCAGTTATCATTCCTGCATTTGAGTTATGCCATTTCCTAGGCAAAGACAATGCTTTTGTAGACTGCTTATTGCTGTAGGGATGAGTCAAGCTCTTAGACAGTCACAAGGGGGTCCTTTTGAAAGCCACACGAAGATGCCCGCTCTTTTGAAACTTCTCAACAAGTTCTGTACAATAGTTTCCATAGTAACAATTTTCTTTCAGTTACCCTGGTATACAGAATTATTGAGACTGCACTTCTCCATAAGAACTCAGGGAGAGAGAAAACCTCCTTGTAGTCTTAACTTTTTAGCCATGCATCTTCATTATAGGTTTCACATCTGGTACATTAATTCCCCTCTTTGATCTCTAGTTAGTTCCAGTGAGTTGCTTCTTTCTGTCAAACTTCTCTCAGAAAATTTTAGAACCCTTTTAATTGAAAGAAGTTGATTCTTGAACTTCATTGGCAAAAACAATAGCTGATAGCAATTACCAAAAAAAAAAAAAAAAAAAAAAAAAAAACAATAGCTGATAGCTATTATTTACTCCACTGGTTATTGTGTCAGACCAAATATATTGCATTTTTTCATGTCTTCAATCCCATTCGTTGAGGAATCCCCACTAGTCCTTCAGACTCTACCATCGTAGTTAATCTTGTGGATGATATTTACATACCATTTTTGGACTCTTATTGTGCCCTCTTAACAGGTTCGTGCCTATGCTGTCAGTGTTCTGGAAAGAGCTGATGATGAAGAGCTTCAATGTTATCTACTTCAACTAGTTCAAGCTCTTCGGTTTGAGCGCTCTGATAAATCTTGCCTTTCTCAGTTCCTTGTGCAACGCTGTATGTCTAGCTTTACCTACATCAAATAACTTTAGAAATTTCATATTGTTTTGCAGCTAACTGACTGATGTTTATCGGAAATTTCTTTGAACGTTGTCAGCATTACACAATATTGAGTTGGCTAGCTTTCTACGGTGGTATGTTGCAGTTGAACTTCACGATCCTGCATATGCAAAACGTTATTATTGTACCTATGAGATTCTACAGGAAAATATGATGCAGGTGTGGGATCCCTATTTTCCACTAGCTCATGAATTAAGTAAACAGTTTTGTTTATCGATTGATGCCTTGAATTATATTAGAACTATCATGAAATATAATTTTATTTTTTAAATTTTGTCTGCCTTAGTTTGAATAAAACTTTGCTTCTGGTATGAAATATTATTTATTTGTTTTTTATCTTTCTGCAATGCAAAAATACGATATTTGTATTCCATATGCCTAAAATTAGTGTCTTAGGAAAGACTTGGAAGCGAGTTTAAAGTGTGGAATGCATATATAATTTTGTCTATGGGATGGATATAGTTGTAGAAACTTGATGCTGCATGGTAGAACCTATCGCTAGCTCGGTGCATTAGTATGAGCATTAAAGAAGGAATTTTTTATTTCTCCTGCTGATTTTGCAGCATTTATTAAAATATTATGTTGTTAGGAGATTATCACTGCATGAATAATTTTCTTCTCTTTCAGTGAATGGAGCAAAATAAATTGTGGGCTCTAATTGATCTCCTCTTCTCAACCATGGTAACTTCCATTTAAAAAAAAAAAAAACACACACACACACACACACTAAGAACACCTAAACAAATGGGTTTAACACTCTTCCCTGTGGGTTTGGGGGGTGGGGGAAGAGAGAATAATAAAGAAGGAAAAAATCAAGTCCTTGAAATGATTGATTGAGGACTCCCTTGTAGTTCATGGTAATGTGTACTTTTTAACAGCTGGGAGCTGGTGTGAATGAAGATGAAGATGGATATAAGCTGTGGCAGAGTTTGGTGCGCCAAAAAGAATTGACTGCTCAGTTGTGTTCTATAATGAGAGATGTACGAAATGTACGGGGTGGAACCCAAAAGAAGATTGAAAAACTTAGGCAGCTTCTTTCTGGTCTTCTTAGTGAACTTACTTCCTTTGAAGAGGTATTTCCGGTATATGAAGTTCCCTTTCCATTGATCATTTCATTATAGGGAGTGTCTTTCTTATTTTACCCACTTTTCCAACATTTAGTGAATTCTCTACCATGCACCTGCTATTATTGTCTTTGATTATGAATAACATTGAGCATGTTTGTCTTTTACATTTTCAGCCAATACGATCACCTTTGAAACCAGGTGTCCTTATCACAGGAATTGTTCCATCAGAATCGTCAATTTTTAAAAGTGCATTGCATCCTCTGCGGCTGACGTTTCGGACAGCTAATGGTGGAAGTTGCAAAATCATATTTAAGAAAGGAGATGATCTTCGGCAAGACCAGTTGGTAGGTGAAGTGGTTTGTTCAATTGATTTAGGCCTTCACTCTCTCCCCTCTGGGGGTGGGGTGGGGGTCCTGTGAAGGGTGATTGGCTGATATGTGGTTCCGGTAGGTTATTCAAATGGTATCGCTTATGGATCGCTTGCTTAAACTAGAGAATCTTGATCTACACTTGACTCCATACAGAGTACTAGCAACTGGACATGATGAAGGCATGATGGAATTTATACCATCTAGTTCTTTAGCACAGGTATACGGTACTTTTATGACAGTGAAAGTGAGTCATGGATTTTGTGTGCCATTTGCAAAGATTCTGTTTGATAATTAAGTTGCAAAGCCAATTGAGCTTTCCAATGCTTAATTTGGTTGACATGCACGTATTCCTTCATAACATCAATTATTGTTATTTACTATTTAGCTTCTTTGAAATTGGAGTTTAAAATATCCTGGTGTTTTTGAACCATGCCATTAAGGATGCATAAAATTTAGTTATTCTTTCTTATTTGCTTGAAATATTAATAGTCGAGGTCAATTCACATATGCTCAATTGCTAGTATTACTTTTTATGCACTGCAAAAAGTTTACATTATCTTTACTTCAGAATTTTTAACTCCTGGCAGGTAAAATTTTTACCTGGTTTGAAGCATCCTTTGGTTTTAGTTTGCATGAATTTTCTAGTCACGCATACTTTACATCTTATTCAGAAAAATGACTTGAGAGAAAACTCATGCTAGTAGGTCATTGGCTTTTTATTTCTATTTTTTCATATCATTGGATACTTACAAACATCAAGGACTGTTGGTTGCTTTAAAGCACTGTTTGTTCTATTATAAAGGAAAAGTATGTGGGTTGCAAAGTTTGATGTAAATATTTTGGGGATGAGTGAGTGTCTTTGCAACTAATTAACCTGGATGATTGCATACGCACCAGTTGGTTTGAATTGCAGTGTGTCTGATCACAATGATGGTGCTTTCTTCTGCATATGGAATAATCTCAATCTTCGGCGATCTCCATCCCATCTTTCTACAATAATAGCTGTGCAGTATCATTACATTTGTGGATTGTGGCAAATGTGATCTTGCAATGAGTTTAATCAACACTAATGTTAATCCTTTTGATTTCCAGATCCTCTCAGAGCATCGAAGCATTATAAGTTATTTGCAGAAGTTTCACCCTGATGAGGATGGACCATTTGGTATTACAGCCACCTGTCTTGAAACATTTATAAAAAGCTGTGCTGGCTATTCGGTTATCACATACATATTGGGCATTGGAGACAGGTGATTTGTCAGTTTATACTAAAATTGTATTTGGATGCCTTAGCTGCTTAAATTTAGGATTATCTGGAGCCTGTACACACCGGGCCCATAGTGGAATATCACCGAACCAATAGCATTACCGATGCTCAACAAAACCTTATTCCCAAACTAGTTGTGGTTGGCTAGCGATGAATATTTTATGAGTCAGATCTCAATGCAAGTTCTAAACCCTTATGCTACAAGGGTCGGTTAGTAAGGAAAGAACTAATTTCATATAACCTTATGGAAAACATAACCAATGACAGCAATCAATGGAGAAAGAGATTTATGTAGCTGACTCTAACTAATTTGGGACTAAGGCTTTGTTGAGTTAAGTTGTCACTCGCTCCAAGTTTTAAACCCTTAGTGCTGGAAGTCTTTGACATTTAGTTTAATGCTAACACCACTTATTTTATTTGTTCAAGGCTCCTATTTCAGGTCTAAAATTGTATAATTTTCACTGGGCTTATTTGGCTACCTACATGATATGCATGTACATGCATGCTGGCTTATGCTATGTTAAATTTCATGTTAAGACTCAATTTATATTGCATTTACCAATCTATTTAATTTTTTGCTCTTAACCATGTGGAATGGAGAAAAAAATATTCATGTAGCTAGCCCCATTTAGTTAGGAAAAATGCTAAGTTGAGATGAGCATGTATCAGTTGCTCACCCGTGATCCATGATGTACTCAATTTTGGCGTAGCTTTTGATATAGTAATCTTCTTGGTCTATAGGCACCTTGATAATCTTCTCCTGACGGATGATGGCCGCCTTTTCCATGTTGATTTTGGTTTTATTCTGGGTCGAGATCCGAAGCCATTTCCACCACCAATGAAGCTTTGCAAAGAAATGGTTGAGGCTATGGGTGGAGCAGAAAGGTACTAGGTTTTTTTGGTAGTAAATTATGTTATGCTTTGGTGCTCAAGTTTTGTAGTTTATGTATTACCAACTTGCAAGATCACTTCAGACCTTTTCAGTTTGTAATTTCATCTCTCCCCTGCAGCCAATATTATACCAGGTTCAAGTCCTACTGTTGTGAGGCTTACAACATCCTCCGAAAATCCAGTAATTTAATTTTGAATCTGTTCCATCTGATGGCGGGCTCCAATATTCCTGACATAGCATCTGATCCTGAAAAAGGCATTCTTAAGGTGACTTTGTTCTCATCACCTGTTTTCCTCTCTTCTTTTCTTTTTCACTTGCTTTAATTTCTGTCAAGAACAGTTATTGATTTTCAATAACCATATTTGTGATCATTCTTCTAGCTTCAAGAGAAGTTTCGGTTCGACTTGGACGATGAAGAGTGCATACATTTTTTCCAGGGTCTCATCAATGAGAGCGTTAGTGCTTTGTTTCCTCAAATGGTTGAGACCATTCACCGATGGGCCCAGTATTGGCGCTGAGTCCCCAAGTAAGGAGTTATTCATGTCTCTGCAAGTCTACTTATATTTTCCAAGTTCATGGTGTTTCTGTTGGGAAAGTTACCCTCTTACAAAATTTGCGAGCAGAATATCAACTCTTGGGTTACATTGTAATTCGGATGGTCCTTCACGTACATTCATATTTCTACTTCCATCTCTGCCCTCTAGAAATCACTCTTGATGGTAGCTCTAGTGTATGAATTTTACTCCATGCTTTTAACTTTTGCCGTATTGATTGACTAGCTCTTCTTCTTCTTCTTCTTCTTTTTCTCCTTCTCTACTTTCCAATCTTGTATATTAATATAACTCAATTGCAGATCAAGTTCAATAAAATTTCAATATTTTTAAGTCTTTTAGTATTTTTCCCCATCTTTTCGGTTGCCAATTAACATAGAGGTGGGAATATTAGATATGACTTGAGAATACAGCCTATAGAGGTGAGAATATTTGATACGACCTGAGAATACATGTATATGGCAGAGACAGGAATTATTAGAAGAAAATACGAATAAGTTAATTCGAGATTTGATATGGTTTAGAAGTAAACTGAGGCTATGTTGGTTTAAGGCTTTGTTTGCTTCAATGTAAAATTTGTTTAGAGAGAATATTTTTACTTGTGTTTTTGAAAAATATTTTACTTGTTTTTTTGAAAAATATTTTCTTGCAAAACGGGTAAATATGTTTTGTTTTTTAGAAAAAAAAATATTTTATATTGAAACAAATGAAGCCTAAAGTACAAATAAATATGAAGACGTGGAACACAACATTGTCACCCTTATCTTAGGGGGCCGTAAAGATCAGCTTTGCTGGTGGATGTTGGATCATTCCATGCTTCATTTCAGGCCGCAAAATGCAGCACGTGGATGTTAGGCGGGATCTGGTAATCAAATGTACATGAAGGGGACCATTGATCGGTTATTATTTAGATTGTCAATAAAGATTTGCTAATCAAATGTACATGAAAAGAACGAACAACATCTTTGTGGCCATCAAGAAGCGGACTTTCCTCTAGTCTTAAGTTTGCTTCATCATTACAAAATGTACCTTACAGTTTGGTAGCAAACTACTACGCAAACCCCCCCCCCCCTGTTTCTGACCTGTCTTTAACGTGACAGGTTAACTGCTGGGGCGTTGGCTCTTCATGTCTCCAGTGGTGCTCCCATATTTGAGCCCCCTCACATCTTGTTCATTTATAATAAGGTCAGATTCAGAATTGATCCCTAAATCCACGCCAATGCATAAGCAAAATTGCAGATTCCGCGTGCAGTGGTTGTGCTACTTCCAATCATTCAATAGACTCAGAAACATAAATAAATATATATATATATATATATGCCTTACATGCAACCATTCCCGTGATTCCTAGTGGCAGTAACACATGAGAATTAAGTATGTTTTGTTTGAACATAAATTTTGAGAATATGAGATAATTACTTTCGATTAAGTGAGTGCTTAGAAATAGAATAAAATAATTGAACCTGCATATAAAATATGCGTATCATGCATGACAACTAGGGGGAAACGAATTGATCTGGACAACTTGATTCGAGTTTGATTTGTTTGTCGTTTTAATTAAACTCGAGTGAATTCACTTTAATTGAATTAGTCTCAAATTAAGTTCAAATAATTTAATATTTTATATTATATTATTAAATGTTAATTTATTGAATTAAATTTTAACTAAATAATAATACTTATGATTAAGGCTGTGTTTGGTTTCTTAAAAACTAACTTAAAAAAAAATCTCTAAAAATTTTTAAAAATTATTCAATTTTTTATTTTACTATATAAATTATCAACTTGAAACATATTTTATTTTATTTTTTTGGGTCACTTTAAACTCCTAAACTGGATGGCGTGTGTAGCCATCGAATCAAATTCAACCCAGGGGCGGCAACAGGCTGACCAGGTGGACCGAGCTTGTGCATCTGCTGTGTTTCCTAGAAATTGGCATGAGAAAATTGGATCAATATTCAACAGATTTTCACAATTAATATTTTACAACCGGTAGAACCACCGTTGCTGGCTCCCTTTTTTCTTTTTTTTTTTTTTTTTTTGAGTGACATTTCATTTTCTAGTTTGAATTCAAACGTACGACAGCCTGTTCACGTACAACACGTGGCAATAGCTGATTCCATTGGACAACGTAATTCAGACAACCAGCGGCAGAGATTGCACCATCCATCCCAAGGCTGGCGGGGGGCATTTTCGTTATTCCATCCAAAAGTAAATGGCAGTTTGGAGGCAGAGGTCTTTCTTTATTTGTCCCCTCTGGTCGACGATTGTTAACTCTCCTCTGTCATTTCGCGTTGTTCTCAGGCTTTTTCCTCCTCCTTCTCTCTCTCTCTCTCTCTCTCTCTCTCTCTCTTCTCTCGCGCCTACTCTCACTAGATCCCTTTGCGAAACTTCCGTCAGGTGAAATCCTGCCTTCAATTGAAGTCCTCTTCGATCATTTGTCAATTGTTGTATTTAGATTTGTATGCGTGCTGACTCTTTGTTTTTGAGAATTTTCGCTTATTAGTCGTCACTAATATGTTTTGATAGATCTCTTGTTGGAATTGAGGTCTCTGAGGTTTTGATTTTTGAAATTTAATTAATTTTCGGAATTAGTTCCGGAAAATTTTTTTTTTTTTAATTTGAAATTGGAGGTTATTGAGCGAGATTTGATTTTGTTTGAGCTATATATTGCCGATTTGTAATTTGGTTTGGCGTTTTTATGCTTGTTGCTTTGGATTATTTGGAAATGTTCTAGTTTGTTTTGATCTAATTATTTGTGTTGAAAATGTTTTGATCCGTGTGACTTGCAGTAAAGGAACGAATGTGTTAAAGAGTCTGAATTCATAATGTGCGTTAAATCGTCCTTTTCAACTCATTTTAACGTGACGGTGTATGCCTCTTCAGATCCATTGATCTGATGAGCTTCTTGATAGATTTGCTTTTAATTTTGTTTAGACGGGGCGAAAATTTGTGTTTGGCGATGTTATGGGGTGACCAAAGGGAAATATCCTTTCAATTTAGGCCTCATCACTCATCCCTATCTTTCTTTCTCCCATCTTGGGCTCCTCATGTTTGATCTACTGTAAAAGCTTTCTCCATCTTTAGACACACAAGTTTCTATATATGTTCGAAAATGTGTGGTATTCTTCTCATATATTTTCTCTTGTAATGAATACAATCTTATAGCGAGCTGTTTAATGACCGACTTAGAGACTATTTGCTGATTGCTTGACTTCAATTCATGGAAACCATCTCCGGTCCTTTGAAGTTCTCTCGTTGTTTCCCCAAATTTGCAGGCATTCAGCAGCACTTTATATAGTTGATTTGATTTTGTTTATTGTTGAATTAGGATTTCAGTTTGTGCTTTGTGGTTTTAATTTGTTTTGGAGTTTTTTTATTTATAATGTTCTAATCTGAAGATTTTGTGTAGAAATTATTGCAGTCCAGAATTTGGTTATTTGTGAGGAATCAGTGTGAAATGATGTATGGTGGAGCCTAAAACGACTAAATTGTAACTTCTTTTCCTATTTTTTTCCCCTGATGAATAAAAAGCAATATATTATGTTAAGGCATCAAGGGGATGCTGCTTAAGGCTAAGCCTAAGGCAATACGTCCAGACTCTCAGCCTAGGAACAAAAAACTTAGTAAATTTGGCTCCCTACAACTATGTAATCTCCTATACAAATTAGGTAAAAAAAAAAAAGTTTTTCAACCTATAAGGTGGAAGTTCCATCCCTTAGAATGATCTTCTATTTTGTTCAATCTACGTAATCCAGCTTAAACAAAATGGAATATTTCTTCATACTTTCCTCCTTTTCCTAGGTTGGAACCCCACCAAGAAACAATAGTTTGCACATCTCATTTGGGGAACTCATTTTTTATTTTATTTTTTTAAAACAGTCATTTGGGGAACATTCACTCCATACAAAAATTAGATAACGACAAAAACCCATGATTCACTTGTCCACTCGCAATGCACAAAAAGGCGATCAAGACTATACATCCCTTTTGTACAGACATCAATTAACTACAATTTTCCTCCTAGCAATGAGGTTGGCAATGGTACCATGAACCAAGCACTAAAAATAAGCAACATTTTGTGTTTCCAGACGACCAAATATACTTCCAAGGAAAATCCACCCCTTCGCTGCTAACTTTTGGAGGATAAAAGGACTTTACCTCAAATGTTCCTGATTTAAATTGTACATCATTTTTGGTTGACAACATGCGATAACATGCCTTTAACTTTAGATCCATTTGATCTTGTGACATTTTGGAAGAATAATTGTTGGTTTTGCTTTGCTGTGATTGTGATTGTAAAGATTGATGGTGCTTTTTGTTAGTGGATCTCAATATTTTTTGCTGACACAGGTGAAATTTTGTGTTCATATATAGGGATTGCCACCAAAAGGAAAAAAATGGGCTTGACATTCACCAAGCTTTTCAGCCGGCTTTTTGCCAAGAAAGAGATGCGAATCCTTATGGTTGGGTCTAGATGCTGCTGGTAAAACAACTATTTGTACAAACTTAAGCTTGGGAGATTGTGACTACAATCCCTACCATTGGTAAGTAGTTGAATTTATGTCAATATGAATCTGATGGTTTTTTGGTCTTTGTTTTGTCTTAGTTATCTGTGTTTGTAGATATAAGCGACCATTACCATGATTAATTTATTGATGAGTGCATTTGCCCTCTTGCTGTTGTTGATGTTGAGCTGAATGGCTGACTTTTACTGCATATTCCAATTTTTTTCCTTTCTGATCTATTGACTATTCAACGTCTTATACAAGCCTTGGTAAAAAATTAAACTACTAAACTAATTGGTTTTGACTCTTGCTTTTGTCATTATTAAGTTGAATGATGTGGCTTTGTTTCATATGCTGCAGAATAGCCTTTTGTTATGAATTCAGATGTCAATTATCTTAGTTTTTACACGTTTAATGACTGACCTATAGAAGAAAATTCAAGTCTGAAATTTTTAGTTTTGAGATAAAATATTCATAGAGAGCCTTCTGTTGTTTTTTTTTATTGGATTCTCTTTTAAGTATGTTGATATGTTTTCTCAGCCAATAAGGCTAAGGGAAGTGGTAAATAACATGTTATGGTGTTGCTGAGCCACTGAGTTAGTAACTGCTTACCTTTACCAAAGATGCAAGAGTGAGTCCAGTGGCAGACTCCCCATTGGGAAGTGATAGCTTGGCGGGAGGCCAGTTATGTGCCTTCGGGTATTTGGACCTGACATGATGTCTCCCTTGGCCAAGTGTGAAGCCTCTGGAATTCTTAAGAGATTTTGCAAGCTTGTAGATAAGACTATAAATTTCATGAAGACTGTCCCAGTTATATGGTCTTCTTGGATAATTAACACATAGCCACCTACCAGTTGTTGATTTCCAAGGGGTGCTTACTTGGATATGGCTTGATGCCTCTCATGGCTAGGAGCGTGGCCTCAGGAATTTTATAGAGGTTTGTATTTGTGTATGGGTGACGCTGCTAGTTGCCTGAAAACTATCCTAGTAAAGAACCATGTTCATTGTTCCACCAAATTGACTACTTTATATTAAATGTTGTAGCTAGGATGGAAACCAATGGACTTATAATAAAATGTTACAAATACATTTCTAATTTTACAAAATTAAGCTAAAATGAATTTATTATTTTAATGTCAATTGTATAGGTCTTGCCAAACACTTTAAGACTTTGTTTGATAACGTTTATGTTTTCTATTTTTCAGTTTTCATTTCAGGTGGGGTGGGGAACGACAACAAAAAACAAAAATCAGAAAACATAAACAGAAAAACAATAGCGTCATCAAACAGGCCCTATAGGTCTCAATTATATAATTGGGTAAAGGGGCTATAGTACTGGATATAGAATCTTTGGAGAGTTTTGTCGAGGGTTTATTTTGTTGATATGGGTGGATTTTGTGCATGTAATTTTTTGATGCCTGTTTATGCTTTCCTCTTATTAATAAACTTCTTTATTTATAAAAAAATAAAAAATTGGAAGCTCTAAATGAAGTAAATTAGTAGTATATTGACTATGTTTTCATGTGATTGGCTGTAGTTAAAATTTTATGAGTTTATAGTTTGATTTTTTGCCACTGATTTTAGGTAGAATCTCAATTTTAACAATCTTGATGGTGACTATTTGCAGGCTTTAATGTTGAAACAGTTGAGTACAAAAATATCAGCTTCACTGTGTGGGATGTTGGTGGTCAGGACAAGGTATCAACTTTTATGTTTGTTTCTGATCCATGTGTTGCTGTGGTCATATTTGGAAGTCTAATCTGTTTTAATGAAATAATACAATTATTCTTCTTGCCATCCTTTTTATTAGGAAGGTTAGAGTGTTAGCCACCATTTCATCTAAAAGCTTGAACTATTTGAGCTATTTTGAAAGGGGCGGCTCTATTATTTACATTAATTTAGTTTTTCTCAACAAAGATCTTGTAGGATTCTTTTTTGGATAAATATTATATAGAAAGAGAAGGACCTCTTTTCAAAATCAGATGCTATTGCTCAAAATACAATTTTTGTTCCTTTGATTGGTAACTGTTTTGTGCATATAATCCATAAATTAAGGGGCCTTTTTATGCAGATTCGTCCCTTGTGGAGGCACTATTTCCAGAACACACAGGGTCTTATTTTTGTGGTGGATAGCAATGACAGAGATCGAGTTGTTGAGGCAAGGGATGAATTGCATCGCATGTTGAATGAGGTGACTATGGTTATTTTACTGTAAATGCATATTAACTTGTAGAAGTTATGAAATTTGTTCTATTTCTCTCTGTTTCCAACAATGTCTCTCTCTTTCTCTCTCTCTCTCTCTCTCTCTAAGCTTGTTTCAACGATCACTGCGTGGAAAAATAAAAAGAAAAGGAAAAAGGAAAGAATAAGGCTCCATTTGTTTTAAAGTAATGTGCTTCAGGAAAATATTTTTCAAAAACACACATAAATGTATTTTCAGGAGAACATTTTACTTTGAAATAAACAGAACCCAAAATTAAAAGCGGATGCTGTAAAGGCATTGACTTTTATGTAGGCATTAACTTCTCAGTCGGTTCACACTACCGATGTTACTGTTTTGAGTGCGTAGGATTTGGCATGGGAGGTTTTCATGGAACAAACTTTTGATTTTGGTTCCTATGAGCACTATTTGTTGCTTATTGTGCACAAGTTATTTCGTATTTTCTGTTGGTGCGTGAGCATCAGTTCTTATTTGCTATATAATTATTCTTGGATTACAATTCAGGATTTCTTTTTTTTTTTTCCAATTATGATGACATGATCACTCGAGGCTGACATTTAGGCTTCTTACTCCAGGATGAGCTGCGAGATGCAGTGTTGCTGGTGTTTGCTAACAAGCAAGATCTTCCAAATGCAATGAACGCTGCCGAAATAACTGACAAGCTCGGTCTCCACTCTCTCCGACAGCGTCACTGGTAAACTTTTCAATTCCTTTGCTTGCTGTTGATTCTTCTTCCGGATGATTCTTTTGCCTTGTGTTGATTTGTCAATTAGTATGGCTCTGCAATTGTCATGTCCTAAACTCAAATTATCTCCACTTTCCAGGTACATCCAGAGCACCTGTGCGACCTCTGGGGAGGGGCTGTATGAGGGGTTGGAATGGCTCTCCAACAATATTGCTAACAAGGCAAGTGCTTTGATATCCTCTCACTTGAGGACCGAATCGAGTATATATGTTAATCTTGACTTGTTTCTTCTTCTTGTCGTTTGTCCAGACTCATTTTGTTTATTTGTCTTCTTTGGTTACAGGCATGAGGTAATGTGGAATCTTCTTGTGGGGGTGATCCTGGATGCAGGGCGGCTTTTATCTAGTCTCTTTTTCTTATTTCTTACCTTGGTCAAATGGTGTTATGAATTTCAATATTTTTTTTTTTCCCTAAAAGGCATTTTGCTTTTCATTTAGGATTTTAAAATGGCCTATGTCTAATAGAATGGCGGTGGGAGAAATGTACTTGCAAACATTGTTTAGATTTGAATATAATGCTTATAATTGTTAAGTGAGAAGGCTAATGCGATATTGGAACGCCCTTTTGAGATAGTTCAATACATTAGTGGTCTTGTATGTGTCATGCATTAACGACATTTTCAGTCGGATCGATTTTAAGGTGCATTTGGAGTCCATACATAATAAGGCAAATCTTGGTGCTGTTAAATTTGTATACTGTGTAGGAACATGGCTTGTGTTTTAGTTGCAAGTGATTTCCAGCGGGGCATTTACTTAATTTTACCAGAAGAATAATTCAGGAAAAAAAAATTTAATTAGCATGGGGTGGCAATCACAATTTTGCAATTAAATTGTTACTTTGCAGTTTTTTTTTTTTTTTGGGGGGGGGGTCTGGGGCTTGGATGATGAGCTCACAACAATTTTTTGGTTATATTTTTGGTGAGATTCCATGGTATCATGGCATTACCCCCATCAAGAATTGAGGCCAGAGTTTTGAATAAAGATGTGCCGAAGTTTCGGTATCTAAAATTTTTAATCATTAAATATGACATCCATAATAATTTTGGTGGTAAGAAAGGAGTTTTTTTTTTTTTTTTTTCTTTCCCTCCTTCTAATCACGAATGATTTTTCGAGGGAATAAAAAATATTTATTTGTTCATGATTATATCGTTTATAACGATGGATTTAACACTAAAAATATTTTAAATATATCGTTGTAAATAATGAATTTAGTTGGTGTATTGGTTAAAGATTATATATTTTTTGTAAATGGGTTTGGAGAATTATTGAGTTATATATCTAACTATTGACGGCAAAAGGTTAGTTGGCATTTTTTAGAATGGCTTTATTTAAATTAAAAATTTGTCAAGAAATTGAAAAAGAGAATAAAAAAGATTTAAAATTACTCATGTTTGATCAGTAGTAAAAAAAAAAAAAGTATAGAATTTGAGAAATTAAAATAAATAGATTAAAAATTAATTTATTGATTAATATCTTTTTTAATTTTTTTAATTCACTTAAATAAATTCATGAATTTAAAATTTGTATTTTTAGATTTTTTTCTCTTTTTCTCTTCCCTTCCCTTCCCTTTTTTTTTTTTAAATAAATTCTCAATCCAAAAAAGAGGCCCACGAACCACCACTAGTCATTTTTTTTTTTTTTAAAAAAATGATGAGAACAATGGGCAAAAAGATTAAGATGAAATTTCAAAGAATTAGAGTATATTAGGAGGCGTATACGCAAGAGAAGGGAGTATGGAAGCAGGCATACCCAAGTATGAATGAGAGGCTTATCCTCAATTTCTGGTTTACTACACACATCTTGGGTTTTGTTGTCATCCGACTGGGCCAATCAATGCCACTTGCATTACGTGACGAGTATACAAGGGGAGAAGATTTCAATCCAAGGGGTAGGGTCTCCGACCTAATTTTATTGACTTTCATTTTTCGGAAAATTGTATCCGAGTCATACTTGGTAATCTTTTAATAGGGATGTCAACGGGGCGGGTATGGAGCGGGTATGACCTTTTCCGTCCCCGTTTAGTAATACCTTTACCCGTTCCCGTCCCCATCCCCGTTTCGGGGAAAAAAATTTTTCCCATACCCGTCTCCACAAAATAATGAATTCCCCATCTCCATCCCCGTTTACCCGCGAAGGATATTAATTATTACAAATTATATATTACATGTATAAAATAATATTTAAAATTATTATAAATATTATATATTAAATAAAAAAATATATTACATATATATATTAAATAAAATTAAAAATATATATATAATATTTGACTTTGACTGATGCACTTAACCAAAGATGAAGTGGTCTGTATTTATTACTTCACAAGACCTTCATTTCTTTGTGAGAAACCGATGTGGGACTTCTAAAAGAGTCACTACACTAACAAAATTAACAAAAAAATAATTAAACGGATACGGGGCGGGGTGGAGACTACCGTACCCGTCCCCGTACCCGTCCCCGTCCCATACCCGTGCGGGTAACATTTTAAATCTCCATACCCGTCCCCGTTCCCGCTATTAATCCCCATACCCTCCCCGAACGGGGTGAAGCGGGTACCCACCGGGTACGGGTATATTTGACATCCATATCTTTTAAAGTTATTAGTCACACTCAAAAAAATATTGCTTTTAAGTCACATTAATGTGAAAAGTTTTGTATTTAAGTCATACTTTTGAGTGGGTCCCACGAGTTTGTTTTGAATATAATTTATAATATGACCTAAATGCCCTTTTTCTATAATTAAGTGAGATGGATTGCCGAAAATTATGGAACCGAAAATCACGTTTTCCGTTTTTGTTTCATTCCTTATCAATTGCGTGAACATATAGTGAGATAAAATCTGTTAAAGGATTATATACGAAGAAATACACACGGATTACGCGAGTTTGTGCTGTAAGATTAACGTCGATCGAATGAATATATACAGATTTGGATTACGTATTTAAACACATGACTGCGGTACTGTTTTTTTTAGGATGCATGCTCGTTCAAAAACAGTACCGCGTTCAAAAACAGTACCGCATGACTCTATCATACAAACATCATATGTAAATCAAAAAAATAGTTCACATATCAAACGAATAATCGACAGTACCGCATGTATGACAGTATCACATGTCTACGGTACTGTTTTTTTTAGGATGCATGCTCATTCAAAAACAGTACCGCACGACTCTATCATGCAAACATCACATGTAAACACAAAAATAGTTCACATATCAAACGAATGACCGACAGTACCGCATGTGTGACACTACCGCATGTGTCTGCGGTACTGTTTTTTTTAGGATGCAAGCTCGTTCAAAAACAGTACCGCATGACTCTATCATACAAACATCACATGTAAACACAAAATAGTTCACATATCAAACGAATAACCGACAGTACCGCATGTGTGACAGTACCACATGTCTGCGGTACTGTTTTTTTTAGGATGCATGCTCGTTCAAAACAGTACCGCACGACTCTATCATGCAAACATCACATGTAAACACAAAAATAGTTCACATATCAAACGAATGACCGACAGTACCGCATGTGTGACAGTACCACATGTCTGCGGTACTGTTTTTTAGGATGGATGCTCGTTCAAAAACAGTACCGCACGACTCTATCATGCAAACATCACATGTAAACACAAAATAGTTCACATATCAAACGAATGACCGACAGTACCGCATGTGTGACAGTACCACATGTCTGCGGTACTGTTTTTTTAGGATGCATGCTCGTTCAAAAACAGTACCGCACGACTCTATCATGCAAACATCACATGTAAACACAAAAATAGTTCACATATCAAACGAATGACCGACAGTACCGCATGTGTGACACTACCGCATGTGTCTGCGGTACTGTTTTTTTTAGGATGCATGCTCGTTCAAAAACAGTACCGCACGACTCTATCATGCAAACATCACATGTAAACACAAAAATAGTTCACATATCAAACGAATAACCGACAGTACCGCATGTGTGACAGTACCACATGTCTGCGGTACTGTTTTTTTAGGATGCATGCTCGTTTAAAAACAGTACCGCACGACTCTATCATGCAAACATCACATGTAAACACAAAAATAGTTCACATATCAAACGAATGACTGACAGTACCGCATGTGTGACAGTACCACATGTCTGCGGTACTGTTTTTTTTAGGATGCATGCTCGTTCAAAAACAGTACCGCACGACTCTATCATGCAAACATCACATGTAAACACAAAAATAGTTCACATATCAAACGAATAACCGACAGTACCGCATGTGTGACAGTACCACATGTCTGCGGTACTGTTTTTTTTAGGATGCATGCTCGTTCAAAAACAGTACTGCATGACTATATCATGCAAAGAATGGTGCTGTTTTAATGAGGTACTATTTTTTTATACGGTACTGTTTTATTATGTGGTACTGTTTTATTATGTGGTACTGTTTTTATGCGGTACTGTTTTTATGCGATAATGTTTTATTGTGGTATTATTTTTTATGCGGTATTGTTTTATTATGTGGTACTATTTTCCTTAATAGTTTTGATTTTGTTTCCAAAATCAGTTTTGCTTATTTTGTAAAGAAGATGAAAAGTCGCGGAATTAGGTTTTTCTCAAACAGTTTTGATTTTGTTTCCAAAAATCAGTTTTACTTGCTTTATAAAGAGGATGGAAAGTCACGGAAGTTATGAGTAAAGTGTGCACTATTTTCGGATAAAACTGGCAGTTTTGAAATGTAGTGAAAAACGCGTGATATCCTTTTTGGTCTTTTTGTTGCAAGTGTGACTTATTCACAAATAAGATTTTTAGGTATGACTTAAATTTTTATAAGTTCATAAATAGTGACCGACCTCCAAAAACCCCTTCATTTTTCTTGCTCTCGTCAATTGGGCTCCGCGAGAAAGAGAGAGAGAGAGAGAGAGGCGTCATCACTTAAACACCGCATTTTCTTTTGGCCCAAAAAACCCACTTGTTTCCCTGTGCTTTTGTAGTATTTGATTAATCATTTTTACTTAAAAGATGGTGTTTGAAAACAAAAAGAGAAAGAGAAAAAAAAAAAAAAATTCTGGCAGCAGTAGTGCTTTCCACACGTTTTCTTTCAAATTAAAGAATCTCCTAGAAAAGATTATAAATTTTTTTTGATAGTTAATATATATATATACACACACACTTAAAATGTGATTAATCATATTGTATTTTTGAAAAAAAAATATTTCCATTTATGTAAAAGTAGGAATGGAACAAAAAAAAAATATATCAAATTGGTGATTAAAAGCCATATTAGAGCAAAAAGCTATGTGCGGTTCTGCCTTAAAAAAAAATAATACTAATTACAGTGAATTTTTAATAAATTGCCCAAGACATGCTCGTATTTAAATATAAAAATAGATACGTAGATATTTATTATAATTTTAATAATCGTGAAAGTCTTTTTTCAATTAATTATGAATAAGTTATTCGTGATATTTCTACACTTGTCCATATATTGCGAGTTCAAACAGGAGTAGTGTTTAAATGGGAGCTCTTGTCCTGGGGATCAATGTGTCCCTCTCTTGCCACTTACCGGCCAGAAGGACCACTGCTACCATTGTCATGGGCGAAGTGCTTTGGACCTCTCATATATATATATATATATACACACACACACACTAGTTTTAATATATGTGCTGCACGAAACACTGATGTGTCAACTATTTTGATATATCAATTTTTTTTCCGTATATTATATGATTAATCACTTAAAATTTTATTAAAATAATACGAGCAAACTTGTTTGACGCTAGAGAAACTAATATGATAAAGAATTCAGTTAAATCTGGTTCTAAGTAGACAATAATATGTTTTTTAATCGAAAAGAACACAAATAGTGGAAGAATTCTAAAAATCTCAATAAATATTATTAATTGAATTAACAAATTAAATATGAGATTATAGGCAAGACATGTAATAGCAAACTAATACTAATATATTGGAATCATATTCAATTTCCTAAACTCTTCTCATTGAAAAATAAAAATAAATAAAGAAACATCGATCTTAAAAATTAATTAGAATATGTTTACAAATAAAATTCTACCTTTAATCACTTTTCTCTATCACGTGATCTACGTCAGACTTTTCATCTTGAAAAAACTCATTTGCAAGTTTAAAATGTAAGAGATGTGAGTCGATAAAGTAAAAAAAAAAATCATAAACTGTGGATGAATTGAAATTTTTTATATTGCTAGAATCATAACAAAATAAATTAATTTTAATTTACTTAAATATTCACTCTCCATCTTTTGAGAATTGATAATTTTATCTTTTCATTGAGCAGAAAGTGAATCCATATTACAATTCTCACCGAGAAAACTAATAAATTCTATTCTCATAAAATTTTGAATCTTATCCTTTTAAACTAATTATAATTTCTTGCTCCAAAAAATAATTAATTCCAAATTTAGACAATCTGCGAAGATATTATGCACAAATCAAAAGTCTCGTATATAATTTCTCAAATTGTTAGTTTACCTCATGCACAAATTGAATGAATAATAGAGTTAAAGATCATTGTATGTTTTAGTTAAACTTGCATGTATGCACTATATCTCTCCGATCACTGATTCATCGGGAGATTTCTGGAGGAATATAATATATTGCTTTCAATACGGTTTACATAATGGGTTGGGCAAGATTCCTTCTTTTCTAAAGCCAATAGTGCAGTTCCAGTCTTTTGAACTTTCTATTGATTCAGGAAATTAACAGTAGTAAAGAGTTAAGATCTGATATAACAATAAAGAAGTAATAAAAATTAGAATAAAGAAACAAAGATTGCAAGACCCAAAAGAGTTTAAGCATGCATGTGGCTCTAAGCCAAAGTGCTACGGGTGCAAATAATTGAGGATGGAGGTGATGATATGTATATATACGTACACCCACACACTGAAATTTTGATACAAAAGTTCATGAAAAAAGAGTTGAGTTGTCGTTGTTTTGCAATTAATCTACAATATCTTCGTCAAAGAATACTCTCTCAAAGGTATATATTAAAAGCACTCTAATTCCCTTCAAAAAAAAAAAAAAAACTCTTACGTAACAAATTGTTACTGATCGATCTACGTACTTAGCTATTTGCACACTCAGTTGCTCAGTCATTACAAGGCACTTGAATGAACACCGTGATGCTTATTATTATTATTATATTATTATATTATTATAACGAGTAACTCAAAAAAAAAAAAAAAGTCACATTAAGAGTAAATCCCTTGTAAAACAATTCATATATGACCCATGAAGAGCCAAATGAAATATAAACTATAAACTTGACATATATACTGTTAGTACAAAAATAACCTTGGTCACGTGACGTACTTCCGAACACAATAAAAAAGTGCTCCTCACGGAATAAATAATTGAAAAATTGCTAAAAACAGTTCTTACCATGCTTTGAGACAAAATTGGTGTGAACCTAACCATGAATGCAAAATAGTAATAAATAAATTAAATTTATTGCTTACCACGAAAGCAAAATAGTAATAAACTGAATTTATTGTCTAAAAGTTAACTTAGTTAGTTAATCTTTATAAGTGACAGAAAGATGTGATGTTTAGGCATATCTAAAGGGGGAATCAAGTTTACTCAGACACTGTTTTAAAAATTAGGGAAAAAAATTATATTATTTTATGCAAAGCAGGTCCAAAAAATACTCGTAAATTGCTTACATAAGGCAACACTTAGATATTATTGTTGGGATTTCTTGAGGGACTTCTTTATCTTTACTAGGATTCAAGTGAGAGTTATTCACAGGGATCTCAAAGCAAGCAACGTGCTACTTGATTATGAGATGAATCTTAAAATTTCAGATTTTGGCCTAGTTAGGGCTTTTGGAGGGAATCAGTCATCTGCAATAACAAAAAGGGTGGTCGGAACTTAGTAAGGGGTTTTTTATTTTTTTTATTTTTTATTCAAGCTAAGTGATGAAGTTTATTTTGTTCTAAATTTTAATTTATCTGATAATGACATGCATTGACTATATGTCTCCAGAATATGCTGTCGATGGTCTATTTTCAATAAAGTCAGATGTCTTTAACTTTTGAGTCTTAATTTTGAAAATAATTAGTGGTAAAAGGAATAGATTGTTTCATCATGGGGATTATGACCTTAATCTCCTTGGACATGTAAGTTCATTAATAAATAATTAATAGGTAAATTTCAAGTTGTCCCTTCTGAGTTTTTACCCAAACATTATTTTAGTATTTGTTTTTTTTTTAATAATAATTAAGGGTACGAGGAATTAATTAGTTGTAATATCATTCCTTAATGACTAATTTATTCCTGAAGATTGGATAATTAATTATGTGAGTACAAAGGCAAAATAGTCACTAAAAGGAAGACATTACGAATTGAAAAAACTTATGCTCTTAATTGTTACAGAAAAATCTCAACTCTAAAGTGGGATTTTGATTAAAACTGAAGAATGCAAAATGAAATTTACCTAGAATTGATACTTCTTATTTTCAATTTTCTAATAATTTTCATTATATGTTTTATTGATTCATTTTAGGCATGGAAACTTTGGATTGAAGGCAATGCCTTTGAGCTAGTGGATCCAATGGTGGAGGGTTCATTCATGGTGTTAGAGGTGCTGAAATTCATAGATGTCAGTTTCTTAGGTGTGCAAAAACTACCACGAGACAGACCAACCATGTTTGCTGTACTTCTAATGTTGGTTATCGAGACTGCTATGCTACCTCAGTCGAAGCAACCTAGCTTTTAAATAAAAAGAAGTTTGAAGGAGACAGATTTTACTCTATTCTCTGAAAGTATTGCTAGCATTAATGAGTTGACCGTGACACTACCAGAGGTTCGATAAAATTACTTTCTTTAGGCTCCATAAGAATGCCATGCATTATTGATAAACTGCTATTGAATATTAGTGTGAATTTGTAATATGGCTTTTCAATTTGCGTATAAATTTTGTACACAAAGGTAATTGCACATCTAGCTATAAATAGGGATGTGTTCAAAGCATATCTGCACGGATACATGGATTACGGATATATCAATGGGCAGTAATATTGGTTTTCGTATGTGGTTCTCGAACTTAATGATGAAGTTTAGAAAGAAGCATCATATATTTTTATGGACTTTCTACCTGTTGTATAAACTCTTAAAAAGAACACATTAGGAAGTGAATTACAGTAATAGTTTTACCCTTTAGAGTCACACTTTATATATGGTAAATTACACTTGTCTATCTTCAACATATGGATAATAACATTTATTATCTTTCAATATTTAAAAATTACACTTATATTTCTTGTTTTAAAATGTTATTACTTGTTTTTTTTTTTTTTTTTGGTAATTGTTATTACTATTAAATTAACCATTAAAATTTAATAGAAAATACTAAAATAATCAAAATTTTAAGTATTTTTCTTATTTTATCTATCATTTCTTGCACATTTTTATCAGTATTTTTATTAAAAAAATCATAAAAATCTTATTTATTTATTTCTTTTCACATACGATTGAAAGTGTATGTCATGACTTATACACTACACAGGCCAAGGTCTAGTCACTTGCTATAGCACCCAGCTTGGGTTCTTTTGTTTGCTCGCCCTTTTTAGGCGCAAGTATAAAATCTCATACTTGGCTGTGGGTCGTTTGGTGTGTGAAATTTTGCCAACTTTGCACCAATTGATAAAAATTAGTAAAAATTGATGACAATTGATAAAAGTTGGTAACTACTTATTTTGTGTTTGTCGGAGAAAGTTGAAACAAAATTAGTAAAAGTTAATTTTTGTTTTTGTTTTTTTGTTTGTTTTTTTTTTCTGTTTTTGTTTGTTTTTTTTTTTCCTGTAAATTTTGGTAAATCAGATTCTCCTATATCTACAATAAGATAGGTCTAGTGGATATTGAGATGTAACCGAATTAAGATGAAATTGTAGATTTTATATTTTACTTTCTTTAATTTAGTTTAGTTTTGTCCTAGATATTATTTAATTTGTTAAAATTTATTTAGTATTTAGTTTTTATTTTAACAATGCTAGTTATTTTGACTTGGAAAGTTATTTTTGCCTTTTTTACAATTAATGTATATTTAATAAACTCCCTTGAGAAAATAAACTCCTATTTATAATAGAAATTTTATTTATTATTTATTTCTCAAGAAATGAGAATTTTCTTTCAGCTATAAGTGAGTTTATTTTCTTATTATGAGTGAAAGTTTAATTATTTGTTTTTAAATTTTTCTTTTTCGTCAACAAAAAAAATTTAAATAAGGAATAAGTGTTGAATAATGTATTCATAAGATTATCTACTAAGAAAGAAAAAAAATGATAAATTTTTAACATTTACGATCATAAATTAGAACTTACAAAATATGTAACAATTTTAAGGTTTTATAATATTTTTTACACAGTTAGATTTTGCTTTTCTTTCTTATATATATTCACATTATGTGATTAGATAAGACTATTTATTTATTTATTTATTTTTACAATACTTTTGAATATTTTTTCAATTTTTAATAATATTGATAACAATTATTATTTATGATTATTTAGTTATTTTTATCAATAGATATTATTATATAATTTAAGGATATGGAGCAATTTAGACAAGTTAGGATATCTCATTGTGAATATTTAAACCTTTTGTCGGAAGCAAGAAAAAATGCTTTGTTATTTTCATTTGTTTGTTAGTAAATGTATGCAAATTTTTATTTATTGAATAATAAAATTCACATTCCAATTAAAATTTATTTTGTGAATTCTTAATTTTTTTTTGTTAAATTTATTCTAAAAATGGATACTTCCCCCCCTTCTGACACCCTATAACAATAACATTATATTGTAATAGCTTGAAAAAAAAAAAAAAAACATCGAGATGAGGATTTGGTAATTAATTAATTTAAATGAGAGGAGGTTAACATCAGTTTCAATGTCTTCTCTTTGATATTGGGGTTCTTAGCCGTCCGATCAAAATTTAATGGTTCACAACAAAATTAAATTTAAAAATTTTAGGTTGGAATTTAAATTTTTTTAAATTTATTTTTATTGTAAAAGATTCGATTTTAATTGAACAGTTGGTAATTCCGATGTCACATATCTAACATTGGGGTGAAGTTAGATTTCTCAAAGTCCAAATAAAATTACAACTTATGCAAGCTAGGAACCAGAAAAAGAAAATCGAAAAAGTTTTGTAGTTACTTTTTTGTGCTATACTCCACCAAAATCAGGTGGTGTTTGTTCACTAATTTTCACCAAAAAATTAATTTTTTAAATTTTTCACCAAAAACAAATTAAATTTTATTAATTTTTTAAACTTTTTTTAATTAATTTTTACCAAACACTCAATACTAAATTTTGTATGACTTGTGTCAAATTTATGTGCAAAATTGACAAAACTTATTGTGTCAAACAGCCTCTTAATCTCCCCCACTTACATGATATAATCTTGCATTAATTAAATCCCTCCTGTGTTAGGGTGGATGAGAAATATAGAATTTGACCTAGCCAAAAAAAAAAAAAAAAAAGAGAAATATAGAATTTGAAAGAATTTTCTTAGGTTACCCTCTTTTGGAGTCGGGGAAAAGCCTGTAACCGCTACTCATAGGTGCGCACTGAGTATTATTTAGGGGTTTTTGGAAGCCGGTCACTATTTATATACTTATAATGATTTAAGTCATACCTAAAAAACTTACTTGTGAATAAGTCACACTTGCAACAAAAAGACAAAAAGGACATCACGCGTTTTTCACTACATTTCAAAACTGCCAATTTTATCTGAAAATAGTGCACACTTTACTCATAACTTCCGTGACTTTCCATCTTCTTTATAAAGTAAGTAAAACTGATTTTTGGAAACAATATCAAAACTGTTTGAGAAAAACCTAATTCCGTGACTTTCCATCTTCTTTACAAAACAAGCAAAACTGATTTTTGGAAACAAAATCAAAACTATTTAGGAAAATAATACCACATAATAAAACAATACCGCATAAAAATAGTACCACATAATAAAACATTATCGCATAAAAACAGTACCGCATAAAAAACAGTACAACATAATAAAACAGTACTGCAAAATAAAACAGTACCGCATAATAAACAGTACCGCATAATAAAACAGTACCGCATAATAAAACAGTACCTCATTAAAACAGCACCATTCTTTGCATGATATAGTCATGCGGTACTGTTTTTAAACGAGCATGCATCCTAAAAAAAATACCGCAGACATGTGGTATTGTCACACATGCGGTACTGTCGGTCATTCGTTTGATATGTGAACTATTTTGTGTTTGCATGATAGAGTCATGTGGTACTGTTTTTGAACGAGCATGCATCCTAAAAAAAACAGTACCTCAGACATGTGGTACTGTCACACATGCGGTACTGTCGGTTATTCGTTTATGTGAACTATTTTTGTTTTTAAATGTGATGTTGCATGATAGAGTCATGCGGTACTGTTTTTGAACGAGCATGCATCCTAAAAAAATAGTACCGCAGATATGCGGTACTGTCACACATGCGGTACTGTCGGTTATTCGTTTGATATGTGAACTATTTTTGTGTTTAAATGTGATGTTTGCATGATAGAGTCATGCGGTACTGTTTTTGAACGAGCATGCATCCTAAAAAAACAGTACCGCAGACATGTGGTACTGTCACATATGCGGTACTGTCGGTCATTTGTTGATATGTTAACTATTTTTGTGTTTAAATGTGATGTTTGCATGATAGAGTCATGCGGTACTGTTTTGAACGAGCATGCATCCTAAAAAAAAGTACCGCAGACATGTGGTACTGTCACACATGCGGTACTGTCGGTCATTCATTTGATATGTGAACTATTTTTGTGTTTACATGTGATGTTTGCATGATAGAGTCATGCGGTACTATTTTTGAACGAGCATGCATCCTAAAAAAAACAGTACCGCAGATATGTGGTACTGTCACACATGCGGTACTATCGGTTATTCGTTTGATATGTGAACTATTTTTGTGTTTAAATGTGATGTTTGCATGATAGAGTCATGCGGTACTGTTTTTGAACGAGCATGCATCCTAAAAAAACAGTACCGCAGTCATGTGTTTAAATACGTAATCCAGATCCGTATATATTCATTCGACCGACGTTAATCTCACAGCACAAACTCGCGTAATCCTGTGTATTCATTCGTATATAATCCTTTAACAGATTTTTATCTCACTATATCTTCACGCAATTTATAAGGAATGAAACAAAAACGGAAAACGTGATTTTCAGTTCCATAATTTTTGGCAACTTCATCTCAGTTAATTATAGAAAAAGGGCATTTAAGTCATATTATAAATTATATTTAAAACAAACTCGTGGGACTCACTCAAAAGTATGACTTAAATACAAAACTTTTCACATTAATGTGACTTAAAAGTAATATTTTTTTTTGAGTGTGACTAATAACTTTAAAAGATTACCAAGTATAACTTGGATATAATTTTCCGTATTATTTATTGAGAATGGAGTTTTAGACCCACGAATTGCGCACGTCTATAGTGGGTGGACGAAAACAAGATAAAATGAACATCAAATGAATTTAATATGCAAGCCCAGGCCCATGACAACGGGCAGCGTAACTATTTTGAAGGTATAAAAATGTTTGACATAATCCATATTTCAATTAAAAAAATTATTTTTATTCACCGTGTGTATTTTATATGCTGTTATGAACTCCTACTAAACTTGACAAGATTTTAATATTAGAGGCTAATTCTTAAAAAATAAAAATAAAAAAACCAATAAAACAATAAGAATGAGTCGGTACTTCGCTAGAGGAGCTAGCTCTTTCTTGTAGATCGTCCCCAAACACCAAATTTTACATGTGAGTAAATTTGTGATGACACACATTACATAATAAAATAGACGATTAGTAATACCTCGTTTGACAAAGTTGTTAATTTTTTAGTTTGTGTTTCTTTTTTTTTTAAAAATTTTTTATTTTCATAATAGAAGAAATATTTAAAAAATACGTTTGGTAATAAAACGGTTGGTTGGTAATTATAGTATTGAGAGTGGCTGACAACGATGGTGTAATCAAAGTTAGATAGTGGTGATTGATGATGGGTGACAGTTAATGGCAAAGGCGGTGGTCGGCTGGCTGGCGGTGGTTGGAAATGGGTGGCGGTGTCAGTTAGTGGCAGTAATGACTAGAGTGAGTGCCAATTGGCGGCGTTGATGCGGTCGACGATGGGTGGCTGGCAGTGGCCAAAGGTGGGTGACACCTTTGGTGGTGGTCGGGAGTGAGCGGCGGTTAATGGAGGATGATGGTTGTGACTGATCGTGGTGGTGGTGAAGAAAAATGAAAATAAAAATTGAAAATTTAAATTTGATAAAATATATTTTTTATGTTTTTATTATTTTTAAAAATTAAAAAATTTTTATTTTTTAAAATTTGAAAATTAAAAATAAATTTATCAAACGGATTTTTATATTCAATTTTTAAGAAAAATTAAAATTAAAATAAAAAATTTTATGGAAGGAGGCTAAGACTTTCAATAGTCATATTTTTCCTAGTCAGCGCTTGCGTTTGTAGCCTGTGGCCAAGCATTGCGTTTCCAGCATTTGGACGAAGCGTGCCATTACAAATTTGCAAGCTTAAAGGTTGCCCCTAAAAATATGTATAGCTTTCAATCTTTCAGTTTACTCACCCAACTTGGGACCTCAGCTTGGCCAAAATTACTCTCGGACCTTTGTTGAGAAATTACTAATACACAACTCACAGTCCTATCTTTCTATCTTCTAATAATATTGGGAGCCATGCATCTAATATCATTTAGTGGGAAAACCGTTGAGTTCAATTAAAAGTTTTTGTTGATCATATTGACTTAGATCTAATATTTAGGTTTCATTCGGTAAACTAAGACCTTATTTGGAGTCCCAAATTTTGTCAAAAAATTAAAAAATTATTTAATTTTAGATTGTTGAATATTTAGTGTATTTCTCGAAAAATGTGAGAAAATTAGATAGAATTAAAAAAGTTAAAGAAAATTTGGTAAAAATTAGAGAAAATTAGAGGTATTCGGTAAAAATTAAAAAATTTTGGTAAAAATTAAAAATTCTTGGTGTTGGGATCGCTGGAAAAAAATTAAAAAGAATTGAAGAAAATTAAAATTTTTGGAAAAATTTAATATTTTAAACACACACTAAGAGTAGTCTTTTTTTTTTTGTTGGGCAACTATTTTTTCATTATATATATATTATTAAAATTTATTTTACATTTTTTTTACTTGCATACTTTTAAGAATGTTATCATATTTTTTAAAAAAATAACAAAACAACTCATTAAATATACAAGAACAAACACACTGGTTAAAAAAAAATATCCTTTTTTTAACTTATACGTGGATTTTTAAATTTTAAGTATTTTATTTATAAAAACTAACTAAAAATACAAGAACAAACACACAAACCAAACCAAGCCTTTTCCCACTAGGTGGGGTCAGCTATATGGATTTGTCGATGCCAATTAGATCTATTTAGGGGCATGTCCTCTGATAAATCTAGGTAGGTCAGGTCATGTTTAATGGTTTCTTTCCAGCTTCTCTTGAGTCTTCCTCTACCTCTCCTACTCCTGGCAATCTCCATACTTTCACACCTTCTAACAGGTGACAATAACAAACACACAAGTAAAAAAAAAAAAAAAAAATCAACTACTTTTCTTAAACGTGAATTTTTCAATTTTCAAATATTTTATTTTATTAAAAATTAAGAATAACATGTTTAAACGCTACTAAATAAACAAAATAATAATCTATTTATTTTTGTGAAAAGAAGCAATATTAGATGAAAATGTAATTAATAAAGGCCAGTTATGTTTGGTTTACTAAATGGAGCAACAGCACCTGTGACGCTGGGGATTTGCTCACACACAACTGATTGTTGGATCAAATTCGCTACCAAAATAAAAAAAAAAATAAATAAATATGATAGCTCGAACATCCTGCCATACTTTTTCAGTTTCAAAGAAAAGCATGGAACCAATTTTCTTTATCAGTAAAGCAACCGTGTAAAAGCACAAAATCATAAATAATTTTCATACAAAAACACAGAGCTTGATCCAAACTCCAATCAATATATAAAAATATTGAATAGTCTGGGGGAATGGATATGCACAACTCTAGTCAAAAGTAGGACCACTGCACAAACATCTCTTTCCCAATCAGCAATGGGTAGTGTGACAGTACTGGGTAAGTTCTATCGAGCTTCCATGTCTGTTATAGTGACTTCATTGATGCTAGAAAGACTTCCAGTCAGAGGATGTAGCGGTCTCTTATTGGGATCCCTCTCAACGTAAAACCCCGGTTGCTTGGGCTTTGGCAGCACTGCATTTTCAGACACCAACATTAATTGCACCGAAGACATTGTTGGCCTGTCATCGGGGCACTTTTGCACGCACAAGAGACCCACTTGTATGCACCTCAACACTTCTGCCATTGGAGTAGTTGGGCCCTCCATCCCAGGATCTAACAGCTCATGAGCCTTTCCTTCATTCCAAAGTTTCCAGGCCTGGAAGTGACTTGATCAGTCTATTTACATAGTATATGATAAGATTCATATATGCACATATATAAAGTAAATTATACTTGCTATTCGAGCATTTTACTCCAATCTTAATTTGATCTTTATATTTGAAATCGTCTCATTTTCACTTATGTACTTTTAAATAATTTCACTTTATTCTTTTCTGTCAAATTTATTAACGTCAATGGATTTATGGCATTTTTTATCAATTTTTTTGAACGATAATTGGCAGAATGGACAAAGTGGCATGATTTAAAAGAACAAAGAGTAAAGTGGGAAAAGTCAAAATACAGTGAACTAAACGAAGGATAAAAATGTCAAGTATGATTTATATATTCTTTATCTAATTATAAACTTACATGTCCAAAAAGATTAAGGCCATGGCTTGTGTGATAGAACATTCTATTCCTTTTGCCGCTTATTATTTCTAAAACCATAACTCCGAAGCTGAAAACATCCGATTTCATTGAAAAGAGGCCGTCAATTGCATATTCCGGAGACATGTAACCACTGTTTACAATTATCAAGTAAACTAAAAATTAGTACAAATTGAACTCCAGACATGGGCACAAATTTAGCTTAATTTGACAAAAAGCAACATAATTTTAGTCACTTACTAAGTCCCAACCACCCTTTTTGTTTTTGCTAATGATTGATCATCTTCAAAAATTCTAGCTAAACCAAAATCTGAAATTTTGGAATTCATCTCACTGTCAAGCAGCACATTACTAATTTTAAGATCTCTATGAATTACTCTCAATCTTGAATCTCGATGAAGATAGAGAACTCCTTGAGCAATCCCCAAAATTATATCCAAACTCTTCTTCCATGTAAGCAATTTACTTCTTCCATTTTCTATATCTGCTCAAAATAAAAGCATCAAAGGTCTTCTTTTTTTTTTTTGATAAAATATATTTAGCATTTCTGCACTCTATCATAAATCTCATTTAGCACTTACACTTTAAATCATTCCACTTTATCTCTTCTATCAGTATTATTAAAAAAAGTTGATGAAAAATGACATGTATCCATTTCATACAATGGACATATGGCATTTTTGTCAATGATTTTGATGGAAGAAGACAAATTAAGTGGGACAATTTTAAGTGTGTTGCTCTAATGGCAAATATAAATCCCTAATAATTAATCAAATTTAAAAAGAAGATTGAGAGGGCAAACCAAAAATGAAAGAATCCAAGCTTCCATTTGGCATGTACTCATAAATTAGCATTCTTTCCTCTTCGTGGATGCAACACCCCAAAAATTTAACAAGATTACGGTGTTGAAGTTTGGCAATCAAATTAACTTCATTTTTAAATTCGTTGAGGCCTTGATTGGAGTTCGCAGAGAGCCGCTTGACTGCTATATATTTTCCATCTAATAGTTGACCCTATTGAAATTAAAATAATTTAATTAGTTTTATTACTTTTTAACAAAAATTACAAATCTTTTATACGTATCTTTTTTAAGAAAAAATATTTTATATTTCGGCAAATGGTATTATTGGAGTTTTTTTTTTTTTTAGAGCAAAACACTTATACCATATGTGTTAATAATCATACATTATTTTGTATAAATCAAAGGCAAATCTAACGATATCATTCATCATTTTTAACTAGGAATAATTATCTTTTTACCCCCCTATGTTTAGGGTGAATATCACTTGCATTTCTTGAAACTTAAAACTTCCATTTGTACCCTTTATACTCTGACTTAAAGTAAAGTTGTGAAGGGCGTTAAATTTTTAAATGAAAAGATAAAAATATCTATTAAAAATTAAATAGAATCAGGTAGTGTAAGTGTACGTAATATGAATTATAGGGGGTATAAATAATTTTTAAAATTACTCAGAGCCAATACTGTTATCTTTGATGGAGTTTTTACGTTTTCACTTTAATTCAAAATATAAAAAGTACAAAGGTATATTCCTAATGCCAAGTGATTTTGGGAGTAAAAAGCCAATTACCCCTTTTAATTATTAACCAATGAATAATGAGTAATTAACAAGAATATGCAAACCTGGTAAACAGGCCCGAAACCACCTTCTCCGATCTTTTTTGCCTCACAGAAGTTGTTAGTTGCCTCTGCAATGGTGGCCATTTCAAAGATAGGCACCTCTAGATTGTCAATTACTGGTGATTCTGCTAACGAAAAAATCCAAGAAAATGGAATAAACATTCCATGAGGATGTTATTCCATCGGAAAAAAAAAACAATAAATAAAAAGAAGAAAATATAATTAACAAAGCAGCAATCTTCATTATTAATGTGGGTTTTGATTTTTTTTTAAATAATTATTAGATCACACCCCCCCCCCCCCCAACAAAAGTTGAACTGGCAACAGTAGAAGATAACTTGAGATAAAATCATTTAGTATAGTTTAGCCATGTCTAAGATAGACCTAAAAATGTACCAGTACTAGATAGTGAATTGATCAAAATAGAGGGTTAAAAAAGATAAAAGGTAGACCTAATATTACATAGACTATAATTTTAAGTAAATAAGTAAATTCATATAATCTCACTAAAAACATAACTCGTAATAGAAATGAATGGAATAAGATAATTTATTTAATTGACCACAACTATATTGGAATTAAAATTTTATTGAGTTGAGAGTTGAGTTAAGAATTATTAATGCACAACTCCTCCACATTATTCTATTATATTTTTTGAAACAATTTTTTTAGAGTAAAATACACTTATCACCCCTTTATTTTGCCACTAATTTCATTATGAGACACATTTTTTAAGTCATATGATCACTTTTGTTCCAAGCATATGCAATCTAGTTTCACTTTGATGTGATCGATAATACCACGTGTCCATCGTGTATCTATATCGTAGGGAATGAGTATAGAAAGTTTTTCATCAATAAATTTGACGAAAAGAATAAAGTGGGATAATTTTTAAAATAGAAGTCCTGAATAATGCAACTAAAATGAGTCATAAGGAAATTATTTTTTGGTAATTAACCTAATGAAAAGCCATTCTGTTACCTGAGCTTTTTGTCTTCTTCCATATCAACCAACAAACTAAGGAGACAATGAGGACTGGCACGACAACAGAAGTCACCACAATGGCTTTCTTCTTTCCACGAGTGCTTCTGGACTTGTTCAAATGTTCTGTTAATCAGAGAGAGATAATTAAGCGCAAACATTCATTAATTAAATCTGAAATATAATTTAGACAATTACGTACTTGAAAATGGCATAAGCTAGCTCCTTAGTACGTAGAGGGGAAAAAATTATACCGTATAACAGTCATATATATGGCGTGAATTGATGGTTTCCATAATTTTAGCATACACTGGAAGAATTATGTTGTTATACATGAAAATGCCTGAATTATGGTGGAACTCACTTTAGCATCATATTTACAGTATCCATTCATTTAATATCCATTTGCTTCCATTTTTGCTTTTTATAAGTGATCTAGGGCTTTTTCTAGCAGTGGGAAAAGCCTAGGGCTATAACTACCTGCAAATTGAAGAATAGGCCTTTTCTAGCAATGGGAGGAATCTGTTGAACAAGTTTCCATCCAAGTCAGTGACACAAGCAGCAAGGAGGAGTAAGCCTCCATTGTTGACAAATAGAGAATTGTAGCAGTTGACAGAGCTGCACCACAACCACCATCCTTGAGCTTCGAGCTTTTTACGGGAGAATCCAGTAAGTTTATGGTTTATCTTATACATATATGGTTAGGTCCCTTTTCTATCATAGACAGACAAAATATACCTCATAAAAAATTTGTCATACGGACCTAGGACATATAGTGGTAGATCTATGACTGTTAGAATTTATCTTGAACTTAAAGATCTTTTTCGTTTATATTCTAAAATTATGGAACAAATAGGTAAGCTTCTACATTATTAAATATATAATTTTTTGACGTTGCTAAATTCATATATAAATTTATTTTAAATCTTACAGCTGAATAAATAGCAAATAAGTTATCGTTAGAAGTGAAACAACACTCAACTTAGATCTAATTGGTTTTCCTTGAAATGCATTGAGCCGCAATAATTGATTGGACATCTTGGGATAAAACACTCTTTCAACGCGGGCTGTCAGAGCAACATTAAATTTCTCACTATACTAAATTTAGGCAAACTCTAAATAGTTGATATATTTTGAAATAGGGCTAGTGAGATGATAGGGCAAGAACTTCCACAAGCAAAAAGGAAACAGCCTGGGCCACCATGTAAGGCCCTGTACAAGAAACACAATACAATTGAAATTTAGCGAATACTATGCAAGTAAAAACGTACCTGATTCCGTTACATCCGCGCGCACATACAAATCTAATCCCCCATTAAAAGTACTCGTATCTATCAAATTCCCATGCCAGGCGATGCAATCACCAAAGGTAGTTCTTGTGTAAGCTGTGCAGGAACAGTTCTTCAAGCACTTCTCTTCGCACCCTTCCAAGCTCATGTTCCTCCATGCTCGTGTCGTGGGAGAAGTGTCAGGAATTACAGTATTTGCTACCTTCGCGAACCCTTCACCATTCCCACACGTGGCAACCGATTCCCCTTTTTTCACGCACTGATCTCCTACATGATTTTAAATAACAGTACTAATTGGAGTAATAATTACATATATGATGCAATAAACACTTGATGGGATTGTTGGGAGTTCTCTAAATTTATGTAAAATTCATATTTTTTACTTAGGCTGTGTTTGTTTGAGGGATTGGAAGATGGGGGATAAGTATTACTGTGGGACCCACAGATGGGATTTGATAAAAAGATGGGATTAATTTTTTATGTAGGATTATTTTTTTGGTGTTTGGTTAGTGAGATATAAAGTGGGATAAAAAGTATGATTTGATATGTGATGTGATAAGAAATAATTTTTGACCTTTAAATTTTAGAGGGAAACAAATCCGGAGGTGGGGTATTAATAATACCACCACCCCCCTCGGATAACTTATCCCGCAAATCGCCGGATCACTCATCCCATCCCACGTTCACAGTCCATCAGTCAAATAACAAAACAAACATAATATTTGTGGGGCCCACGGATGAGACATCCAATCCCCCCTTCGTATCCGATAAACAAACGCAGCCTTAGAGTATTACAAGACTACAACTTTTAAAAAATTTATACTAATTTACACAATTCTAAACACATTCAAGGTGCATTTGGCGCACCAAATTTTGGTGAAAATTTTTGAAAATCTCTAAAAACTTCTAAAAATCTCTATACATTTTTACACATTCCAGCTTTCTCAAAATTCAAAAAAGTTCAATGCTTTTCAAAAAAAAATCGATAACTAAAATTCGTTAATCAAATAGCAAAAATTATTTCACCATTCTCACCGTGGACTCTCAAGTTACCAATAACACTCACTTTGACTATTTTTTGTAGAATCGTAGAAACCGTTCCAACGGATTGTATAAACCGTTCTGACGGATTCACGTGGCCAACTTCCGTCTAAACGGTTTCTACAATACATTTAGACCGATTATAGTACAAAGAAATCACGACTACCCAAAATATTTAATCCGTCTAAATGGAAATTCAATCCGTTAGAACTCATCTTAAAAAAAAGCGGTTTGAAATTTGTACACCAAACGTAAAAAATTTTTTCAGACCACTATTTATCTTATTTTTTATCACACTAAACTCACCCTCAATGTAACCAGTATAAAATAATTAAAAATTTAGTATAACAGACAAATTTTAACAAAATCGAATCCTCCATGAGCGTTGCATAACAGTAACAAAATTGCCCACCTGGCTCACCCGGTAGGTGCCCGTCACGCGCTGAAAGGAGCTCGTACCCTGGCAGGCAGACACACCCAAAGCCGAGTCCCTCGTTGGAGTCGCAATAACGATTCGCGCCGCACCCGCCATAGTTGTTGCACTGGTCCTTCGGGTCGGTGAACAACACGACCCATCTACCGGTATCCTCCGACCACTTAATCAATTGTAAGTACCCAAATTCGTCGAGGAAATTCAACACGATTGCGGTACTAGTAAGGTCATACAAAATCGAGACTTCATCCTCGTTGTCTGCAAAACTTGTGTTGAACAAGAAATCAGGTGTCATCTTAGGTGTCCCGCTGTATTTGTTCCCGATCCATGGTAAGGATCTCCATAACGGGACCGGGCCTCGACCCTTGTACAGTACTAGACGGGGCAACCCGCTCGTCTCCACCCTGTACGAGGATTCTCCGGTACCCGGGTTGTCCCCGGACTTCCAAGATGTTAAGAACCGGTTCAGACCGGTCCTCCGGTCCAACCCAAGTTTCATACCGGGTATCAAGGTATTTGTGGGATGGTCAAAACTTTGCCACAATTTATTGTTACCTCCAAACAACACCAAATTTCCCGAATCCATTAATCGAGCTGAGTAGCCGATTGTTTTCGCTGCTGCAGTCGAAATATTCGTCTGCCAGAGTGGAATGCTAATTTGGTTGCCGCAGGAGACGATGAGGTTTCCATCTTCGCCGATGGACAGAACTCCGGACGTGTTGCTGATTGGGTTGTCTCTGTTTGCCACCCAAACAACCCTTCGCTCAGAGATCTTGTAGTACCATATTCCGATGTACCTGTTCCCGGAATTCCCTGGGCTGAAAAACCCAAGTGCAAATTTCTCACCACTAGAGACTAGAAGATCTCCATCTTTCAGGGATTGGTTTGGAGTTATGGTGTCAATGGAGATGCAGAATCCAAAGAAGAAGAATGGAAGCAGTGAATTCGTCACCCATGTTTCAGGGTTCATCTTCTAGCAAGCTATAAGTTTATGACTTTCTCCCAAGCGTGGTTGAAATAATGCGCCTAATAGACCGGTTAAGTCCTCTAAACATTTAATTAATTACACATAAACCTCTTTAACATTTAAAAATTACATATAAATCACCTAAACATTTAACTAATTACATAATTTCTATTAAACTGACATCAACAAAAATATTTTTAATAGATCAAATTTATCCTTTTCAACGTTCAAATTTTACACAATATATATATATATATATATATATATATATATATTATAAGTAAGAATAGAAGTCGTTCATAGGAGTGAGTGCTAATTGACGGTGTCAGTGCGGTCGGAGGTGAGTGGCGGGCAGTAACCAAAGGTGAGTGACACCTTTGGTAGTGGTTGGAAGTGAGCGACAGTTAATGGAGGATGATAGTTGTGATTGATAGTGGTGGTGGTGAAGAAAAATGAAAATTAAAATTTTAAACTTGATAAAATATATTTTTTATGTTTTTATAATTTTTAAAAATTAAAAAATAATTTTTATTTTTTTGAAATTTGAAAATTAAGAATTAATTTGTCAAACGAATTTTTATATTCAATTTTTTAGAAAAATTAAAATTAAAATTAAAAACTGACAACAGAATTTTATGGAAGGAGGCTAAGACTTTCAATAGTCATATTTTTCCTAGTCAGCGCTTGCGTTTGTAGCCTGTGGCCAAGCATTGCGTTTCCAGCCTCTGGACGAAGCGTGCCATTACAAATTTGCAAGCTTAAAGGTTGCCCCTAAAAATATGTATAGCTTTCAATCTTTCAGTTTACTCGCCCAACTTGGGACCTCAGCTTGGCCAAAATTACTCTCGGACCTTTGTTGAGAAAATAAAAAGGAGTGCATGGTTATGAATCATATTGGAAAATTACTAATAACACAACTCACAGTCCTATCTTTCTATCTTTTAATAATATTTTACCCCCCGGGGGGGGGGGGGAGCCATGCATCTAACATCATTTAGTTGGAAAACCATTGAGTTCAATTAAAAGTTTTTGTTGATCATATTGACTTGGATCTAATATTTAGGTTTCATTTGGTAAACTAAGACCTTATTTGGTGTCCTAAAATTTGTCAAAAAATTAAAAAATTATTTAATTTTAGATTGTTGAATACTTAAGACTAGAAGATCTCCATCTTTCAGGGATTGGTTTGGACTTAAGGTGTCAATGGCAATGCACAGTCCAAAGAAGAAAAAAAGAGGGAATGAATTCATCACCCACATTTCAAGGTTCAACTTTTAACTAGGTTTATGATTTTTTGCTTGATGAAGCAGCTCACTAGGAGTATCATGGATGGTCCAACCCGTGTCCGAAATTTTGTCTTAATACCGGTGTGGTGCTTGCCAAGGAGTTTTCGATGGTTAAATTAGTAAACCAGAGAATTGAGAAAATATTTTAGTAGAGTAACGGCAGAACTTAGTAAGGGCATCTCTATGTACTTATTTCTTGCACCGGAGGTAAATATATTTATAAAGGGAGAATGGATCTGCATTGACTCCATATGTGTGAGCTGTACTAAATCCAAGTTCTTATCGAATCAAATTGTGCCACGTGTATTCACGAATTCCCACGCAGATATTCCATAATTAGTTATCCAAACCGTTATTGGACAAATAGCGTATTTGTAGGCGGATATCACGGAATATGTCAGAGAGCGGTTACACAATTGTGACGTGAGCACTTTAATGTGGTGGGTATTGAGCTTATAAGAAGGGATCACAACACCCATATAGGCACTTTGGCAACTCTGGCTCCGTCCCCAAGGGCCAGATACACTGACACAGTCTTCTAGGAAACACTAGAAAGGTTGAGCGTATCCAAAGGAGAGGAAGTAACATGTGTTCAGTTGGGTGCGTCTTGGATGGATCCCATTATTTTATATTTAAAGGATGGCACCCTCCCTAATAATAAAGTTGAAGTAAGGAAGTTAAGGATTAAGGCTACCATGTTTTGGCTCTCTCCTAACGGTAAGTTATACAAAAAATCCCTCACAGCCCCTATTTTCTTTGTGTTCATCCTGACAAAGTGCATAACTTTCTTTATGAAATACATGAGTGGGTCTGCAGGACACACACTAGGGGTAGGTCCTTAGCCCACAGAGTAATTACTCAGAGGGGAAGGTCATTAGCCCACAAAGTAATTACTTAAGGTTACTGCTGGCCCAGGATGGGAAAAGATACACAGGCCTATGTACGCAAATATAGAAAGTGTCAAAAGTTTGCACCAATTCCTCATCAACTTGCTAGGGAGCTAAGCCCAGTCTAGCCCTTGGCCATTTGCTCAACGAGGACTTGACATTGTAGGGCCATTGTCGACTGCTCCTGGAAAACCCAGTCACTAGCCCTTGGCCATTTGCTCAACGGGGACTTGATATTATAGGGCCATTGTCGACTACTCCTGGAAAGAAGAAGTGGTTGGTAGTCAACACTGACTATTTTACTAAATGGATAAAAGCTGAGCCGTTGGCTCACATCAGAGATGTAGATACTATTTGATTCATATAGAAAAATATCATCACAAGGTATGGCATCCTAATGAGTTTTATTTCTGACAATGAAACACAGTTTGATAGTGATTCATTTAAGGAATACTAAAAAAATAATAACAACACATCATTTTCCTAAAAATAGATGCCATATAATAGGGTCGCTTGTGATGATGATGATGTATGTGTAACAGTGTGTGCATGAATGCATGCACCATTTATTCTTACTTGTGTCATACTATCCATACATTACACATATAATACAAACATATGTTCCCAAAAAAAAAAAAAAATGAATACATTAATGTGATGTGTGCACGTATTAAATGTGGAATGAAAGACATATAAAGAAAAGGAGATTATTATGTATTTTGATATATACACACGGGATACATAATGATTAGATTTTCATTATTTATTAATTAATTTATTCATATTATCTTCTTATAAATACAACACTTAATTCCAAAATTCAGGTACACTCTCTGTTATTAGTTTAATACTTCTCTCTTTACTTATCGTCCCTTGATTCTCTCAAACCTATACGGACTTTACCATCAGAAGGTTTTTTGGTTGGGAATCCTTTCTCCACCCATAATCTCTATTTCTTTTGTACCTAGTAAGCTTGCATTCAGATTCCAGACTGTTGTGAAAAGCAGTTCTGACAGAGATTTTTTGTTGCCGATCATATACTTTTGTAATGTTTAAGATTAACTGGCATCATCAACATATGGATGATGTCTGTAAAAATTGCCGTGAAGACCAAGTAAAGAAAGTTCCACCAGGGTGCTGTACGTAAGGCCTAAAAGCAACAAAGCCACAACAGCACAAAGAATATATGCACATACGTACGTATATCAGATTGAGCTAAAGCATAAATATATAGTAGTACTCTTGAAGCTTGTTATATAGTAGTACTCTTGAAGCTTGTCTCTTCTCAATAATTGCTATACTATTGTTTATTAGCACTTATTTATCAATTATGCACGTTTCTCATTATTAACAAAACGCTTAATTAATTAAAGAATCGACCAGGGGACAGGGACCCTAATAGTCTTATTAATTCATTATGAACGCATCTTAAAACTCATCATTCCATTACCCTAATGCAGATTTGTGGGGCATATGTGTTATATACATACATATATATATATATATATGTGTGTGTGTGTGTGTTATACATTTATAATTTAAATATCCACATTTAACTACTCAAATACATAAGCCTTTAGTTTCAGCAACGTTAATTTCCCATGTCTATCATGCTTTAGTATGAGATTAAAATGGTGTAAAGTGGGAATTATTGCTTACTTGATTTTTTTTTTTTCCCCTTTGTTGTGATTTAATGCATGCAGTACTGCTTTATGTTTGAATATGTATGAAAGACGTTGAAAACAAATATAATAAATTGCATGTGGGAATGATCGATCACCACTAGTGGTATAGAGATTTATGCATATTTCAGGCATCTTATTTTTCGAATAGCCATTTCTTTAAAAAATGTGAAATTAATATAAATATGAGAACCGTGGTGATTTTAGAAATGTGAACAATCAAGTCATCCCCATGCAATATTAAGGGTCCATTTGATAGATAAAAAGTAGAAGAAAAAGTACAATAAAAATGAAAACATGTGACATAAAGGTGATAGGTGAAAAATTTTGATTGGAGAAAAATACAAAAATTAGTTAAAATTTGTGAGTTTTGATAAAATTTGATCCGGCCAAACAGCTCCTAATTAATTGTCGTCTTTTAAGTACTGTCTCGACAGCCTATGGCGATGTAGAGCCTCAAAAGACCACGCATGCGACAACAATTTTTTCTTTTTTCTTTTTTGGAATTAATGAAACTTAATTAATATATATATATATACACGTACACTCTTTATTAATTAAGTCCGAATTTTATTTCCAAGTCACTATGAATGTGAACGGGGTAGGTATGGGGCGGGTATGACATTTCCCGTCCCCGTTTAGCAATACCTTTACCCGTCCCCGTCCCCATCCCCATTTCGGGAAAAAAAATTTTCCCCATACCTGTCCCCACAAAATAATGAATTCTCCATCCCCGTCCCCGTTTACCTGTCAAGTATATTAATTATTACAAATTATATATTATATGTATAAAATAAATATTTAAAATTATTATAAATATTATATATATTAAATAAAAAAATATATTACATATATATATTGATTAAAAATTAAAAATATATATATAATATTTGACTTTGACTGATGCACTTAACCAAAGCTGAAGTGGTCTTTATTTATAACCTCACAAGACCTTTACTTCTTTGTGAGAAACTGATGTGAGATTTTTAAAGGAGTCACTACGCCAATAAAATTAACAAAAAAATATTTAAACGGGTACGGGGCGAGGTAGGGACTATCGTACTCGTCTCCGTCCCCGTCCCCATACCCGTGCGGGTAGCATTTCAAATCTTTGTACCCGTTCCCGTCCCCATACCCGCTATTAACATCTCCATACCCTCCCCGAACGGAACAGGTGAAGCGGGTACTCACCGAGTACAGGTATATTTGACATCCCTACGAGTCACTGATCAGTTTTCTTCATTCATAATATGTGTGTATATTAGGCAAGGACAAGGGCCCCACTTGTCATGGAATATAAAATGAAGAAAAGAACCAAAAAAAAAAAAACAGTGGTAATTGTTTGCTTTAGTATGAGATGTCCATTTCCAAATTGATAATGACTTCAATTTCTTGAATCTCAGCCGTTCACTTTGACGATAGTGCTAGATGAATGGTAGAGTGACCAACGAATGACATTCATTCAATCCATGCACATGAAACCCCACTACCCCAGGCTTCCACGCCCCCAGAAAAGAGAGAGAGAGAGAGAGCATTAAAAGAAAAAGAGAGAGAGAGAGAGAGAGACAAAAAAATAATAATAATAAAAAGAAGACGAAGAAGAAGAAAGAGAAAAACATGAAAAAGAGAGTTGAGTTTCATTTGGGTTTCATTTGACGTGCATGTAGAGCCGTCATTTGATGTATATTTAACGAGACTCAAAGGGTGCCATTGTTGAGGTCAGGAACAAAAAGCAAGTAAGGTGGCATCCTCCTGGGGGTTGCTGGCTTTACTTTCCCAACAACTCCTCAACACCAATTTTGTTGCACAATCAAAATCAATCCTCTTTTCACCATCCCGGTCGAATCGATCACTCCAACCTTGGCGCGAAACTTACCTTCAAAAAAGGAAAAGGACCTAATTATGTCTCCACCGGAAGTCCCCGGGGACGTCTTCAAGGGGACCGGCGGGAAGGTTTCTACACCAAACATGGGCTACTCAAAGAGAGGGTACGTGACATTTTTGGCCGGAAACGGTGACTACGTTAAGGGAGTGGTTGGATTAGCGAAAGGGTTGCGGAGGGCGAAGAGTGCGTACCCTCTGGTGGTGGCAATCTTGCCGGACGTGCCTGAGGAACATCGCCAGATCTTGAGGTCTCAGGGTTGCATTGTTCACGAGATTGAGCCTATCTACCCACCTCCAAGCGAGATTCAATTTAGTATGGCGTACTATGTGATCAACTACTCCAAACTCCGAATATGGAATGTAAGTCCATCACTCTCTCAGTAACTAATTAAGTATACTTCTTTAGATCGCTCCTACGTGCGTGGATTATTTGTACTAGTCATACGTATATATATATATATTATTTCTATTTTTGTAAAATTTATTCTCAGCTCGATTCATTTGAAATTTATCAGTGTTGTCCAAGGGAGCCTTTGTAAAAAAGAAACATTATATGTATAAGTCTATGTAGGTATGGCATATTCATGGCAATAGAATCTTTGGCCCACATGAAAGGCTCATAAGACAACATCCCTGCTGCAACCTAGGACTAGTATTGTACTTGCTTAAGCTAGTGATGTCAGAAAACAAAATCAATAGGAACTGCAAGTTTGTTTGGGCGATGTTGGACAATCTAATTAAGATACACAACCTTGACCACTAGTTTTCGCCCTATTTTGGCGGGACTGACATTAATAAATTAAACTGGGAACTTGATTAGTTGAACAAACATAAGGGCCCTTTGGCATCACTAAAAAAGGAAAAGAATAAAAATAAAAATAAAAAAGTACAATTTTGTACATATGAGTGACCCACAATACTTCAAAAGTTAGCTGAGCATTTTGTAAAAAATTTTAAAAGTTAAAAAAAAATTAAAAAAAATTAAAAAAAATGTAAAAATTAGAAAAAGTGGATAAAAATTAATTTTATATTTAGTGAATAAAGTTGAAAAAATTTATTAAAATTATTATTATTATTTTTTGAGCTATATAACAGTAAAAGGTAGCTCTTGTGCTGAAAGTGCTGAGGTTAATTCGATTCTCACCGCCGGATACTTTTACTGACGCACTTAGCCATAAATTTGTATTTGTTAGATTTGGGAGACAACCCCTGATTGAGAAGGTTGTCGGGGCTCCCCACCTCTAAATTTTTTAAATTATTTTATGCAACTTTAATCTTTTTACTAATACAAATATTAGTAAATAGTATATTGCACTCTCTTTTACACCCTTATATTTTGTATTGAATTTTTTTTTTATTTCAATTATAATAGTTAACTTCTTATACTTATGATTAACTTTTAATTTAGTTATTCTACTAACAATTATTAAAAAAATATTTTTAAAAATGTCACTTATCTATCATATGTAATCAACACATGACATTTTCATTAATAAATTTGACGGAGAGATTAAACTAAAAATTGACAATAAATGCAAAAGAACGATTCTTACTATTGAAAGTAAATGAATTATAGTGAGATCTAATTAATATAACTATATTAAAAAGTGTAATTTGTCGTCATGAAAAATATTACCTCATCCCCTTAAAATAAGAGAAATTTCACCTTAATTTTTGGTAACTCAAATTTTTATTTCCACTACTGATGGTTCGTATGTTCCGAGTTAAGTCCTAAGATTGGTCCACTGTGATCTTGCTAGTCACCCAAAAAATCAATAAATAAATGAAGAGGAAGAAGAAGAAATTGTGTGTATACATGTAGAGGAGAGTAATTTATATACGTATGGTGGATTATTGCAGTTTGAGGAGTTCAGCAAGATGGTGTATCTGGACGCTGATATCCAAGTATTTGACAACATCGATCATCTATTTGACCTGCCAGATGGGCATTTCTATGCTGTGACGGACTGCTTCTGTGAGAAGACTTGGAGCTTGACACCACAGTACTCCATTGGCTACTGCCAGCAGTCCCCAGACAAGGTGACCTGGCCTGCTCACATGGGTTCACCTCCCCCCTTGTACTTCAATGCTGGTATGTTTGTTTTCGAGCCTAGCCGCTTGACTTATGAAACCCTACTTCAGACTGTCCAGGTCACTCCTCCAACACCCTTCGCAGAGCAAGTGAGCTCTCTCTCTCTCTCTCTCTCTCTCTCTCTCTTTCTCTCTCTCTATATATATTTATATATAGAAACAACTGATATTCTTACCTTAGTTATACTTCTCTTTTTTTTTTTTTTTTTCACATACTTGAAATGAGAATTATTATTTAGTAGTACCGATAAATCTACCATGGTATTAGCATAAGCAATAAAAAAAATAACAAAAAAAAACAAAAGTCTCCACCATGGTAATGTTGCAAATAAAGTATTGCTTGATAGTCTTAATGTTTTAAAATAATAGTCTCACAGTTTTTTTGTATTGGTCAGATTAGAGTTTTTGATAATTTTTTTGATACTTATAAATGTTCTATATGCATGACAAATTTCATGAGTAGTATAAAACAGAATTAAACCAATTTAATTTTGATATGTTCGAATTATATCATATCAATACTTTTATATACAAAATAAAATTTTAAAATCGGAATAAATCGTAACCAAATCAAGTTCATAAATATACAAACTCCAAAGTCGAACCGAAAGTGGTTGGATTAATAATTTTTAGACTCAAACACAGAATAATTTCGTACTAAAACTATGCGGATCGTAAAGTAATAGTATTGCTTAAATTTTCGATTCTTTTAGATTTTTTTGTCACCCTGCCCTACCTAAAATCACGGAAAGAGAACAATTAAGTCATGCAAAGCTACCTAGCTCACAGGGAAAATTGCTCATCAAGCATGAACAAAGAAATTCTACTTGTCTCATAATTCTCTCTCTCTCTCTCTCTCTCTCTCTCTCTGCTTTCCTTATATACCCACGACAGGATTTCCTGAACATGTTCTTCAAAAAGATATACAAGCCCCTTCCTCTTGTCTACAACATGGTTCTAGCAATGCTATGGCGCCACCCCGAGAACGTGGAACTGGAAAAAGTAAAAGTCGCGCACTACTGTGCTGCTGTAAGCATTTTAATCTCTTTTCTCTAATCTCATCAACTCATATTGACTAATTTGGCTAATCCACATATGTTTAATTATCATCATCATCATCATCTCCGACTAATAATCTCATCGAATGTTTTTATTTCTGAGAATAGGGATCAAAGCCATGGAGGTACACTGGGAAAGAAGTTAACATGGACAGAGAGGACATCAAGATGTTGGTTGCGAAGTGGTGGGATATTTATAACGACGAGTCGCTTGACTTCAAGGCTGATGAAGAGGACCATTATGCCCCTGAGGGAGAGACCTTCTCAAGGCCCTCAATAATGGCTTCAATGCCTGAGCCTCCGGTTTCCTACATCCCTGCCCCTTCTGCTGCTTAAAGTTCAAACCAAACACCAATGTCTGAAAGAAAGTGTTCAGACTTGGTGTAATACTATTTATATCTCTACTTCAGTACTTTTCTGAGCAGTGCTAAGTGCAGTCGCGACTGTGCAAAATCAACTATTGGTGTGCCTAAGACTCACTGTGGGACTGCGTACGACTGGACTTAGCATTTCCCAAGCTCAGCCTTTTTTCACACTATTTTTTTTTTTTTTGGGTGGTGTGAGACATTACATAGCACATCTAGTTTTTCAATATATCTGATATTTTCAGTATGTATATCTACAGGCAAAGAAATGTGTTGCTTTGGTTTGGAACTAATACTAAAAATATCTTTGTTGTATAATATTGGAGTTTTGATGGAATTGTTCAAGCCTTACTGCTAATTTCAGGGTAGGTGGGAAATATCAATTGTCTGTTCTTTTCTTTTTCCTTTTTTTTTTTTTTTTTTCCTGGCCATTCATTAGAAAGCCACTGTTAATTGACAGAGGCTTCATTGGTTGTTAGTGAGTGCATATTCCAGAATTGAACCTTCCTGTTTAATTGGCAGAAAGCAGAGGAAAGGAAAATTGTCCAACAAATTTCAACCTCATGTGTTGATGACTCTTTGAACAACTCAAACAATCAGACTTCGACAGAGACCATTGGTTTATCAATTTTTTAGATCGATTAACTTGGAGATTAGGAAAACTAATAAGACAAGTAATCCTAATGCTAGCAATTAGGAAAATGACTCTTTTTGGAAGTCTTGTGCACGAAATTGTCTTTTTTTATTCAAATAAAATTATTGAAATCATTATCTTTCAAAATAATGTACCCTATCATTTAAGTTGTTTACTTGCATGGTATTGGATTGAAATGGATGCAAATCGTTAAAGTGATGTTGATATACGGGATTACTTAAGACTTTTTCTTCCCTAAGTTCTTTACCAGGAGTTGTTTATTTATTCTTGTTATTGACATCTATGTCGTTAACGCACAGATTCTTAGCTAGCTTCAAAGTCAATACCGCATGCCTAGGACAATTATACCCACTTGCATCGTTTTGATGTGTTGATGACATATATGCAAAAACTTATCCAGCATATTTCAAGAAAAGAGAGCCGCAACTAATACAATTGTGCAATTACAGCAGTATATTTTGTGAGTTTAATTGTGGGAATGAAGGATTGTATTTCCGATCACGAGTGCATGACTACTGTGCTTAGCGGGGCCCACGTCAAGAATCTAGACCAGTCTTTGAAATTTCATCCACAAGCATCATCTTTTTGATGGGGATGATCAAGAGCTTACTCAGCATACGTACCTCAAGAATCATGACAAGTCTTCAGAAATTTTCATCCACAAGCTTTAATTTTGATGGCGTGATCAAGAAATAACAAAACATACACACACCGAGGAGGGTTGAACAACTCAGAACTAGCATCTAAAATGACATTCTTATTCTGATATAGCAATCAATTCGAGAAGCAGACTAAGATTACAGATGGTTAAAACCTCTGTTTTCACAAAAATCACTAGACGAGAAGCACATATAACTTGTTACATACTTCTACCACCACCGCCCCCCCCCCCCCAAAAAAAAAAGAAGAACTGCAAATACAATGGAGTATCCCTACGAACCGCAATAGAATCTACAAATTAATCAATGGTGGGGGATTTCACAAGAAGAGGCAGCCTTCTGTGCAATTGTTTTGTGTTTTTTCTGTGCGTGGACCATCTTTGTTTGATGTCAAGTATTTGATCCGCTTGGCATTCATCAGATATTGCCGCTGAAGTTTTTGCATCAGAATCGCCCCGAATTCTGGCAGCTTCAGCGAGCAGATCACGTATCAACATCTCAGTGGTCTTCGCTGTTATTCCCCTAAGATACCAGGAAATCGGAGGGGGCGGGACAATAGCTGGTTGGATGACTTGTTCTAAGCTTACTTTTGATCCAACCCTACCTTTTCCTCCAGTACATGTGACATAGTCTGCCATAGTTGTAGGTATGAAGGGGTCGCATGATTTTGCATCCACAAGCAAAGGTGCCACCCTCCAGCAGCCTTCAAATCTTTTCATAAAGCCTGTTTTCAGTTGCTTGAATTTCATCTGACATATGGCCAACAGGTAAAAAATAAATAAAAAATAAAATTAAACAGTCAACTAGCACGATAAACGTTACAGAAAATGGTTTATTAGGAAGATAGTAAACTTAGAAAGCCATTATGATGCCTTGCATAAATTGATTATGGTGTTGACAACTTGATGCATGGTATCAAGGAGGCCACCATTTGTAAAATTGAGGAACGTAGCATTTGATCCAAGTATTTGTCTCTTACTAAATGCAATTATATATATATATATATATATTTTATACCAGAGAACCTATATGCTCAACATGCATACCTGCAAGGGCAACTTGGGCCAGGATGATTCAGGTTGATGCCCAGGAATCTAGGTTCAAAACTAAACCAAATTGTGGGCCGAGTGAAATTACAATAAACACATTGAGTTGGGTTAATCAGGTATGGTTTTCAAAGAGGCACAGTGCAGAATGTTTCTTAAAAATTTCATTCATTCATCACAAGAAAAAAGCTCAGAAACAACGAGAATCCAAAGTCGGAGACATAGTGAATATATATACAAGACAAATGCATAGATGAAATATATTTCATCATAAATCAGGACAAAAAGGAATTCCTTAGAAAAGGGAAAACCCTTATGATGTGTTTGTAACATAGATTTGTAAAGGAAAAAGAAAAGTGAAGGAAAATATTTGAAAGCAAAATGAAATGGAAGACGTTAAATTTATTTTATATTTTGGGTTGGGTTAGAAACATGAGGAGAAAATGAAAAGATATTTGTTAAAAAAAGAGATCCGATAATTGGTTAATTATTAAAAAAAATGTATGTATAAATTAACTTTATTTTCCTTCAATTTTCTTTTTTATCGAGGGAAGACAATTCCTCAATTGAACATATAAGGGTAAGAAGAATCATTATATCAATTGTTCAACCTCAAAAAATGCACAATGAACAGCACTTTCTTCACTTTTCAATTGAGAATCCCAAACCGACCATCAAGGTCAGGCTTGATTGACTGGCACCTTACATCCTTAGAATAAACACATAAAACAGTTCTTCCACTACTAGCAATTTCACCCTAAAAAACACTATGGTGGTTTCACTAGATGATCTTCATTCCCCCTATTCCAATTTATTGTTTTCAGAAGGAATTTGAATTCAGTTTTGGAAAGAGATTAGGCATGCTGAACATACTTAGGGTCTTTAATTGAAAAGAATAGTTGTCCTTACTGTGTGGTCTTCTCTGTTCTGATCTACTAAAACATGAACTGAGATGGTCCCTGACCACCAAAGAAACCTCCATAGAGCTGCTTGCTCCAATTCAACAACCTGCCTTAAACCTTCATCAACCAAGACCGTTCTGGATATTACTTCCTGATAGAGACATAAATCTCTTCAAATCAAAAATGGGACAATGATACAATGCCAGAACTCTGTAAAGAGAGACCAATGGCAGAAACAGTAATGTGTGAAAATGTTTCCAACGTACTACTCCAGAGACACAGACATGTGACAGCAATGACAAGCAGCATATTGCACATATAATACATTAGCCTCCATTCTTTTAAAATGATAATACTAGACAAAACTAAAATCAATAATTACACAGAAGATTACCACTCGTTTTACCTTAATATTCTTGAAGACTCTCTTATTGTCAGGGTCTGTTACAATGTTGTACACGGCATCTGGGGGGAGGCCGACATCAACTTTCACATTCAGGTTGCAAAGAGAACCTTTGGCACAGTTACCTGCAAGGAATACATAAGTTTCTACATCTTGAGACTTGGAGAACTTAATGACCTGATCAATAACTGCTTTATTTGACAATCTCAGTAACAGAGTGAAATAAGCTAAATTTTTTCAAAAGTCAAACGAACTTGACCTTTTCATCCGCATTTCTAATTGGTTTACCTTAAGATGTTAATATGATAATAACATCCTAGCAAATATATCAAATTTGTTACAATCTGAACGTGATTCATGAGGAAAGACAAAAATTAGTGCTAGGACTATGTACTGACATATGGATCCAAAAAGTCCAGTGAACAAGTTGAAACATGACTATGCGAGGATTTCATTAACCATAGCAAACTAGGAAAGTTAAAAGAGAACACTGGTGTTTTTGTGTGGCTTTTAGCTTAAGCAGACAAACTTCCAAAATATCTAAGGCAAATGACAACTTTAAACCAGTCGAATCATCACTGGTACATTAAGTACTAAAGTCCGCGAACTACTCCACATTCCCTGCTAAATCTTGTATAGTTAAAATGCTTACTTTTAGCTCTGGTGATTTATCAGTCCAAGTAGGATTTTCTTTCCAAGCTTGCAATTGCTTCTCCAAATTCACCTCATAGGCAGTATATGATCCTTTTTCCTTCTGTGGGACAGAGTTTGCTGACTTCACTTCATCATCTTTAGCAGATCTCTTGAGATGTGACTGCAGCAACAGAAATGTATCTTTATAACGTCTTAAAATGACAATGCATTAAATAGTAATAAGTTTCAGAACAGATTACCTTAAGAGACTTTTGAATTCTCTCATGGAACTGTGTTATAAATCTAGGAATTCCTGGACCACTTTGACTCCAACATTCATCGCTCTCTTTCCTTTGGATATGTTTGCCTGTTTTAGCCATTCCCATCTCATCCATTGAAGCCTGGAAAGAGTTCAAAATGCAAAGGCCCAGCACCTGCAATTTTTAATTTTATAGGTTCTTCAGAATTTCTCTTGTAGCAGCTTTCGTTCAAGATTACCAATTACCAAGCTAGATAATTCTTCAGACTCTTGCTTATTACAATTAGCAATTTATTGCAGAAGTTCTTTAGGATCTAATCAAAGCTCCATTTCCACTCCCAGAATAAATAGTTGTACAAGCACACAAAAACAATTAAACTTTAATTCCCATGGCAAATAGTAACTTGAACAAGTCTAACATTGTATTCTTCCAAAAGCAACCATCCCAAATCAAAATGCCATATTGCACCCCAAATCACAGAGGAGAGAAAAAGCCAACACAAATATCCAAATCCAACCTCAAATAACTAGCAACAGGTATTACCCAGTTCCATCTGAGCCTCAAAATTTCCTAAAATCTATGAATCAGCAGTATAGAAGGCCTAGCCTGAACTTAACAAGAAGCAGCACCGAGGTAGAACTATAAATAAAATGAAACAACAACATGAAGATGGATAAAATTACTGAATCCCAAAACTTGTAAACAAGAAAATCACCCGACAAAGTCCCAGGAAATACCTAAAAAGATAAAAATAAAGAGGTGAAAAGAATTACATTTAGATTTGCGAACACCTTTAGCATAAACCCATTTGACTTTTTGAACAATTTTCTAGCTGAGATTCATAGAAAAGCACTCACCAGAGAGGTTTCAGAGCAGAATATTCCCACCCACTCGAGATTGCTGTGCGAATAGTCCGAATTTCCAAAAGAAAATCGGCCTTTAATTGGGTTCAATCGTTTTCTTCTTCTTTCTTTACCGGGTCGGTGGAGGCAACGGTAGATATATACTCTTCTCCTCGACACGCGGGGTAAAGTTACGCCCTCAGATCCAACTGTTACCGTCCTTTTCCAAAAAATAGAAAAAGTATATATATATATATATATATTGAAATTTGAACAAAGACGAAAATATTAGGACGAGGCCGTTTGGACGACTGAAAGCAGTTAAAAATTAATGCCAGTTATTTTTTGATATTGAAAAAATTAATCACAATTTATTAAAATAAGTTGTTTTCGACGATTTTGTAAAAAATTAGTACAAGAAGTTAGCAAATGTTGAAAAAGATGGGAAAAAAATTTTTAAAATTTAAATTTTGAAAATAAAAACATGGAAAACAAAACGATAAAAACTAGTAAAAGTAAATAAATATTTGTAATTTTTTATAATTTTATGTGATTTTTTAACTCAATTAAACGGGCTTAAATTAAACACTAAAAATATGATTTTTTTTTCCTTTTGAAAAAAAAAAAAATAAAGAAGCCTTCAATGAATTGCACACGGTTGCAAAATTTTGTAGAAATTGGCTGTTGAAAAGGTGTTTAGTCTCAAAACGGCTTTTATGCAATAAACATTGTCTTTCATTTCTTTTAAATTAAATTATTATAACTTTTTTTTTAATACTCAACATATTTGGGTTAATTAATCCAATGCCTGGAACCGGCTAAGTGAATGGTGGGAGCAAATCTAAGATTTTACAAGTTGCTGCTCAAGGCTTATTGTAATTTGGAACTTTATAAAAACTTATTTGAAAATTTTTTATTAATTTACCATGTACTTTATGAGATACCACTACGTCTCACATCGATTAAAAGTTAGAGACTGAGTCACTATATAAGGACCCTAATTTCTCTTCCTGTCAAGTTGCACTTTTCACATAGGGGAGGGATAAAACTGTGAGGGCAGGGGCAAGACTCAAGAGTCTCTGTGTAAGATCCAAAGCGAACAATGCCTTGGCAATAGCCGAATAGTGCCTACGTGCACGGACGAAAATGGATTATCATCACTTCATATAGTTAATTTTTAAGAAATAAAACTATAAATGTCTATGTCTCCCTTAACATTTAGGTAATTATATTTATACTCCCAAATTTAAAAATTACCAAGCACACTTGTATTATCTTTTAAATGTACATATTACACACACTCGTACCGTAATAAATTTGAATAAACTAAATAAGATCAGATTGTGGGATAAATAAATTATTTTTATTTATTTATTTATTTGTTCATGAATTATTAAGATTACAATTATATGAGGCGGGGAAGCAACTTAATTACACGAAGTTATTCGCAAATAAAGTTAATTATGCATATTCATTTAATTTTATTCTTAGTGAACCAAATAATTTTTTTGGCAAGGATCTAATTATTCTGTTTTCCATTTTTCTGAACCAAATAAAATTTAAAAATAAAAAGTAGAGTAAATTTAATTTATTGTGCCCTCACTTGGCAGTTCTCTTCAAAAATTCACTCCATTTGATTTAGGTTGCATTAGGACCAAAAATTCACTCCATTTGATTTAGGTTGCTGGTCCTAATGCATGGAACATTGGATCCTAGATTTGGCCACCCAGCCACCTTTTCAGAATCATTCTTGTTAGCAACAGATCTACCTTGTCAATCATTTTTTGTCTCCCCTCTCGAAAAAAATCACTCTTTACTTCAACATATGAAAACCGTTGATTGTTTCCCATCATATGCAAAAATGAAGAGCTAATATCCCTTTGAAGTGTGGAAGCCAGAAAATTCACTCTATAACAAGTAGGTCAAAAACATCAACCAGTCCAACAATACCTCTCTCAAGCTCGGGACACCAAATCAGAAGCGCCATATATAGTACATTTCTTATTTGAAGATCATATCCAACTTCCAGCCACGGCAATTCACTATACTACTGTTCACAAATACACAGTAGAATGAACTCCAATTTTGCGTGGGATATCACACAAGACATTTTCATGACTATAAATATATATATATATATATAAGCTTATATTGACAGCGTTATGAATCTATACACTTGCTTTCTCACTTTCTATGGCAGACGTCTCCCTCACAGGTCCATCCTTCACCCTTCGCTACGGGGTACTCATCCTTTGTTTTTTCATTTTTCTTGAGAGCACACTTTGGGTGGAGACTAAAGTCACAAGGATCGCAGTGAAAAGACCAACCATGGCCCATCTCGCTACACGCATCGCATTCATATCCCTGGAGACGAATCAGTCTGAGCTCGTGCTTCGCGTGGAGCTGGTGTCTCACTTTCTCAGGCCACCCCTTCACCGTTTCCTCAAGCCGTTTCTCCAATTTCTTCAAGTGCTCTTCGGTGAAGGGATAGGCTTCTGCGCCGTGGATCTGCAAGAGCTGCCTGGCTTGTGTTGTGAGGGTCGTCCCACTAGGTCCGATGGCTACAACAGCAGGGATTGCTTTGATTTGGAACCTGCGTTGGAGGGATGCCTTTCTGTCGTCGCCAAAAGGGAGGGCTAACCATGGCATGCTTGCAAAGTAGTCGTCAAAGGAGAATTGGTCGCGGTCACTGGAGATGTAAATCACTTCGAATGCGTTGTCCTTGGCTTTAATCTCCTCGTATATTTCAATAAATTTGGGTAGAAAAGCACGGCAGGGAGGACACCACTGAGCAGAGAAATAGAGGAGAATGCTCTTTCCAACAAGTTCGGACACTGGGACCTAATCAATAAGAAAAAAGGGTAGTTTCACTAGCAAGGGTTTCCATACCAAAATATAAATAACTCCCATCTTCACTTTCATCTTCCTAAGAAAGAAGTCAAATTGTCAATTACACTAACCTTGTAGAAACTACAAGTACATACCTTGGAGCCACTTTTTTCGATCACAAAATCTCTTTCACCAGAAACCAAAACTGATTCCAAAGCATGTGTTTCAAGTTTGGCCTTATCAATCTCAGCAAGCTCCGCAAGCTTCTCAGGCGTAAAAGGGTACGCTTCAACACCATGTTCTTCAATAACTTCCGTCACATTTGGATTTAGAGTCTTCCCATCTGGACCTATTATGACCAGTGTTGGAAGGGCTTTAGGCTCAAAGTATTGGGCAAGTTTTTGACAGCTCTTGTCGTTGAAAGGCAATGCTAACCAGGGCATACTGTCGAAACCTCGTTTGAAATTCTCCTCTTCATCGTCCAGAGAGACTAACACAATCTCAAAATTCTCGCCTCTTTCCTTGAGTTTCTTATAAAACTCCACAAGTTTTGGGTTAAATTCAAGGCATCCTCTATGAACAGTAGCCGCGAAGTACAGGCCAACCATCTTCCCTTCAAGCTCCGAAACAGGAATCTGATAACAAACACATTAAAGGCCATTATCATTATAACAACAATGAATTGATAAGCTCTCAACAGAAAGCAAGAAAACTATACCCAGAGAAGATATAGCAACTAATGGCATAAATAGTACCTCAACTCCACTGTTTGAAATCACAAAATCGCGAGATCTGGAAACCAAGATAGACCTCAAGGATTGTTCCATCTTGGCAGCCTCTTCTTCTCTCAAAGCATTGACTCTTTCGGGTGTAAATGGGTAACCTTTTGCACCATAATCTCCTATGATCCTAACCCCTTGATCAGTTGAAACCTTCCCATTCCCATCAAGGATCACAAGATTAGGAATACTCCTAACTTTAAACAATTCCCTAAGGCGCTTTCTTGTCTCAGGATCAGAAAATGGAATGCCAAGCCATGGCATTTTCCCAAAGTAAGCATCAAACGCTTCATCAGCCCTATCACTTGAGATGAACACAACTTCAAAGTCCTCTTTAGATGAGAGAGCTTCATAAACTTCCACCAGATTTGGGGTGAAACGGCGACAAGGACCGCACCATGACCCAGAAAAATATAAACCCACTATCTTTCCCACCAGATTACTTATTTTAACCTGAAAAGATCAAATTGGATTGACATTTTACTGGTCTGTAAATCTGTATAGATATATAAATTATCTATTGAATATCACCGATTAACTGGGCAAAATCCAAAAATTCTTCCCTTGTATACAAAGATTACAAGCCTCAAATCATTCATTTCATATGAAAAAATTCAGAGGAAAAGAAAATTGAAGTTCCATCTGTGTTGGGTACCTGGTCACCGTTGTTGCGGATGAGGAAATCCCTTTCTGATGAGGAAAGAACGGAGGCAAGATCAATTGTGATGTCCCTAGCCATAGCTTCTTCAACCCAGATTTTCTCGAATCGAATTGCTTGATGTTGTTGCACCTATAGTATTCCGACGCTTTTTCGCCGTTGCTGTCTCTGTCGAATTCGATCTTCCTTGTACATATATACAGAGTTGTCGATAGAGGGAGGAAAGAAGACGACGACTATTGGGCGGTCAACATGGACAAGCGAGAATCGCCCCGCTGTGAATCAGCCGCGTTGGCCTTTTTATCCGTTGGCAATGGTAGTTTAAGCATTTTAAAGACCGCAGCTTTTTCAATTTTCTTGTGCCTTTTTTGTATGACAAGGATTAGTTTGGTGGCGTGCTTCCTAAACCAAAATTGAATGTGATGCTAAAATGACATCACAAGAAACTGCTCCCCACCAATTAAAATAAAAAAAATATGATAAAAATATATTTGTAAAATATAATCTAGCCAGTTTTTTCCTAACAGATTTTTAAAATATAATAAGAAAATATTTTTTTATTTTACAAATTCTTTATTTCACAATAAACAATTTTAGCTTTTCTAAACTGTTCGCTGCAATATTTTTTTATGCATTAATTGATAAAAAAAATCAATATTTATGGACGAAAGAAAGAAAAGGGTGTCGGAGAAAACAACCGTTAATAACAATTTTTTTTATATTTTCTTTAGACATTTTTTATTATTTTTAATAAAAAAAATAATAACACGTCTAAAACTCCTGAACATAAAATAAAATAACATTTAAAACGTTGCTTCCGAAGCCTTAGGTGTTAAAGCAAGCTCCCACGAAACCTTCATTTTTCACATGGCTTTCGTTTTCGTGTGATTAACAAGTTTTACCTACCCTTCTGCGTCCAGCTCGTCGCCTACTGGCTAATCTAATCTTGTGCTATTAAAGTATTATTTTGACTTATATAAAGAAATACTAAAAAGATTACAACATGCTGTAAGTTTTGATTCCTGTTGAATTTTGTAGATTCCCATGATTATGATTATAAATGCATTTAGAGTAGTAAAAAATTAATAAAAACTGTAATTTCATAATTCGTGAGTAAGATAAAAAGATATATTTTTTTTTTTTTACAAAATTTTGATTTTTTTAATAAAATTCGGAGTTTATAATACATTAGAGTTCATTTCAAACATAAACTTATCAGAGTAACAGAAAAGGTTTTTCTAAAGTAATAATTGCACTGATTGTCCATAATTACACAGAGAGAGGAAATGAAAGTGACAGACATACACTCCTTCAAAGCTTAAACTGGAATTACTCGCCAAACCTTATTATACAATACAATAGGAGGTAGGAACCATACTGATGAGAGTAAAATGCAAGGCTGAAACTGTCAACGGGCTATTTAAAAAAACAACTCACTTAGGCTTTAAAACAGACATCTCCATCACAAACCCATCCTTCTCCGGGCTTTTTCCCCCCCTCCACGTCCTCTTCAGCATCACCTTTGCTTCCCACAGCTTCTTCCATAGCACACTTTGGATGCAGATCAAACTCACACTCTTCGCAATGGAATGACCATAGCTTTCCCGCTCCATCACAGCCATCGCACAAATACTCCTCGTATCGCGTTAGAACGAGTTCATGTCCATGGAGCGAGTGATTCACCTTCTGAGGCCAGCCCTTTGCCATCTCCTCATGCTGTGCCTCAATCTCTTTCAGTCGTTCCTCGGTGAAGGGATAAGCATCGGCTCCGTGGTACATTATAAGCTCTCTAGCTTCTGTCGTCACAGTCCGGCCAGTTGGCCCGAGCGCGACAAGCATAGGAATTCCACTGACATCAAAATAGCGTTCCAGCGATGTCTGCCTCTCGTCTCCGAAGGGAAGTGCCAGCCATGGCATGATAGCGAAAAATTCCTCAAATGAGGCTTGGTCCCGGTCACCAGAGATGAAAATGACTTCAAAGGCGTCGTCCTTCGCCTTAATTTGGTGATATGCTTCAACAAGCTTTGGTAGGAGGGCACGGCAGGGATAAGACCAGTGTGCTGAGAAGTAGAGGAGGATATTTTTCCCAACAAGATCAGAAATAGGAACCTGAAAGGAATTTCTTATCATTGATGATCAGCAGTAGCTCAAAAATAATAATAATAATAATAATTGGCATTTTGTAACATCTGATGATCAAGCTAAATTATACCTCGAGTCCATCTCTGCCTATTACAAAATTGTGATCTCCCGAGACCAAAATTGATTCCAGTGTCTGCAATTCCCGTTTTGCCTTCTCTATCTCCTCAAGCTCAGCAAGCCTTGCTGGTGTAAAAGGGTACGCCTCGGCGCCATGCTCCTCAATGATCTCGACAACATCAGGATGAAGAGTCTTCCCATCTGGACCAATAATAGCCAATGCAGGTATTGTTGAAAGCTCAAAGTACCGAGCCAGCTTAAGACAACTCTCGTCTTTGAAGGGTAGCGAGAGCCAAGGCATCCCACCGAGGCTTTGGTTGAAGGATTCTTCCTCGTCGTCAACGGGTATCATAACAACCTCAAAATTCTCCCCCTTTGCCTTCAATTCCTCATAAACTCCAACGAGTTTTGGAGTAAAATCAAGACAATTGTCGTACGAAGACAATGAAAAATACAGGCCTATGGTCTTCCCTTCAAGCTTAGAGACTGGTACCTTCTGTTTGTACAACGAACAAGCAAAGAATATATTCAGTATAAGGGAGAAGCTTAAGGATATGTTTCAATATTTGACCTCTGAGCAATCGTAACCCAATAACTCACCTCCTTCCCATTTGTTGAGATGACAAAGTCACGGGAACGTGAGACTAGGATAGATTTCAAGGATTGTTCCCTCCTTGCTGCCTCTTCCTGTCCCTTAATTTCTTTGATCCTTTCAGAGGTGAATGGATGCGCATCGACTCCATAATCCCGAATGATGTCAACTCCTTCCTTTGTCAAAACCTTCCCACTTTCGTCAAGGATTACAAGGTGAGGTATACCCATCACCTCAAATAATTCATCCAAGCGGTCGCGCGTGTCTGAATCAGAAAATGGGATGGCAAGCCATGGCATCTTCGAAAAGTACCCAGCAAATGCCTGATCGTCTTCATCACCGGAGATGAACACAATCTCAAAATCACAATTTGGGGCCAGTTCATCGTAAACTTTCGCTAGATTTGGGGTGAATCGTCGACATGGACCGCACCACGATGCTGAAAAATATAATCCGACCGTTTTCCCCTTCAGGCTGGCAATTTTGACCTGCATTGTTCAGAATTTTACCATATACATTTATTTTTCAACTTGGAATAATATAGGAACTATGATATAATCATTTAAGCAATACATTTTCTCTACCGTTGAATGCAAATCCAGTTGATTCACTCTATCCCAAGATGGAAATAAATGAAATTATTGAGAGAAAATTTGGAAGAATTGGTCCAATTACTACACACTTAACAAGACTCCTCGGCGTTTATTAATTCCAACGTTTTAGATCAGCAAAACTTCAGACGTCAAAGTATTATTTACTGCCACCACTATCTACCGACAGAGATATACACACGGCCACGAGGCAATTTTTAAGAAGTCACCACTGGCATTTTTGGTCCATAACTCGAGAAGTAACCAGGAGTATGTAGATTTGGTTCATTCTTACAAGAAAAACACACACACAAACATCAATATAGAGATAACCCAAAAACAACACAAACTTCTGTGGAAATATACCAATTTCTATAAGAGTAAACTGTACTTATCAAATTCGTACTTTATCTCTAATCACACTTGGTCCTTATACTTAAAATTGTCTCACTTTATTCTTAGAGTGTATTTTTATATCGAAAATTTAAAGAGAAAAAAGAAAAAAAGTAAGAAAAAGGAAAAGGAAAAAAGAAAAGAAATATAAAATCTTAAACGCATAATTTTACTTGAATACATTAAAAAAATAAATAAATATCATTTATCTATAAATTAATTTTCTAATTTAATTATTTTTAATTTGTCGAATCTCATGCTGTTTTCATTTTCATTTTTCATCACAAACCAAACATGAAGAATGATTTTGAATCCTTAATATTTTTTTCTTTTTTCCTTTAACAAATTATCGATCCAACCACAACGCCTTAATTTCTCTCACTTTGTCTCATTATATCAATTTTATTGACAAAAAATATCACATACATATTGTATGCAATAAACACTTTCATTTTCTATCATTTCTTTAACGATAATTGATGGAAAAGTTAAATCAAAACAACTTAATTTAACGATAATTAACAAAAATGATAAAGTAAAACAATTTAAAACTACATATGTAAATTGAAATGATTTAAGTCACCTCCTCAAATAAGATTGATTGTAAAGTACAAAAGTTATTTAAGTGTAATTTACTCTTCTCTAAATATGCTAATCTAATTGCCATAACGTAATAGCAATACATCAGATTATTGAACTTTTCCAATTCCCTTTTCATGGCAGATTTTCTACGAAACAGACAAAATTCTGCAACAAAGAACTAAACGACACCAGTAAAAATATATGCATAAAATTGCGTAGAGGTCCTTTCTTTTTCATGAAAAAAATATATATATAAATAAATAAACAAATAAAGAAGACAAAAACCTCAGCTAATAACTGCGATAGAAGTACATGACTCATATATATAACTGTAAGTAACAAGGGATTTTTTTACCTGATCGCCATTGTTACGAATGAGGAAGTCCCTCTCGGGGGATGGAAGAAGAGACTGAAGATCATGCTTTTCGTCGCAGTTGTTATGCTCTGCAACGCCAACGCCATCGCCGCGACACTCCATTAGTTCTCAGCTCTCAATCTAATTAAATCTGACCGCTGAGACGAACACGAGAAGTGAGATTATGGGCAGAGCTTCGATTCCACTATGTACATGTATTTATGGACCTCGACACTTTCTTTATTTCTCGCTTTTTTTCTTTTCTTTCTTTTTGGCTGTGGAATTTTCTTCAGGACGAAGAAATGCTTGGAGTCCGCGTGTGGACAACGTCGGACGAATCACAAAAATTCGCTGGCGACATATTATCATATCCCTATTATGCATGGAGTCAGCTCGTGGCGTTCCACTGAGTTTAACACACGCATATTTATATTGGACGCTGTCACGCACGCACATTTGTTTTGGCCATTGCGTGCAGGGCGACACAGGATTTGAGACTGTTTTGAGCTAAACGAAGAATTTATTCGTGGAGCGTCAGTTACGTTAAAAAAATTTAGAAAAATTTTGAATTAATTAAATTTTTTCACAATATTTAAATTATTCTTTTTCGTTTTATATAAATCAAGTTACCCGGATTATAGGGCCCAAGAGCAATGCTGCGTCCGCCCAGATTGGTCTCTGGTTTGGAAGGATAAGCTTCGGCATCCATTTGCACATTTATCAAATTTTTTTTTTTTTTTATATATACCTTTCTTTTAATCAAAATTTAATTTTTTTTTTATGTTGAGTAAAAAATACTAGCATTTCTCATCACTACGTGAATTTTTTTATTTAAAAATATTTTTTGTAAGTATAAATAACATGCATAAAAACTATTAAATAAAAAGTCAAATTTTGGCCAAAAAATTATATGAAAAAAGCAAAAAAAAATCAAAGCTAATAAGGATGTAAAGGGGTAGGATACATACCCAATTAACAATTATCATTACTAAATTTGTTTATTTTCTATTTAACATTATAAATGTTCCAAACCCATTTATTTTTTAATTAGAATTTCAAACATATCCCGTCTTAAAATCCATCAAACCCTTGTTAAGTACAATTAGTTAGATTACGTGGGAGTCATTTTGAGAAAAGTAGTTAAATACCGATTTAAAATAAAAAATAAGTAATATTACATTATAAAATTTATATAGATACTCAAAAAAAATAAATATTTGTCTATAATAACAACCTGCAACCAATACTATACTAAAAAACTCATCACATAAACATGACTTCTACAATTTTAAGTTTTCATAAATCCATAAGGTAAGTTAATATAATTATCTCAAACATCAGGAAAATTATCTCAAACAAGTTGAACACACACATGTATAACAAAAAAAAAAATATTTGTATCAAGTTTCAAATTTATTTAAAATTTAAACAAGTTAAACATATTTTGGAAATTATCAGGCTTTCAAATCAATATTACATTTTATATAAATATATACTATAGTTTTTTTTTTAAAGGTAAAGTTTTTTTTTTTTTATAAGGGGGAGAGAGAAGACTGGAACTTGAGTTATGAGCAGGAAAGAGAGACTCTTAACCACTGAGTTACAAGTCATACTCAAATATATACTATAATATATCAAAAGGTATCTGGTAGGTATTTTACGAGTACCAAGTATTAGATATTCTATAAATATAAACGGGTATCGGGTACTTGTAGGTCAATTTCAAATCCATCCCAAATCCACATAAATATTAAATTTCAATTTCAAACATGTCTAAATCCTAATAAAGAATTTTCCAACAAATTTTTAACAGATTTGATCAGATCAAATATCCTATTATACTCGTTTCATTGAAATCCCTAAGAGTTGATTATTTCCATACCATCCCCTTCTTAATGGTTGTTTAGTGTTTATATGTCATTGTAGGGTGAACTTGTTAGGTAAGTGAAAAGTTGAGGTGTCAACATTATAAGTGTAATTGTTTAATTTTTTTTTTTTTAAATTTTAAACTGTGATAGTCCGAATTTTAAAATTTATAATAAATAAATTTTGGTAATTATATTTTATTTTGTATAATAATTGAAATTTTTATTCTTTTTAAATATTTTTATTTAATTTTGTGATTATATTCATTATGGTGATAATTCATAAAGTTGAGGATTTAAATTTTCTTGGAATGACAAAAACTCTTCAAAGAAATTGTGAATTTAAATCCATTTTGTGTGAGAGTTTAATGTGAATTTGTCAAACTTTTCATCCAAACAATCGTTAACTAATTTACCTATATGGTTCAAGCCAAATCGTTAGCCCATGAACCAACCCATTGTTCAACTCATCCCTAACTTGTCCCAATTCAACTCATCTTACCACTTACAAAGTTGACTGGTATAGTGATGAAGGTGAACAATTTGGACAAAGGTGGAGTATTTTTGTGATAACCCCAAATTTTATTCTTTCAATATACTTATTATTTTTAATAAATAATAATAATAATAATAATTAATTAAATTGAATAGTTACAATTTTCCTTGGCCAAACATGACCTAATGAAGAGATGCTTGGGGAATTATGGCTACTGGACGCGTGGCCAAAACAAAAAAAAAAATCATTTGGCCGAAAGCCACCTGGAGCCTCACATGTATATATATATATGATATATATAAGTGGAGCTTGATGATTGGATAACAAAAAAGAGGGGCGGGGGAACGAGGGACACGCGGCCCATTTGAGCCACGCTTCCCCATTTCATTGTGCCAGAAGCTCCTCCTACAAGTATTATTATAATTAGGAGTGTTATAAAAAATCGAAAAACCGGATGGGCTGAAAAAATCGGAACGAGTCGAATTTTGTAAATCAATTTTTTAAAATTTGGTTTAGTTTCAATTTAAAAAATTTTAATTTTTTTAAATTGGTTTGGTTTCCAGTTTTGATAGCTTTAAAACCGAATTAGACCAGATCGAACCGATTATAATACAAGTGTGTAGTAAAATATAGTGGTTGGAACTCGAACTCAAGATCCCAAAGTTTCAAGTGATGACTTTATTACTGGACAACACTCACCAATTACTTACAATGTCACAGTGGAGAAAATTGGGCCTTAACTGGAAATTAGGTTAGAGGTGAAAATGTTTTTTGAGTTCGTAATAGGATTGAAAGCCACATTAATGTAATTTTTATAAGTTTTTTAATATATTGAACTAGAATTAAATTTTTTTATATTGGGCTTGGCTTAAAATTGTAGCCTACAATGGAAATCGGATTGAAACTAGAACCGAATGGAAACCGGACCGAAACCGATTGAACCGAAACCGAATTATATCAACCGGTTCCAGTTTTAAAAATTTCCAAACTGAAAATCTAATCCGATCCCATAAATAACCCAAAATCGAACCAAACTAAACCGGTATCACCCCTAATTATAATGATGAGGGGTTGTTTAGCCTGGCAAGTGGCCTCTTTGGGATCCGCCACATGGCTTGAGATACACACACACACACATATATAAATACTAGGTATTGCTTGTGCCAATGGCACGAAAGCATAATTTTACTTGTTTAATTAATGTTTGGAAGAATCGAAAAAATAAATTAATTAATTAAAGTTAAAAAATAAAAATATTACTTTTTTCATTCATTTTTTATCTAAATAGATAATTTTTACTTAAATAGATATGAATTTTTAATTTTTTTAAATGCGATTAATATATTTAAAAATTATAACTTTAAAAAAAATAATTTTTAGTAAAAATAAGACAAAAAAAAGCTTAAAAAATTTTAAGACTAAATTAGGCGATGGGTGTTCGTGTTTTGCATGGGCATTCGTTAGTAAATACACATGCAAAGCATGGATCGCTTATCTTTTAATTTGGTTATAAGATTTTTTTTTTTTCAAAATATGTAGTTTTTAACTATACTAACTTTTAATGAATTTTTTAATTTTTTAATGATTAACACGTGTAAAATTTAAAATTAATAAAAAATATACAAAATGAAAAAAATAAAAAAAATTTTGTAATCACATTTTAAAAAAATAAAAATAATTTTGTAATCATATTTTAAAAAGTAATTGAAAAGATAACTAAAATGGGGAGGAAAAAAAAATAATTCTGAAGTAGCTTGTATTTTTATATAAAGCGACAGAGAAGACAATTAAATAAATTCAACAGTTAAAAATATACCAAATTTAAATTCGTTAAAATTAATGGTGTCAAAATACATGTACTTAAAATTAATTATTAATTTTTTTTAAAAGTTATTTCAAACACGAACAGCCCATTCAAGTAATTATTAATTATTTATTTATTTAAAAAAAACTTCCCATTCAAATAAAAAACTCAATTTACTTTTAAAAGAAAAAAAAAAACACTTAACTTCCCCACCCCCAACAAACCCAACCCCTTTCTCTCCCTCTCTATCCCTCCCCCAACCCTTTTTCTCTCTCTCTCTCTCTCTTCCTCATCTCTAACACGCACAACTAAGGGTGGAAACGAACCGATCTGTTTGTGAGCTATTCGAGCTCGGTTCGAAAAAAGCTCGGTTCGAAAAAAGCTCGGCTCGAGCTTGATTCGTGAGTTAAACGAGCTCGAACCGAACTTGATTTTTGGCTCGTTTTAGATTCGAGCTCGAACTCGAGCCTACAAAAACTCAGCTCGAAAGTTCGCGAGTAAGATCGGTTAGAATAATATATATTTTTTTAATAATATTTTTATTATATTTTTTAAATCAAAACGATGTCGTTTTGGTTTAATCGAACTATTCGCGAGTCTAATCGAGCCTAAATCCTTCTTTATCGAACCGAGCTCGAGTCTACATAAAAACTCGAATCGAGCTCGAGCTCAGTATAATGCGTATGGGTGGAAACGAGCCGAGCCGAGCCGAGCTTGTCGAGCTCGAGCTCAGTATGATGCATATGGGTGGAAACGAGCCGAGCCGAGCTTTAGCAAGCTCGGCTCGTTTCCACCCATACGCACAACCCCCTTCCCTCTCTCTCTCCATCCCTCCCCCAACCCCCCTTTCTCTCTCTCTCTCCTTTCTCTCTGACACGCACAACCCTTGCTCTTTCTCTCCCTCTCACTCGCCTTCCCTCCCAAGCATACCTCACACTCGAAAGTGGGGGGCAGCAGTAGTTAAAAACAGCATCGCTTTTGGCAAAATGGCAGCGTTTAAAAGAGGCGGGGCAGCAGTAGTCTACACACAAAGCACAAAAAAAAAAAAAAAAAAAAAAAAATCTAGGACGGTAGAGGACAAAAACAAAAAATACATTTTTAGTTAATTTAGTTTAATATTTTTTATTTTCCGTATTTTGATATTTTCTTATTTTGTGTTAAAAATGCTCAAAATGATTTTTTATCATTTTTCATTTTATGTATAAATTTATTTTCTATTTTCTAAAATAAATTTTGAAAATGCAAATAACTAAATGCGTTTTGAACTGTTTTCCTTATCTTAGAAAACACAAAATGAAAAATAAATTCAAAATAGGTATATCAAATCACACTTAACTTTTTAGAAGTTAGTTTTTTATTTTTTATTAATTTAACATTTTTACTCTTCAATGTTTAAATTTTTGAACATAACTTTTTAGTAGTTAATTTTTATTTGTTGTTAATTTAACATTTTTATCCTCCAATATTTAAATTTTTAGTTTTTAAGTTTATTTCTCATTTTGTGTTTTATTTTTAAATAAAAAAAACAGCTCAAAACACATTTGGTTACTTGTGTTTTTGAAATTTGTTTTAAAAATTAAAAAATGAATTTACACATAAAATGAAAAATGACAAAAAGTCATTTTGAGCTTTTTTAACGCAAAATAAGGAAAATTTCAAAAATATAAAAAGCAAAAAATGTTAAGTTAAATGTGTTTTCTGTTTTTCATATTTCAGAATTTTCAAAATATATAATAGATAAAATAAAAAATAGAAAATAAAAGGCGAAAACAAAAAATAGAAAAGTAAATTAAATACTACCTTAGTTTTTTTTTCCTTTTTAAATACAAAAAAATAGTTTTTTAACAATTAGGTAGTAACTAATTACAAAAAGAAAAAGTTAATTTTTTCTTTTCAAACTCAGTCTAAATTTAATTTTATCAAATAAATAAATAATTAATTTTTTACTAAATTAGTGACTTTTTATAAAAAGATTAATTTTTTAATTACTGAACACATGCTTCGTTTTTTTTTTCACTCTACTGTCCAAATTTTTTTAACATTTTTACTCTTCAATGTTTAAATTTTTGAACATAACTTTTTAGTAGTTAGTTTTTTATTTTTTGTTAATTTAACATTTTTATCCTTCAATGTTTAAATTTTTAGTTTTTGAGTTTATTTCTCATTTTGTGTTTTTTTTCAATAAGAAAAACAGTTCAAAACGTATTTGGTTACTTGTGTTTTTTAAATTTGTTTTAAAAAATAAAAAATGAATTTACACGTAAAATGAAAAATGACAAAAAAGTCATTTTGAGCTTTTTTAACGCAAAATAAGGAAAATCACAAAATATAAAAAGCAAAAAATGTTAAGTTAAATGTGTTTTTTGTTTTTCATATTTCAGGATTTTCAAAATATAAAATAGATAAAATAAAAAATAGAAAATAAAAGGAGAAAACAAAAAATAAAAAAGTAAATTAAATACTACCTTAGTTTTTTTTTTCCTTTTTAAATACGAAAAAATAGTTTTTTAACAATTAGGTAGTAACTAATTACAAAAAGAAAAAGTTAGTTTTTTCTTTTCAAACTCAGTCTAAATTTAATTTTATCAAATAAATAAAAAAACTAATTTTTTACTAAATTAGTGACTTTTTATGAAAAGATTAATTTTTTAATTACTGAACAAACACTTCGTTTTTTTTTTTTCACTCTACTATCCCAAATTTTTTCTTTTTTTCTTTTTTTTTTTTGCGCTTTGCGCGCACACTGCCATTACCTCGGTTCTTTTAAATGCTACCATTTTGCCTAAAGCGGTGCCGTTTATAACTATTGCTGCCTACTGCTGCGGCAGCAATATTGGGGCTACTGTCACCCCCCGTTTCACCCCACGCCCCCTTTTTTCTCTTTTTCTCGTCTCTCACTCCCCCGCCACCCGCCGCCCCCCTCTCTCTCACGTCCTCTCTCCCCAACGGCGTGGCATTATGTAGTAAATTAATTATTTTTATTTATTTATTTGTATTTATTTCAAATAAAAAAATTAACTTAAAAACATTTATGAAAAAATAAGGGAGTGTATTTTATGTAAAGTGATCAAAATTATAACTAAAATAGAGTGTATTTATTTCAAATAAAAAAATTAACTTAAAAACATTTATGAAAAAATAAGGGAGTGTATTTTATGTAAAGTGATCAAAATTATAATTAAAGTAGAGTGTATTTTTATATAAGACAACTAAAGTGAAGAGGAAAAAATTAAATAAATTCAATAGTTAAAAATATACCAAATTTGCATGTACTTAAAATTAATTATTAATTTTTTAAAATTAATTATTAATTATTCAAACAAAAAATTTTAATTACTTAAAAAAAAAAACTTCACATTCAAATAAAAAAACTCAATTTACTTAAAAAAAAAAACTTAACTTCCTCGCCCCCAAAAAACCCGACCCCCTATCTCCTATTCCTTCCCCAACTCTCCTTTCTCTTTCTTTCTCTCCTCTCTGACACACACAACCCCCCTCTTTCTCTCTCTCTCACTCGCCCTCCCCCCAAGCATACTCCACGCCCCCCATTTTTCTCTCTCTTTCTCTGGTGGCTTACTCGCCCAGCCACCCGTCGCCCTCCTTTTTCTCACTTCCTATCTCCTTTAGTAGCTGCCATGCACACAAATATCACATCCATCACATCCAAAGACTGAGCTGAATTGTAATATAGATGTGTGTGGGTGGCATAGGCTGGGACCAACAGAAACCGAGAAGAAAAAAAAAGGAAAAAAAAAAAAGAAAAAAGAAAAGAGAAAGAGAAGAAAATAGAGAAGGAAGAGACAAAAGAGAGGAGAGAGAAAGATTAGTGCCAAACTTAAATTATTTCTCAAGTCTTCTAATTAAGCCCGCGCTGTCTGATTACGAAAAGGAGATCCGTTTTGTGTGTATGGCAAATTTTTGGTTTCCAATAAAGTACGAGGTATGGAAATTAATGTATTATTTATACTTTTTGTAATGTTTATTTTGATAGGAAATAATTGTGAGTCTAAGTTTATATTATTATTAAATTAATATTAAGTTTGATAACTGAATTTTTAATAACACTAAAATTGTGATTAGATTGATAAGATTTTCTACTCAATACTGAGACACACTATGATATGTTGAAATATGGTGAACATGTGTTTATTGTGAAACAGATGATAAAATGTAGGCATGAAATTGTGAAAGTTGATATACACTCATGGATATTGTTTCTAAGATTTAACAATGTAAAGCAAAAATCTAAGAAAATGTTAATTTTGTGGGGAAAGTGAGGATACTATATAAAATAGGAAAGGTAAAGAGATACCCTTGGATTGAAAGACCCTAAACCTGCGTAAGATCGAGTAATCGTGCCCATGAACTAGTAATCCAAAACGATGACGGATGTGATAAAGGCTCATCGTGGCTCTTGGACTCAGATCTATAAATGATGATGCAAGGGTGCTTCGCGACCTATATATTTATACAAACTAGCGATGGACTTGGAGTACCACTGTAATTGTGGGATAGTCTTACAGAGTATCCTTCCCCACTTTGAGAAAAGAAAATAATAAATGAAAAAGGATTGATAAGAGAAATAAATGTTATGAATTAATGTTGTCCTATTCTGTTTTGTATTGATGTATTCGATGATTTCTTGTTATATTCATTATTTTTGGGTGATTCCCAAAAACATTACGAAAAGTATATTTCTATATATCGTGAGCACAAGTGGTTTGGTGCTCACGTCCCTACAGACTGTGTTGCAGGTGCAGAACTTGATATCCAAGAGGGCCGGTACAACTGTTTGAGCCCCACAGTTCTATTGAGTAGCTTCATACTATGTTTTAAATGTGGTAATCTCAAAAGTTTATGTATATGGAGGAGTCACTTTACAAATAAATAAAATGTATGTCATTAGTTTTGACTTAAAACTAGGCGTGCATTTTATTAATCAATTGATCATTTCTATTATTGAATGGTCAGTGGCCCTTAAAAGTAAATAGTAAGACTGTGATTAACCAGGTATATTAAATTTTTAATTTAAACTCACTCCTTCAAATTTCTAGATTTCGGGGCATGACAATTTTATAGACTAAGTCGAACAATTTTACAGAAAGGTGAACCATTTAAGAAACAATTCTAAACAATTTTAAAATAACAAGTGACCAATTTTTATAGACCAAAGGGAATAACATATGCAATTTTATGGATCAACACCTACAATTAAATTTATGGATCAAGTTAAAAAATTATATACAATAACAAGTGCAATTTTATAGACCAAAGTGTCTAATTTTATAAATCAATGTGAACAATTTTATGTACCAATATGAACAAATGGAACAAGTGAACACTTTTCAAAAACCAAAGTGAATTATTTTAAGAATCAAGGTGATCCATTTTATGGACTATGATGAGCAATTTTAAGAATAAAGGTAAACAACATTTTAGAGCAAAGTATATAATTTTTTAGATAAAAACGAACAAATTTATAGACCATGCTTTAAAAATTTATGGGCCAAGGTGTATAGTTAATTATATGGTTAAAGGTTTATAAATTTTTGGACTAAAGAGTATAATTTTATACACGAAGGTGAAAAATGATTACAAATTATACGTTTAGTTGAAAATTTTCTTACATTGAATTTTTTCATATTAGAAAATTATTATTTGAATAATAATTCTAACATAATTAAAAATTTAAATTTCTACCAAGTATATAAGTTAATTATGGTTAAACAATTTTCATAATTTAACTTGTGTTTATTATACAATAGATTAAAAGAATAAATGATAAAGGTATACATACAATTCTTTAGTCATAATGTGGTATGTATAAGTTAAGAAAAAAATTGTAAAGATAAATGTATTTTTAACCGAAAATTAAATGACCAAATTGTTCTTATTTTTAACTTTAGTGAAAAAATATTTTATCCTAATTTGATAGAACAAATAAAATAAAATAAAGGTTTTAGTTTTATCTTTACATTGCAAAGAAATTTGAGTTAATTAGTTTTTTATTTGATTCTTTTAATACATCATGAAAAATAACAAAATTTTAAGAGAATATTACCATATTGATCCATCAACAAATATCTTGAAACTCAAGGAAGAATGTGGATACTAGTAAACAAAGTTTTATGTACCGAGTGAAAATTAAATGAAGGGTTTATTTTACCTACACTTTCTATGGCTTGGGTTTTGCACAGTTAGACTTCATAGGTTTTATAAATGTGCATCTAAATATCTTGAAATTTATATTACATTCACTTAAATACTTTCTGCTAAATTTTTTATCTAAAAATAACTTTTGACTCATTTAATTATATGAAACTATCCTTATACACTTACTATTAATATAAAAAATGTATGGAAAAATTTGAGGGTAGAGTTCATCCATTATTATTTAATATTAAACAAAAAAAGTGAAAGAAAATGAGAAATTAAAATTTTTTCCCTCATGTTTAATTTATTATATTATTAATAAAAATAATGATAATTTATATATATAATTATTAATTTTATATATAATATAGATTTAAAATATTAATGTGAAACACAATAATTTAAAGTACTAATATAGAAAAAGGTTCACAAAAAAAATTTAATAAATTAATTCTAGTATAATTTCTATTTTCATGTTTATTTTATTAGATTATTAATAAAAAAATGTAATGATAATTTATTATGTGTAACTACTTATTTAGTATAATATAAGTTTAAAATATTAATATGAAACATAATAATTTAAAGTACTAATATAAAAATTAGTTTACAAAAAAATTAATAAATTAATTTTTTTTATAAAAAAGATATATCATATTATAATATAAATACTTTTTATTAAACTAAAGGTATAAAAGTAATTTTAAGATATTAAATGTGTCAAAAGTTATTTTTTAAATAAAAAATCTAATAGAAGGGATTCATGTGAATATAATATAAATCTGAAGAGTTCTAAGTGAACATTTATAAAACTTGTAAAATTAAAGTGTACAAAAATGAAACCACGAGAAGTGTAGGCGAAATAAACTCTTAAATAAAATATAAACATTAAGGAAGAATTTGAGTGCTTGTAAAAAAAATTTGCTTAATTGGTAAAATCTTAAATTTACTTTTCAATTTCACTAATTGGAGCCTGTTCAAAACTAATTTTAGATAATTTATTTGATCATTAGTTTCATTGTCCATAACTTATCCAATTATGGAAAATTTTATGGACCGAGAGAATTAATTGTACAGCCCATTAGGTCAATCTCTCTTCTGTCCGATCCGATCGGATCCACAGTTAAAACTATGGGGGTGTTTTGGAATTTACGTTGGGTTTTTAACTTTTTATTCAGCAGAACGCCGGGAGTAGGTGAGAGACTGCTCATTACAACAACCGTTGCCAACCCCACCACCAAACACAGTCGGCGAACCCTTTTCTTCTCCATAAATTCATTTGCACAGCCACCAAACACGTCTTCGAGTTCTTGTATATTATATATTTATAAATTTTTGGCTGGAAGGTCAGACTCTGCGGAGGATGGCGTCGACTCTCTCTACCAAACAATTTTTCGGTGCTCCGTCTTCGGACTTCGGGCCTCAACGGTCGGATCTCCGGAAGCTCTTGTCTCCAATCCTGCAATTCTCTAATCACCGATTGGATCCACAGAAGCTCAGTGAGTTTCTGATTCCTTTATCTTTTTCTGCAATGATTACAATATGTTCTGTTTGGGTGCTGGGAAAATGCCGAGAAAGAAGAGAGCATCCTAATCTTGACCTTTTTTAGTTTTGTATTGAAATTCGACTCTGAAGCTTCAATTTTGGAATGAGTTACTTATTTATTTATTTATTTTGGTTGAAATACAAAATTGAATGTGAAAGCTGTTTCACTCTCAAGTTAGTACTCGTCAACATGAAAATTAGGAGTTGAATTTAGCAGTTGGATGGTGTTGGACTGGGAACTACAAAGCAAAAGATTGGAAGTATCATTAAATTTGCACTATTTTTGGATATGAGATTTGTGGAAGAAAAAGAAAACCGTAAATAACAAAATGGAAAAAGTTAGATTTCTTACTTATTTTTTGGTGGAGTTGGGAAAAAAATTGAAAATTGACCAGATATTTCTCAAATAAAATTAATTTTTATTTGATTAAACAAAAAAAAAAAAAAAAATTGAACATGTACAAGTATTTTTCATTTCCCTCTCATTTTCTTTACTCTTGACAAATCCTTGATCCAAATATAGCGTCAAACTATTTTCTATTTCTTACCGCTTTTAACAACTAGTCAGCTGTTTTGATTGTGTTGTTTTTCCATAAATTCAGGATTATTCAACTCGTACAACGGGTACAAAGTTAAATTTGTACCATGTCATGGCTAAAATTAGGTTACCTTGGTCTCTTCAATCTCTTGGCTAAAGTCAGTTTTCTTAATGCAATGGTGCTTCGTAGCTCTGAAGAACTAAAATTTTTGCCACATTGCAAGAGTAGGAAGTGACATAATTAAAGTTTGATCATTCTTACAGTGCATCGAACTTATGATTAGTTGGCTTTCTCTGGATCACTCTTGATCCGATCAACATCTTGGCATATATGCTTAGACAACAATGATAACTCTGCATGTTTTTTTTTTTTTTATCAGTAGCAATGGGATTTAAAGAGATATTTTATATCAATTCCAGGATGGTAGGGCGAGCAAGTAGGCTTATTTTCTATCATAGTAAAGTACATAATGAAAAAAGTTTAAAAAATAGTGACAAAAATAAGATGAACATTATCCATAAGCCTAAAATAGCAGACTGTGCACAATATTACATTAATATTGGTTAATCAACACATAGAATGCATAATTATGGTATAATATAAGGTAAAGAGATGCCTATTATCAATCAAAAGGCTCTTTTTTTTTTTTAAGTTGCATTAAAAAAAATCCAAAGGCCAGAACACTCAATCCTTACATTTTGCCCATATCTTTATAGGAGAGTTGAAGGTTAGTCAAAGATGAAGAGATACCTATACACAGGATATAATTGCATTCACTTCATTATTTATTTATTCATTATTATTATTATTATTATTGGATGGAAGAAAATTTTTGTAAATCTTCTTTACCTTGTGAATTTTAGAGAACTAAGTTTTGTTGATGACTTTTTTGTATTATTTATTAATTCCCTTACCACACGAGGGTTGTGTCTCTTTTGGTGATTTTCATGAATTCACCACTTTTAACATGATAAAACACAAGTTGAGTTGAAGAGTGGTCAATGCTCTATGGACTAGAATATGGAAGCATGGAGTGCCTTGAAAGGTGCCCTTTTTGTTTGGTGTTAATGCATGGTAAAATATTTACAATTGAAAATCTTATTTTAAGAAGAAAGCTGATAGTGAATTAGTGTTGCTTACGTAATAGAAGGCAAATCCATTGATTGCATTTTCCTACATTGCATATGGGTTAAAGACTTATGGAATTTATCTCTTGTTTTTTTTGTTTTTTTTTTTTTTGTTTTTTAATAAATTTATGTCTTGGGTGTTCGTTTCGGAAATCAAGTAAGCTTTTAAGGTGCGGTGGGGTTACTGAATTAATAAGAAGTGGATGAAAGTATGGAGAATTGTTTCTTATTGCCTTGTTTGGTTGATATGGAGTGAAATAAATAGAACTTTTTGAGACATTGGGTTTCCCTTGTCTAGAGTGAAAATTTTATTTTTAGCTACTTTGTGTGGATAATTATCTAGAGGAAAGATCCAGATTTACAGTCTTCTATCTTTTGTTGAAAATATGGTTATTTAGCCTTGTGGGTTGATGGAGGTTTTTTGTAATTGGGAGTTGAAGTTCATGTGGAATCCATAACCCATTAGAAGACTAAATCTCTGCGCAGGTTAACCCCTTTACTAAAAGTAAAAGTCAGTAGTATCCCCTAAACTTTAAAAACCTATCTTAACACCACTTTACTTCAGACTAAAGTGAAAATGTTAAAAAATCCATCAAAGATAATGGTTTTACCACTTAATAATTTACACCATTTGTAGTTCATATTATTTACACTTAACTTTAGTCTTAAGTGGTACAAGAATATAAAGGCAAGTATCCCTATATTAAAATGCTCATGATGTGTCCACATATCCATATGCCCCTTTTGGATACATATCTGCATGTCTTAAATTTCACATTTTGTGAGGTCTGATGCTTGGATGCTGTGATAATCATACCCTAGTCCATGTGAAGATCAGTTTAGAATGTTGGATTGGCCATGCCATTAATATGCCCTGATTTTGGTCCATGCTTGAAGGGGAACTTGTGATTTTAGTTAAAATAAGCATCATGATTTGATGATCTTACTTGAATTTCCTTTGCTTTTAAGCCTAAAAGGCTTAAACTTGTGTTATGTTTAGAACAATAATTTGCCCTTAGTGATAAGTTTAGTTTATGAATTGGAAAAATACTACGCACCGGAAATAGGTGCAATTATGAAGACTTTGCAGGTTCCTTTGGATTTTCTTTTTTTTTTTTTTGGTCTATCCTTGCTAGAGAATAAGAAGTTTTGGATTTTCTGCTTGTCTTTTAAGCTTATGTTATTGCATGGTCAAATTTTAGGATTTTTAGTGTTTTGACTTCTTTTGTATTAATTTACAGAAATACGGGCAGTTGGGAGTACATTTGGAACTTACTTTCGTGTTACCACATTTGGTGAATCTCATGGTGGTGGGGTTGGTTGCATTATTGATGGATGTCCCCCTAGGATTCCCCTCTCTGAAGATGATATGCAAGTGGACCTCGACAGAAGGTTACTTAATGATTGCTAGCTGTTGTCCACTTTTTCATTCTAAAGTTTGTCTAGATCAGGAAGCACATCCTTACTATTTGTCTTAACTAATATTCACACCATTTTGAAACAATCAGTAGTTAACATGACTGGGGACTAATGCTAGAAAAAGTAATGACTTTAAACTGCCTCTCTCTCTCTCTCTCTCTCTCTCTCTCTCTCTCTCCCCGGAAGATGGTCCACACCAATGTATCCCTTACAAGTATTATACTTGGCTATAACCTCTGTTATATATACAATAGTCGGGATCTAATCTCTCTTGCAAAGGGCTCTTCATTTTTTTACAATTGTAGTCGTTGCATCCAGGAGGCCAGGTCAGAGTCGAATTACTACACCTAGAAAAGAGACTGATACATGCCAAATATCTTCTGGCATTGCTGAAGGTTAGATCACTCTTCACATTTGTCTTCAAGCTTTTCTGCTTTCCAAGTGTTTCTTCTTTTCTTTTCCAGTCAGAGAATTGGTGGTTGAGATCTTCTGATGGACTAATGGTTGGTGTTCAACTGCAGGGATGACGACTGGGTCTCCAATCAAGGTTGAAGTGCCCAATACAGATCAGAGAGGTCATGTAAGTACCCATTTCTCATTCAACCTTCATAAGAAAAATTTAACAATTTTCACTTCTTCCAATACTTGGGCACCTCTTGGGTGCTCTGAGATTGGACATTGAATTCAATTGGACAAGGTTACGAGGTCACATAGATTGCATTTTTTTGGCCTACTTTGAAAATGAACACTGTCTCCGTGTTCATTTACATGGTATCTTTTTTTTTGATTGGTATTTACATAGTATCTTAAATTAATGAATTCTCACATTCAAAAAATATGTTTAGCATTTAGGACTTACTCCAAATGTTTGAGCACCCCTTTGGATTTGTGATAAATGATTTCAACTGGACAAGATTATGAGAACTATCATGCAGAGTGTATTTTGACCTACCATTGACCTACCATGGAAATGAAGTCAATCCTTTGGCTTCATTGCATAGCATATGAACTTACCGAATTTTTTTCCTGGATAGCATCTGAAGTTTCTATATTTATCTATTATTGTTTTTCTACCATTATGGTTTGTGATAGGGGTTCATTGTGATGACACCATTAGAGGGGTCAGAATTATGCCTTCCTGCTCCACTATATCCAAATGTGGCAGTCATGACTGATGAAATGAGCTATATGTTAGTGGCTTTAGTTTAGAGGGTTGGGGACGCACGGTATGGTTAGTGTTCACCAGGTGACTTTAGCATGTTATCTTAATCTGGGGTGGTAGAATTTGTTTATATAGGGTGTTTATCGGGTGACTCTTATCAAGTTACATTAATCTTGTGTAGGATGCTTCAAGTTATTATTACTCTCTCTCTTTTTCTTTTTTTTGGCCAGCCGGATTTTTGAGTGAATTTCTTAGAATTCACTTTGTTATTGTTTTTGATGTTCATGATTGTTTACTGGATTTATCAGGATTATAGTGAAATGTCAATATCCTATAGGCCTTCTCATGCAGATGCTGCTTATGACTTCAAGTACGGTGTCCGATCAGTGGAGGTAACATATTTGAGTGTCATGTTTTTATAGCACTAAAGCTAATGAAATGTAGGTATGTCTTGATTTTGTACTCTTATTTTTTACTACGTCATGGCTTTGATGGAAACACAGGGTGGTGGTAGATCATCAGCTAGAGAAACTATTGGGAGAGTTGCTGCTGGAGCTGTTGCTAAGAAAATTCTCAAACTATATGCAGGAACTGAGGTGGGTTATTCAATTGAGTGATGGAGGTTTTATTTTTTGCCTTCCTTAAGCCATGGTGATCTATGGCATGCATATGAGATTGTCATAGAATTTGCATAATTATATGCGGAGACATCACCTAGTCGAATAAATATAGAATTGGGAGCTCTTTGCTGCTGGCAGGACACATCTGTTCCTTGGGGTGGAAAGGGGGTAGAATCCTCTTCATCACACTCTGCCAGCGATACATGATATTGTTCTAGCTTTATTACGGACTAACGATAATGATATATCTTTTTCCATCTGTCTGGATCTTCTCTGCAATTGTGCACTGATGCCTTAATCTCCGCGTGTCTCAGATTCTTGCTTACGTCTCTCAAGTCCACAAGGTTGAACTTCCAGATGATTTGGTGGATCATGAGAGCCTGACACTTGATCAGGTAAAAAGTACCCCGTTTGCCTCTGGGAGGGGACTTTTTTCTTATCTCTGTTCGTTTTTTTATGGAGCCTAGTTGTGGAGTTTATTCCTTGGACATGCGCTTTGATGTGGGCTTTTCCGATAATGATTAGTTTGATCTCATAATATCATCCTTGTAACACCGCGATTGGACTGATCAACATGATGTCTTGAATCCGGTTGTAGAAAAGTTGCCTTCTCATATTTTTCATACTAATTGCTGTCTGACAAATCTAAGGCGCACTGTAATTGCAGCACTGACCTCTTTGACAAGATCAAAAAAGAGATATCATATATGAAAGTGAACAAAAAATTGTGTGGTGAAGTTTGCAATTAAGTAGCTTGTTAATTTCCGGGCAGAAATATAAGAAATATACTATGTAGTCGACTTTCGTGCACATTTAATTTTTGCTTAATTTTGTTTGTAGGAGTGATAAGTTTTTCTTCTATTTTCATCATTATTATTTGCTTACCTCTCTAACCTATTCTCTTATTTGACTTTTCCAGATAGAGAGTAATATTGTTCGGTGCCCCAATCCTGAATATGCAGAGAAGATGATTGCCACTATTGATGCTGTCCGAGTGAAAGGGGATTCCATTGGTGGGGTTGTCACATGCATAGCAAGAAATGTTCCACGCGTAAGTTCTCTAGCCTCCTACATCATATGTTGAAAACATGTTATAAAATTAATTGCTGCAAACATTCTGGTTATTATTATATTTTTAATGTTCGCCACATGCATAAAATTTTATTGTTATATATCAGGGGCTTGGTTCACCAGTTTTTGATAAACTTGAAGCTGAGCTAGCTAAAGCTGCTATGTCCTTACCTGCAACAAAGGGCTTTCAGGTTGGAAGTGGGTTTGCAGGTATATATACTTGCATGGTACTTAGTTTGCGTTGAAACAAAATCTATAATTGGGTTGGATGCTCAGGGAAAATTAAAATTAAAATGTTTTAATTTTTGTGAATAATTATTTTCTTCAATCAAATGTAGAGCCGTAAAATTTCTTGGTTTGGATCTAAGAAGAAGGGACATCGACTCGGGATACCGACACGCAATACAGATGTGTCTACTTGGTGATTTAAACAAATACAGGACGCACGCAGCAAGGACTAAACAAAAATATATATTTTTATATGTTTTAGATATTAATACTTTATTCAAATACAATATAAAGAATGCCATAGTGTTAACTATAATAAAATCCTTGTATTTTATAACTTGAAAGTCAACAAAGAAGTCACACAATGCCAAAAATTCAGCATAATTTCATAATCACCTATTTGGTTTGAGTGTAGTCAGTTGATCCTGCTAGTCTGTATTTGGGCCCACCCTTAGTTGTTGGATTTTTTTGTTTTGACATGTGTGACTTTCTCATTGAAAATACTTAGGCACATTTATGACCGGGAGTGAGCATAATGATGAGTTCTTTATGGATGAACATGGCAGAATTAGAACAAGAACAAACCGTTCTGGTGGGATCCAGGTATTTGTTGAAGTTTTCTATCATTTGATTCTGCACACGTGGAAGCCTGTAAACATTTTTCATTGGAACCTTAATAAATTCTCCATGTCTATGAGCAGGGTGGAATATCCAATGGAGAAATAATAAACATGAGAATAGCTTTCAAGCCAACAGCTACAATTGGAGTAAGTTCTCTCTCTCTCTTTCGTACAAGGGTGGCAATCGTGTTCATGTTGTATCAAGGACCAAGTATTGATCTATCTTCGCGAACTGGAGCACTACAAAAGTAATCAGTGGTGTCAAAATACTAAAGACTAACATTACTCATTTATTATATTGGTAACACGACACGGGATGTGTAACCCATTTAATCTATATGTTCTGTAATGCATCATATCAATTTGAAATATACATGATCAACTTAATAAATATACTTGTGTAACATGTTAAACTGAAAAATACGACACCAAGTCTAAAAATATAGGTACCCATTTAACGATATGTGTTTAATCGTGTGAGCTGGGTTGGTCTATTTTTGACACAAACGTTATAATCGTGTCAAAAGGGGTTGACCTATTTATGCTTAACCCTTACATTACTAAGTACGTGTTAGGTTCGAGTTGTGTTCACATGCCATGTCGGAAATTGCCACCCTTACTCATATATATATATATACACACTAATAATCTTCAGTATTAAATGCATATTTAGTTGTGGGTGATCTTACGGATTAAAAATTTTAGATAGTGCTCAGGAACATTAATTAGAAATGTAGCACTGAAAACCTCATAGAGGTTTGTTTTGGTGTTTTTGTACTATAGCTGTTGCTCCATGTTTGGGTCACCTGTATAATTGATTTGTGAAGGTTGTTAATTTCTCATGAATCTACCCGTACTTTATGCGACCCTCGTGAAAGGAACTGAATAACTATTTTAATGTTTTTTTAAGGATGTCTTTCAGTCCTTGTAGTATAGCCAGTCATATGTCTCCTTCAATCTTATAGATATGTGGGTTTTAGTATCTCTCATGGATGCTACTATAAAATTGTTGGTTGTGAGCCTTGTGCATCAAATACTGCTCATTTTTATGCTAGACATCTGGACATATAAACATTTTTACAGTCGTTTGCATGTTTTATGGGGCTGTTATTCTATTTTGTGTATAGACTTTAAACGAGTTGCTTACCGTTAGTTTTCTTGTTCTGATAATATGAATTAATATAAGCAGAAGAAACAACATACGGTCACTAGAGAGAAGCATGAGACAGAACTTATAGCCCGAGGGCGTCATGATCCCTGTGTTGTCCCACGAGGTTTGTATATGGTTTCTTTTCCTTGAGACCCATCATTCCTCTGTGCGATTATTGCTCCTTTCTTGTGCTCTCTCATTACTGCTGCTTTATTTTTCACTACTTCTCGCAACGAGCAAATCCAAACTTTATATTGTGGCAATGGTATTTCTTGCTCCTAATTTCATACTAGGCAAGTACTAGACTGAACTAAAATACCTATTGTTAGCCTTTCACACCTTTTTTTCTGGTGATGGTGCAGCGGTGCCTATGGTGGAGGCAATGGTAGCTCTGGTGCTTGTGGATCAATTGATGGCGCAATATGCACAATGTCACATGTTTCCAATTAATCCAGCATTGCAGGAACCCATGACGTTACCAAGTCTCGAGCCTACCCTCTGATCCCGCAAATTGGCTGCGATGTGTTCCTCGTTGTCTCCGCAATTTATTTACCAACTTTTCCCAATATTTCGTGTGTTTTAAACACTGTTACAAGCAGAGTTTTTCTGTTTAAGACTTGCGGCTTTGTAATACATTGTTTGTAAGGATAATGTTTTGCTCGAAAACTGCTTATAAATGATTACTGATATAATAAAATGATAGTTGGAATTTTTATTTGATGGCATGTCACACTGGCTTTTTTATCATCTCATCAGCTTTTTTTCACTTAAAAAAAAAAAATAAGTGAAATACAAGAGACCATTTTTATGGTATAAATAGACTACCCTAAATAAAACCCATATAGTTCTTGCAAAATCCTTCCTTCAAAAAGAGATTAATAAAGATGGCAATCTGTCAAAAGGTGTTCCTATTGAGCTGATCATATGATAAGCTCCTATGTTGAAATTAGTACTACACGAGATTTTTTCACACATCAAACTAGTCTTGCACTTTGCAAGAATTTTTGTTTTTTGTTTTGTATTGTTTTTTTTTTTCTTTTTTTTTTTTTTTTTGTTTTTTTGGATGATGGGAGAAAAGTTGAAGATAAGTTTCTTTTACTGTCACCCTTACTAAACCAATCTTATTGCCAACAGTGAACGAGAATCGCAGGAATTTTTCCTGATTATGCAGTCATGCAAATATTAGAACTTCTCAACTAACAAGTCTGTGCTAAAAACAAGAACTCAAATTCCTTTCTTGTTTAACTAATTACAATTTTACAACATGATCACTCCAAGCAAATCAATGACAGATATAAATGGAAACGTACACACTTGTCCTTTTAAATTAAGGAGCCAAAGTCTCTCTCTCCCTCCGAACAAAGAAACGAAACCAAAATCCCCTTGCTTCTGTGATGGAATATCTTTAATTGGTAGAATTTCCCCTTTTTAAATAAAGGAAGATTTTTTTTAGGACTTGAAAAATGTTAATACAAACTTTAGGTGAATTAGCTCAGTTAATCAAAACTTATGACTGTTTTTATTTAAGAAATCACTTGTTAACAATTTTGGAGTGTAATAAGTGTGATAAGATTAGTATAATGTATATTCTCGATTTATAAAATCTTAATCAATCTTTAGTATGGTTACGAATTTCGTTAATGCAAAAAATTATAACTTTTTACCATACATATTGAAAAGTTGATGCGCGTGATGTCCACTAATCAAATCTCTGTAGCAGGGAATCTCCCTTGCTGGTCTACCTTGACAAGCTCATATAAAAAAATAATTACCCCCAGTTCGAAGAACCCATCCCGCAAAGGTAATGTTCTTCCTTCTCCAACGACCTCACCTATCTCTGCCTTTGCCTCTACTCAAAGAAAGGGAACCTTCACATCAGGACTAGCAGTAATTAACCCCATATTCCAACTCCATCTCCCTCTCTTCTCATCTCTCTCCCAACTCTCAACCCAAAAAAAAAAAAAAAAAAACAGAATTGGAGTATGACATCCCCACCCCAGCAGCAGCCGGTTCTGGTTTACCCAAACACTGGTCCCAAACAGCCTTCATCATCCTCATCCCACTCCAATGGATCCTTTGGGACAGTTTTCATCGTGCTGGCTGTGATAGTTGTCATCTCAGCCATCGCTTGCTTTCTTGGGCGGCTCTGTAATCGGCGCCACCACCACCACCGTCCAAACGATTGGCAGATCCACCCACCACCTCCGCCAATAGGAGGCAAAACAGAACCATAACTTCCATGCCAGAGAAGGTGGGGATGTAGAGCTTGGGTTTAGAATAGGATTCCTGGTTCTAAGCATTCTGGAAATGGAGAAGCTCAAAGAGGTTGACCCGTAATTGGAAATGGAGAAATCAGAGGTGAACAGAGGTTTGCTGATGAGGGAGAGTTCAGAGCTGGTAATCAATTCAATACAGCCTGAGGAAGTTCAAGCAAGATTTATATACGTATATATATTTATGTTGTAATTTTATTATTTTTGTTTGTTAGTCTAGCTAGCTCGATATATCTATATAAATGTATATTTGTATGGGTCTGGAAATTGTAGTACTTTGTTTATATGGTGGTATAGGGTGATGACAAGATGTATTTAAATAAAAAATGTTAAGGAATGCTTGATTTTTTTACTATTCCGTTTCTACTTGAGGCTTTGTCAATGATCAATCAAAGCTCTCCCAAGCTACATGATATGTTTCTACTCGGCCATTTCAGTTTCTATATAGATGGGCTTTTTTTTTTTCCACCAAAAAAAAAAAAAAGTACGAGTTTGACAAAGCTATGGAAACATTAGCCCTTTTCTTGTAATTGCAACCCCAAATAATTGGAACAAAAACAAAAACTTGTTGGGTCGAGAGACATTACTTGGCATGTCAATCAACTTCTTATGAAACTAATCAAATCAAATTGCTTCTCAATTTCTGTCAATCTCTTTTTTTTTTTAGTTACAAAACACACCCAAAATAAATTTCATTACACAATGCCAAAAGCTATTCCACATCAGTAAAAAATGTTATTTCCTTCATATAAGAAATAAATTTTTCTCACTTTAACATCTGAGTTTTATTGTTAAAACCTATCTTTTTATGTGTTGCTAGATTTTTTTAGCATAGTATTAAAGTGAGTTTTCAATTGAGTTTCATCACAGTTCACACAATACCTATATATTTTGAGGTTAGTGTGAGGAGTCAAAAAGTGTGCTATATCGATTTATGAGAAATGTTATTTCCCCTATGTAAGAAATGGATTTCTCTTACCTTAACACTTGAATTTTAAGGTTAAAACTTTTCTTATCATATGTTGTTAGACTTTTTAACAAACCACTCTAATCTTTGTCTGCTTTATTTTTTATTTCTCAATTACATTGTCTAATATCGAACTATAGTAGTGATTATGCTATCACCACCATCTCACGGTGATTACACTATTACCACTATCTTTCACTTATAATCAGCCATCATTATTGTTACCACCATCATCTTTTATTGCCACAATTTAAGAGAAGCTTATCATTTATTATTTTGTTTTTACCAAAAAATAAAAAATAAAAAAGGGCTTAAATTGTCCCCTTTTTGTTTGGCCTATTAGTTTACAATTTTGGATTTTGGGGCTGACATTGGATTCGATATCAACCCCATGATATCCAGTCGTTGGATTAAAATCCAATACTAGAATAAATTCAAGTTATTGGATTTCAATTCAACTGCTTACATACTCACTGTCTGCCTCCCCTTTTACCACAATTTTTGCCATCATGGTTCAAGCCTAGCGTAATTCATGGCCCAAGTTGTCCCTTTGTCATCTAATCATTGACGATTATTAAAAGAATGCTTGAATTTAGATTTCAAACTCAACGATTTTAAATTTCTTACCCCCTTTGAATTTAATGGAGGATGTTAGAGATAATAAATATCAAAGCAACTGATTTCACTTCCGATTATATAACTAATATTTTAATTAGTTTTGAGTGTGGGTTATCTTTTACTCGTTTCCTCATCCAACTTATACATTATTCAGGGACTTTTCATTTTATACTTGTTTTATGGAGTGAATAAGATAAATTATGGTATTAAGGCCATTATAGTGAATTTAGGTAATATAATTTTTTTGTGTTTTATTTTTTATTTTTCAATAATATTGTCTTAGTATTTCAATACAAAACCTTTCATGCGAAAGGGAATTGCTCATATAAGAGGCAAATACCGTTTATTTTAAGCTAGAAACTTTGATATATATATATATATATATATATTTATGTAAATTATTTATTTGAATTTTGCGACAGGCTGGTCAAGCAAAGCTCAGACCCATCAATAAATTATAGGGCTGGGCTTGGAATGGAGGCTTTTCGTTCAAAATTTGAATGGACCGGATTACTGTGTGCGTCCAGCCCAGATTGTTGGGTTATATTAGCCCATTCTCAGTGGGTAGGCCCAAACTAACAAACACTTCCCAGAGTCTGTCATAAAGCCAGTGCTTGAAAGTTGCAGGCTTTTAAGGCAGGATATTGTGATCTTATTTTTATCTGTCAATCTATTTAATTTAATTGGGAATACATGATGGAAAATCTATTAGTTTTTATTCTATTTAATTATATAAATAATATTTTTTAAACTTTATAAAATATTAAATGTAAAAAATTGATCAGAAGTTAAGAATTTTAAATGCTTTCTCCACTTGAATGACATTTCATTTCATTTTTTTTTTAAAAAAATAGATATTTAATTGGCAAAGATTAAATTTAGAATAAAGTTAAATGCTCTCCCCAGAATTTAAATATTACTCAGTTGATGATTCCTTGTTACAAGTAAAAGAAAGTAATATGTTTATCCATTTTTTTTTACTTATTTTAATATATTTTTTTGAGTAAAAATCACAAATTTACATGTTTTCGCCTTTTACTCGGGAGGGTGTTTGGAGTATAAAAAAATAAAAAAATTTCAAAAGTTGGTATTAATGTTTGGAGTATAAAAAAAAAAAAAAATTTAAAAGTTTGTGTTAATGTGATGTAAAAATAACACTTGACGAAATTTAATTAGAAGAATTTAAAAATTTTTAAAATTTTTTAAAAAATTTTAAAAAAACTTTGAGATTCCAAACGGTGAACATTTGACATGGGTATAGCGATAAAAATATAAAAATTTTAAACAATCTCTTAACAGGTATGACCGTTCGAGGATGTTGATGAAATTTGAGTGTTTAGTTAGTAAAAATTTAATTAAAAAGTACTATAAAATACAACAATTAATATAAAAGTAATATGAGATAAAATTTAATAAAAAAATATATAAAAGATTAATAAAAATTTATAAATTTTAATTAATTTTAATCAATCAAACACCCTTAAAATACAACTAATTCCAACTACGGAGCTCCAAATGGATGAGAGAGAGGAAGAACGAGAGAGAGAGAGAGAGAGAGCGCAACGGCCGGATTGTACGTCCAGAGTTGTACAGAAGAACAGAGAACAGTGCCTGCAAATATTCCAGGTATCTCACTGCTATCATTTGCTGATGATCGTACTCTTCCAACCACGCGCATCTGCAGAAACAAACACACCAAAAAGCCGCTCCGTTCCACCGCCCATTGCGTGGATTCAAACTCCTCCATCGTAACCAAACTTGGTTTTTGTTCCCTCAGTGTCACCAAAGAAAGCATCACCAAATTTTCTTCATGACCAAACCATGCTGCAGTTAGCTGTAGCTTTCCTTCAACCTTTTTAACCATTGGATGGAAACCCAATTAATCCCTGTCTTCGCTCAACACATACAATTTGGATATACGTATATGCATAAGTAATTGTTTTTTTTTTTTGGGGGGGGAGAGAGAGAGAGAGAGAGAGAGAGAGAGAGAGAGAGGAGGGGTGGGGAAAGTGGGGAAAAGGGTATAATATATTTATTATATTCTTTCGAGTTCTGACACAGATTTGGTACTGAGTGAGGGGACCCTTTTAGAATAGTTGGTTAGCCTTGTCATCGTCCCCAGAGAGTTTGTTTAAAAGCACAAAAGAAAACCCACAACCAAAACGGATGCCACACAGACAAGGGTTGAAGAAGGAGCAGATATGAAGGCACTGGAAAAATCACTGCAGTGGCTTAGACCCCTTGTTCGGTCCAAGACTTGGGATTACTGTGTTGTTTGGAAGCTAGGAGATGACCCTTCGAGGCACCAATCCAAACCCATACATTTTTTTTTTAATTTTTTATTTTATTGTTTCAATATATTGATCATTGTTTCTTTTGTATGATTTTGTAGGTTTATTGAATGGGTTGGTTGCTGTTGTGCGGGTGCTCACGGTGACCTTAATGTCAAAGTGGAAAGAGCAGAGGAACATCTATCGCTTCCCATATGCAGAGACACCTACCTTAAGCATCCTGCAAAGACCAAGACTTGTGGGACACTCTCTCGCTTTACTTCTTCCATACCATTGTATTCTGGGTAACGACAAAATCTATTTTCCTTTTTTCCTTGTTTCTGTTTTGTCTGATTCTATTACTACTGTTACAAGAGCAAGACTAAAAACACTAATGTTGTTGTTCTAAAACCAGGATTCATGGGGAGGTAGTGATATCAACAGAACCGAGGTGGCTTAGCTGCACCGAACTCTCCAATTCAAATCAATTTCATGTGGGTATTGATTTTTTTTTTCTCTCTCTTTTTCAATCAACATGTCTTCTGTCTTGTGTCAATTGATTTTCAATTAAGATTGACTGTCTCTCAATTAGCAGCAATTCAACTATACAAAAATTGGTGAAAATTTACTTGCTGTTTATTGAGAGAAACAACAGTGAAATCTCAATTGGAAACCAACGGCACAAGGCATGTTGATTGATCAGAAGCACTAAGTCTGTTCTGGGAAGCAATAGAAGAGGCTGAGGAACAGATGTCCTGTTGTTCGTAGGCCAACTGCTTGTTTATTGTCCAGACTAAATGTTCTGATATACTTGACTATAAATGTCCCTCATTAAGCATCTTAAAAACATTTTTCCAATAAATTATTGTTGGGGAGCTATTAAATTCCTACTGAATTCATGCGTCAAGGAGTTGGTTTATCCAATAATACAAAGCATAACTTGAAATTTGTAAATCTCGTGCTTGCAGGAATCAAGTGGAACCCAAGTGTTAATACCTGTTGTTGGAGGTCTTATTGAGCTCTTCAGTGCAAAGCATGTAAGACTTGTTTTGCTATTGCATTAACAAGTGTTAAATTCCCTAATTTCCCTCTTTGGTTTATAAGAAAATGCTAGAAAATAAAAGGAAAAAAAAAAAAAAAGATTGACCCACTTTTAAGTTGCTCTACTCCCAAAAGAGAAACTCTCAAGATTTGATTACACAAAAATGATCTCCCTCTTTGCACTTCTTTTCTATTTATACATGTATCAAAACTTGTACATGACAATTCCTAACTAACTCGTACCTATTTTGGGTACATAACAAGAAGTGAATTAAATATTCCCAAATTAACAAAGAAATGAAACATTTATGTATTTATTGTTTTAGATTCCCAAAGATCAAAATATCATAGAGTTCATCACTGCTCAATATAGCATCACAATGGAGCAAGAAGCTGCACGGAGCCATTCCAGTTTGAGCCTTGACCTACAATCTCTTGATCCATTGCATGGTGAATACTTGAAAAATTGGCCTGCTCCCCTTCACCATGTAAAAGTTTTTCCTAGAATATCATTTCCTGCCACAATGTCCCAACCCAGTGACTACCTTAGCATTGAAGGGGCATCCACTGGTTCCAATCCTTCAAATGAACACCCAACATTTAGTTCTGGATCAAATCTCGTGTCTCCAAATGTGTTGGTCAATGAATCAAAGCCCAACAGCAATAGGAATTTGTCATCAGATCAAGGGTTTAGTTTTCCTTTGAGGGCTGCCAATTTGGTCGAAAATGATAATTTGAAGTCAAGGCAGAAGATAGGCAAGGAACAGTACTGTTCAAAGAATCTGGTTACAGAGAGAAACAGGAGGAACCGGATTAAAGATGGGCTCTATACTCTACGTTCTTTGGTCCCCAAAATTTCGAAGGTTAGCCTGCATTATTAATGTCCATAAGTCAGTGTGATTTTGAGGGTACTTTAAATTGTTTCTTCTATTGGTCTCTTACAGATGGATAGAGCTGCAATTCTAGGGGATGCAATCGAATACATTGAGGAACTGCAGAAGGAGGTGAAGGAACTTCAGGATGAGCTCAAGGAAATGACAGAAGAGAAATGCGAAATAAAAGTTGACAAGTTTGAGATCCCAGAATCGAGCGCATCTGAAGGCACCAGAAATTCAAGTCCTAAGCAAAACCTAGATACATCTAGTATTGATGGAAGGAAACAAACGAAGGTATGAGGGGCCCTTGAAAATTCAATTTTAGACCTCTTTTCCAGACCGAAGTTCAGTTAGTTATTGGTATTCATGGTGAAAGACATTTATGAGGGTAGGTTTTTTTAGGCTTATGTAATTGTACTAATTAATGCTTCGTTTGCTTCTATCTTGAATTTTGCTTTAGGTGCAAGTGGAAGTAAACCAGATTGGCACAAGAGATTTCTTGCTCCAATTCTTGTGCAAGCAAAAAAAAGGAGGGTTCATGAGGTTGATGGAGACTATGAATTCGTCAGGATTCCAAGTAGTTGATGCCAACGTTACCACATTTAATGGCAAGGTCTTGAACATTCTCAAGGTAGAGGTAAGGTTGAAAACATTGATTGCTAACATAGAGTTTATGAATTGAGCATTGTTTAACAACTCAGTTCCCATCATGCTCTTCATGGAACTAGGCTCAGTACATTTTGTTTCACATAGGATGTTGAAGGCATTCTTGGTACAATTAGATGAACACGACCACAACAACTGGACCTACAAAAGTACAACTTGTAGAAAAAGAAGGAAAAAAAAAATCTTTTCATATTGTAAACTCATTTCAAATCCTATGTGAAACATGAAGGATCAATTCAATTTCAATGCATTCAAATGGACTATCTTTATTCCAAATACTGAAATGGAACTAATCTATTTACAAGGTAAACAAAATGGAGGTTCACCCAAAGCTTTTGGAAGATTCATTGATCAAGTTAACAAGCCAACATATCTCATCAGTAGAACATGGTGATTCCACAAGAAGAAGAACCTGATACGGTAGCTTTAATGAAATGGACAATTGGTAGAAGACTAGAGACGGTCTGTGTGCTTGTAAGTTTGCAGCAGTTGATATAAAAAAAAGTTTCACAGGCTTAGTTTCTTTAGCATGTGTTTTTCCCTCTACTGATAACTGGTATCTGGTTGGATTTGAAGATGATATTAAATAATGCATGTGACTAACTCTAATGTACAGATATCATCCTGTTTACTTACAGAGAAGCAATGGAATTGAGCAAATTTGTTCTTTATTTTGTATTTATTTATTTTTTGGGGGTAGGTTGAGCCATTTTCTAAGGATTTGCTGATTTACCCTCCTGCACCGACATTCAAAAGAGGTAAACATGTAATCCTTTGTGCATGAACATGAAACAATCACAGTGAAGAACTTCCAGTCCCCAAAATTCGTATAGAATGACAGAAACTGGGGACTTAAATCTTGAAATTCGAATTTTATATGCCATTATTATTTGCAAGAACCTAGTTATCACCCAGCATTTCGAGTCAGTGGGAGGAAAATTACATACTGTAATGGGAGAAAATGAGAATATTTTTAATAATAAAATTATTATGAATAATTATGGTAATATGATAAAAAAACGGTCCTTCCTTAAAATTTTAAAATTATACAGAGCTCCTTTAGCTATTTAAAAATCGTTGAAAAATAGGTTGATTCATATTATTATTGCTTAAATAAAATAAAAACAATAAAGGCAAATAAAATTGAAAGAATTTAGGAGATTAATAAATCAAACCAATTTCTTACAAATAAATTTGGTAAATAAATATAAAAAACTGCTCACCCAAATGATGAAAATATTAATACCATAATAATATAATATTAAAATGAAATAGTATTCTCTAATCTATCTTTCAACTGTCAAATTATATTTATAAATAACGTCTTGAAATACTTGTGAGATTCAGTGATATTTATGTAATTTGATAGAATTTGATGTTCAAAATTAAATATTTTAGGATTTATTGTGACATAATTATTGACTTTGTAATTGAATCATTAGAAAAGTGTTTTCATGAATTAAATGTAATTGTTATTAGATAAATTGTGAAATAATTTGGGACACATATGAAAGTGGAATTACAATGACATACTTACTAAAAAATGGTAGTATTAGTAGAAAAATAAAAAAATATATATATTTTAAATTTGATAATTTTATGTAATTTTTAAATAATTAAGAGAGGTGTCTGCAAATTTATAATTGATAACGAGATCTCTCTAATCTTTAAATAGTCAAAGAAGATACTTGTAATTTATATTAAAACATATAAAGGGTAAAATTGTCTTCTTCATGTGATATTTTAAGGTTGTTAAATGAAAAATTGATAGAAAAGATCGATTATGCAAAATATTTGTAAATAAGGGAGGTTTTTGTAAATTTCAAATAACTGAGAAAGTTCTTGTAATTATGCTAATGCGTAAGAGAACTTAATGTAATGGGGATAATTTTCACCTAGACACTTTATACTTTTTATTTTGTACACTTAACTCTCACAGGACCAAAAATAAGAATTAGGCAAATAAACTTATTGTAGTTTGGATTTTGTATACTATCCCGTAGAATTTTCTTTAATAACTTACTTTTAAGTTATGAACCAATCTTTTTAGTTGAAATAAATTCAAACAAATTATGCTATGTATATAAAATAAAAATGTGCAGATTATTTTCATTTATAATTTCAAATGAAATTACATAATTTTTTTGATATGTATCGAAATTAAGAAAAATATATTTAAATTTTTGGGAGTCTGTTTTATAACGAAAAAGCTTTTTTGGTCCAAAAATATGTGTTAATTGTATTTTTTGGAATTGACTATTACTAACTTTCTTCAATGTTTTTTTTAATTTTTTATTAAACATCAAACTAACTTCTAAAATAACGGGTGCTGATATATAGTACGACGTTGCTTATTTTTGCTGTGCCAAACATGCCACTGGATGTATTTAATTTGTTTTATGTACGAAGCTGATCAACATCACACTTAATTACCCAAGTACTCTAGTCTTTATCATGCGCTTTGGAAAAGGTCAAACGTTGTTGGTTTTTTTTTTGGGATAACCACATTAATTAACAATGTGTCATGCCCTCAACTTTTGCGATACAAAGATTTGATTAAAGACAGCTACGCAATGCCAAAATCAGAGAGATCTTTCTATTGGCGTATGATTTGTTGGATTTGCTCTCTTAACATTTCTTTATTAAGATTGTAATTAAGGAAGGGGGCCAAGAACTAAATGAAAATGGTGTAGATTAAGCAGGTTGTCATCCGGACGGCTGTCGGTTGGCTTATCTCTTGATCCGAATACATTAAAAATCAACAGTAAATGACAAACCCCACGTATAAATTCTGAATTTTCCTTTTGTTTTTTTTTTTTTTCAATTACCTAAAGAATAATATTTTTTTCTTTCTAAAAAAAATCAACATAAGCTAAGTAAATAGTATTTTGATTGTTTAATTATAACAAAATATGATTTCATGGTATTCAATAGAATTTTGATTACTAACATCTTTGAGTTTGATTGTCTACAATGAATTTGTTATCGTTATGTGAAAATGGATTCGGTTAAGATATGTTTGGTATGTGATAATAGAATAAAATAGAATGAAAATGAAATCTACTCTCACTTTAATCTATTTTCATATTTGTATTAAAAAATTAAATTAGAATGTTATTTTTTAGTAATAACTATTTCTACATTAAGTGAAAAAAAAAAAAAAAACATTTCACAAGTTTAAGGAATCATTTTATTCCGATCCATGATTTGATCCAAAAAATGAAAAACATAAATAAGAATACGCAATTACTTTATTATTAAAAATTTTTTTCAATTAATCTCTTAGTTTATAAAATGATCATTTTACTCTTCCTATACCTTATTTTTATCCTAGGTTTGAATTCGAGTTATAAAATAACTATTTTACTCCTAGATCAGTTCTTTGCCTAATGATATGCATCGTGAAAGGGTGTAACATAGTTTTTTCACAAGTGCCATGTTTGTATATACTTTTGCTGCAAGTGATAAATGGTTAGGTTGTTTACCACCAAATGTTTCGGCCAAAGATGCACAAAAAAATAAAAATAAAAATAAAAAATAACAATAATAATAATAAATTATATATTTTTACTAACTATATATATATATATATATATATTAATATAAAATTCACAACAAAAATAATTTAATACATAAGTTAAGTACAAATTATTAGATATAACATTTTACGATTTTAAGAGTTTTGATTATCTAAATTTAAATTTATCTTAATTATATATTTAAAAAATATAATAAAATAATTAAATATCCTATGTGAATTATCCAACACATATATTCTAGTGTTATACACAAATACAACACTCATTCTGAAAATGTTGATTAATTTGGCATAGCGAGCATGGCCAATTAAGGGTTTGACTTGGTGCTGTTGTTTGCCATGAAATTTCATAATTTATATATATTTTATGCAATCCCAAGCACAAAATTAGGTAAGGTGATCCCCAACTCATGAACCTCTTCTAGAATTCTTGTATAATTTTGACCTACGTTTTTCCAAAGTTATCCATTGATTTATTCAAGTACATAAATCATTTCTATAATGAAAACGAAAATTTGACCATAGCATATCTGATTGTGCTATGAGTATAAAAGTTCTCTCTCTCTCTCTCTTTTTTTTTTTGCAATAATTAAATTCAATTACACTTATTTCTTCTAGATAAATGATGAACTTAATATAAATAATTTTTTTACCAAGAGACTTGAAGCACATATAAATAATTTATTTTCCTTTTTTTTTAAATATTGACATTAATAGAGCTTGATGCTCACCACTGTCAACAAGACTACGGTACCATTTGGCAAAAAAAAAAAAAAAAAACATTTTTATATAAATTTATTAATTTTTGCATAAATTTATCAACTTTCAAAATAAATCTACCCATTTTTAGCATAAATTTACTAACTTTTAACTAAAAAAATAAAAAATATTAAAATTAAACTTTCAAACACCCCCCAGGTGTGTGTGTGTATATATATATATATATATTGAAATTGACATTAGGACTGAATAACTTAACAAGTAAGACAACAAAAATTATTAAAATGAAGCAATTCACTGCATTTATTAATGGCCGATGACGAATGAGATAAAAACAAGGGAAAAATAAAAGACAAACGCTTCTAGATGTTCTCTTCAATGTTACGTGCGTAGTTTCTCCTCACATTCCAGCTATTTTTCAATGGGTTTCTTCTCCTCCAAACAACACTAAACAAATAAAAAATAGTCCACATTCAAAGCAGCAACATCCCAACTTCCTACTTTTCCCCTCTCAACCGCATACCAACCACCCTCTATTTAAAACCCAACGAATCAAACTCACCCACAACCAGAAACATAATTGGAGTTGGATCTAGAGAGAGAATTGCGATTTGGAAGATGCAGGCGACTATTGATGCCAATTTGAGCTGCGATTTTCAGGCTGAATTCGCGGAGGCTGTCGCTAGAATTAGCGATGAATTTAGCTTGGTAATGCATTTAAACGGCTCTGACGGTCACGAAAAGGAAAAATCTCTAGAGTCTGATGAACAAGTTGGAGATGAATCAGATGACGAAGATTTCTCTTTTGTGTGCGTAAGCGACCATGCATCGGCGAATTTGGCCGGCGATGTGTTCCAGGACGGTCAGATCAAGCCGGTTTTTCCGTTGTTCGACCAAAGTCTTCTACATGCCGGCGGTCTGGTGCTTTCCAAGTACGATTTGCCTCATCGGCCGCCAGTGAAGAGTGTCTTCGTCGAGGCAGAGGATTCCGAAAGAGCAGAAGGGGAGACTGCGGGGCCGTACTGCGCTTGGTCCGGAAAAGCCGTGGAAGCCTCCCCGTATGTCTGCAAGAAGAGCAACTCCACCGGATTTTGCAAGCTCTGGAGGTTCCGAGACCTGCTTAACCGGAGCAACAGCGACGGTAGGGACGCGTTCGTGTTTTTGAACGGCTCCGCAACGACGAGTTCGAATAGAGATGGGAAGAACGAGGACTCGGGGGAGAAGATGACCGCCGGCGAGGCCAAGGCAAATGGCGGCGGAGGAAAAGCAAAAGCGAAGGTGAAGAAGGGAGGGAAGGGCAAAACAACGGCGACGTTATCGGCTCATGAGTTGCATTATGTGAAGAACAGAGCGTTGAGGGAGGAAGATCGACGGCGGTCATTCCTACCGTACAGGCCTGAAGTCGTTGGTTTCTTCACAAGGGTACAAGGCGGGTTAAGCAAGAACTTACACCCGTACTAAGAAGCACAACCCAACTCCTCCTTTCTCTTCTTTCCTTCAGTTCTTATTATTTCCCAAAAATGTTTCAATTCTTTAAATCTTTTGTGTACCTACGCATATTTACCATCACTGAGCCTTGTAAAAGTAGCACAAAAAAGCAGTAAGCACTTTTCTTCTTCTTCTCTTAATTGTATTATTATTATTATTATTATTAACATTCTTGAACGAGCAAAGGGCTCGCCGCTCGCCAATACTGTGTCCATCTGTGTGAATTTTACGAAAATGAACAGTCAGAATTAAACAGTCGTGATAGTACCCTCCAAGAAATACATTACAGGGCTAAGGCTGAGCAGTGCTGCTTCGTCAACGCAGATCGCATATTTCTAGTCTCAGGTTAGGATTAACGTAGACATTGGAGCATTGCTCGTAAATAGGACTCCCATCAGCCGTCTCTGTATGAGGATGAAATCCCTTCTCTCCGCATTCTTTCACCATGCTCATCCCAGCGGGGTCCGTTAGCCGGAATATTCCGTAGCCCCTGACACACATCAATACCCAAAAAGCAATTTCTGAAGGTGAAACTCCAGTTTAGTTCGTTTAAACACCACTAACTGAATGTTCCTACGTTTATGCAGCTATCATCTGTCTATACCATTCTAAAACGACAACAGTTGAAATGTTTATATCCATTATTTGATGGGTGGAAGGCCGAAATCCCGTAGTTGTGGCTCTTCTAAAATCCATGTATTCTTTTGTTAGATGGAAAATGGTCGTCTCCAGAGCAGAAGCAACATACCTCGAGTTATCAGTGGGAGCCATAACAATGGCAACTGCCTCGGGTACCATTATCTGGGAGAAAAAAAAAAAAAAAAGGAAAGAGTTCAAAAGGGGAGAACATAAGTATGTCATAAGCTCCTAAAGGCACAAGGCATAGGAAAGCACAAGCACGGACAATGACAGATCGGGGGTGGGGGAGAGCAAAAATTTTGAATACCCCCTTGAGGCTTGTCCCCCTTTTCTTTCTTTTTTTTTTTTTTTTTTGGCCAAAAAATTCTGTAGTTGCCAAGGATTTGAGTTGCAGAAATTTGTAGAATACACTAAGTTGGACCAACTGAACTAAAATAGCATTTCAATAATAGTCAAAATAATTGATCAAATAATAACAAAAATAAGAGTAGCTAGTCAAAATTTAGAAATAGAAGGAAGAGAAAAACCAGGCATGGAGGCACCCTTATGAACGAATTTGCATCAAAAAACTTCATTATGGACCAGTAGGAACATCAATGTGGCCTTGACAGCCTATTGCAAGACGGCCTGGCCCATGGTATATGGAAATATTGTCTAGATCAAGGCTGTACTGTCTTCATTTGTGTTTTGGAAAAAACATCACGAATAATTCACATGAGATATCAACTGTTCTGGAGTACAGCTCATAACATGACACATACAGTTCTCTCAACATATCCATTCAAAAAATCAATCACCTGATATGAAAATTGGGTGTGCAAGTCAACTGATGACATGAAACATTTCTGAGTAGGATGTGTCTGAAAATATAAACAAAAGATCAGGTTCCTTACTTTCCCAGGGAAAAAAAAAAAAAAAAAAAAAAAGATCAGGTTTCTATGGAACTGAAATCAACAAATAGATGAAATGCATCGTTCATTACAATTACTCCATTATTAGTACAAAAGACTAGCATGCTTGACTAGTCTTTTTATTGCTACCAAACAAGTTGTCTGAAAAAATACTTAATGAAAGTTGAAGTTTCACCAATTAAAGTTAAAATGACAACAATCCTAAGCTAAATGTCCAAACTGCAGAAAATTCAAAATTGATAGAGGCCTATGAAGCAGGGGCACTTTAAAATAGGTGCCCTAGCTGATACTCCTTGGACATACCGAAATATGTATCGGACATGCCACATAATTTATCACATTATTTTATCATTTTTTCTTCAAACATATGACTAAGATAAATTTAAAATTGAATAACCAAAATCTCTAAAATCATAAGAAGTTCTATTTCAATCCTTTGTTTTATCTTACATGTCAAATTGTGTATTAATTATGAGAGGGCGTTTTGAGTGACAAAAAATAATAAAATTTGATAAAAGTTATGGGTTTACAATTTGTGCAATAAGATAAAAAATGAATAACTTTTAGAAATTTTCAGTGTTTTTCAGCAATTTTTAGTGCTCCACATGGAGCCTGAATTAGTTTTCTTGTAGATGCTATATTCAAATATAAGGCTAATAAGAATTATATTTTATAATTTTTTTTTTTTTGGTTGTATTACCGCCATGTCCATATCCTTGTTTGCATTTGTATCTGAGCTTCTTAGATAGTTGCATATACTTTACATTCTGAAGGGAAGCGCCCCCCCCCCCCAAAAAAAAAAGGCAGCCGTCCCCAAAAAGGGGGGGGGGACTTCGGGGTGGTTATTGGCCACACAAATCATTCCAGCACAGCACAAAGAAAATTGGGAGCAATAAATGTAGCTCTTATGACATTTGATTATTTAAGGCAACTGCTTAACTAGTGGTACCTCTCCTGTGCTTTGGACAAAAATCAGTATCATAAATTATACAAGTACATTTTGATAGCTATCAGCATCGTAAATTATAATAGCACTAACTGGTCACGACTGAACCAATGACATGCTTTTAAACCTTTTAAGTGAAGCATTCCAACTCAGATAGAGACATGGTATTTTGATGGGCAGTCATACCGTAGCTGTGTTATTGATCTTAATGACGAAAATCTATCAAGCAAAGGCTAGGCCAGGGGTGAAAGGACAACAACCAACATTTTTGGCTTCAACAGCAACCACACATGTAATGCGTCCTTCCTATTTTATTCATTCAGACTTATTTTTCCTGTTGGTGTATAGTCAGAATAATATCATTTCAGTATCATAAATCTAACATTCAATTGAACAAGGATGGGAAAATAGGCTATTGAAAAATTATGCGTGTACCTTATCCTTCAATTAAATGTTGTGGGTTCAAAATTTCTGTCAAGGATTGTATTCAGAAGAAATTGAACAAATAAGGTGGAGCCCCATTACAGGTGTACTCACAGACCCTCGCCCAGCTTGTTCAATGAGTTGATGAATTTGTCTTTAATGAAATATTATGTTCTTGATCAAAGTTAAGAATTACTGATGTTTTATTGTTGAGCTTTGATAACATTTAGATGAGTAACATCCCTCTCAATGTCCAAGCCTTGGAAAGGCTCCAGCACTTTGAAAGAATATATTATTTACTGTCCATTAGACAATTTCAATAGTCTCTATTGATGGTAATTTGTGGTAATTGATCCAGACCCCTACAAAGCTATGTGCTTCCAAATTTTGGAAGTAAAGCCTTAATAGGATAAAAGAATGGACTATTTCATGTGAAGCAACAAAAATGTAAATACACCAAGAAAAAGTGGGTTGGAACTGAAATACATACATGGATCCATCCTACAGGGTAAAGGGATTGTTCGTTTTGTATGGCAAAAATTTCCTCCTCATATAGAGCCTGACACTATCAGCAGTACATTCAAGTCAGTAGCTTGCAATAACAGGAACTGGCCATGTAGATAACAAATGAAAGAATGGATAAAATTGAATCAACATAAGAAAAACAAGGGCTGAAAACTTACAGAACTGGAAGTTGATTCTTGTTTGGGTATTATTAGAGTCGTAACATAGAAAGTTCCGCCTTTCTAAATGAAAACAGAAGAAATAACAATTAGTTATAACTTAAAAGGCTTTTTTCCAACATATTCACACCTCAACAATGGAGAACATATTGCAAGACAACTTATACTTTCACCTTGCAATTTTTTATATCATAATCATTATAAGCATACTGAAATGACCTGCAAGCTAAAAATTAGAACAGTCATAGCTAGTAATAACTAATTTTCATGTCTGACTAGAAAAATGGAGAATCTAAGACTCACTGGAATAACTAAGGTGTAACGTAAATGTTACAGACAAGCCATATGGAGAGAATGAGAATGTGCCCAAACAAGAATTATCAAGACACAAAGTTCAAATAATTATGATATTCCATAATGAGTGGGAAAATGGTAATGGGGCAGCTAGAGGAGTACCAAGTAATTTACACCTATTATAAAGTGCTTGGGGAAACTTGAGAACTTAAAGAAGCAATGCCAATTTAATCTATGATAAAAAGATTTAATCATCACAATATAGTGTATCAAGAAATATAATATAAATTATAGACTATGAAATGGTAAAAACAAGAGCTAGCCACAGACATTTCTTATTTAGTAACATAACAGAAATCTACTTTTCATTCTCATTTCTTTTTCTCCTTTTAATATCATGAATAAGAAATGAACACAAGAGTCACCTGGCCACATGGATGCTTTCACGGTAAGCCTGTCAGCATGGCCAAATTATGATATAAAATTCTATAGGGATTGGGCATATCAACCAGTTGAAATGCGTTAATGTAGAATTAAACAATTAAAGATTACAAAAAACCTTAATAAGGTACGCGAAATGGCTAATCTGTTAGTCTAGATTGATCAAAAACTAATGTGAGAATCCATCCTATAAAACAGTTTTGAATTAACATGCCTCGACAGTAGGGCAAGTCCCATGGCATGAGATGCCTCGAATTGGTTTGAGGCAACCATGAAATAAATTATTTCTTAAAGCTATGTAAATAGCCCCGGGTGCCGTTTGAGAATTGACATGCCACTTTGATAAAACATTGCCCTCTGATTCTAGAATGAACAGCCAAGAGCAAAAATCTTACAAGAAAAGCACCAAGAACCCCACAGGTCTCCAAATCTTTGTTTGTGTTGTCTCTGGCAAGTGCAAGAAAATCCTCCATCAACTGTGCTGACTGAGAAAAGGGAAAAAGTCAACTAAATTAACTAATTGAACAAAAGAAAATGCATAGAAGTCATAAAATTTTTCAATTTCCAGACAACATTGTGCAGAATTGTACAACTGGCAGAAAGAATATAGGGATTATGCAAAGCAGATAAGTGCATGATCATTACTAACAATCACAAATACCATTACAATTTTACAAGACAAGGAAAGCAATATAAAGTTATTCAATTCTTACTATATGTACATCTTTAAGAACTTTAGAAACTCCCAACCCATGTGATGAAGAATTTGAATGTCCGCTTATTGAATCAGAACTTGTGACACGTGAAACTTCTGCAACATGTGGTATAATATGTACACCAGAGATCGTAGGAGAAGGAGACGACTGTGTAACAGTGTGCACACCTATCTGCAAACAATAGCTGGCAGCCATAAAAACAGATTGAACAAAGGTACTCAATTAGGACGCCGATGATGCTAAATCCACTGAAGATGCTGACCCAAAGTTTTTCTCATTGACTATGCTGCAGGAGAAACAACCAAACTTAAAATTGATATTAATTAGCAAAGCTAGTAAAAAAATATAATTTGAAGCAAAAATATAGGAGAGTTTACCATCACAGGAGAGAGAGAACCGATTGAAAAAGTAAGTGAAAATTACATTTTTTCAGTGGTTTCACAATGCAAGCCCTTGGGTCAGTGATAAAAGGTTCAACAGGAAATAAATTTTAGTGAAATCAGAAGTTCAAAACGTTGTTTTGTTTGTTACAGCCCATCCACTAGTTAGTTTGAGTTGTCCAAATGCAAACAGAATACCCTTCCATAGATTCGAACCGACTGTAATTCATGCCCCCTTTTCTCATCGATTACACAGTTCAATGTTTCTCTTGCTTGCAAAAGGTGCTACTCATAAAGAAACAAAACAGTAGCACCACAAGTAACTCAATTCATCAAAGCCTTAGTCCCAAACTAGTTGGGGTCTGTAACATGAATACTCTTCCTTTATTCATTTTTGTCGAAGGTTATGTTTTCCGTCGCAATATATGAAATGAGATCTATCTTCACAGTTTCAGTCCAAATCACAAGTCAATGCTTAATTTATATACATAAATCTTTACTTCCAGTAAATATGCTATTTCTTTAGTTCTATGACAGCATTAGACTACAGATACCATTCAATTCCTTTACCATTTAATTGACTTTGAAATAAGATATGAAAGGCATTTTGGCATTCCTTCTTAGCTGGTTTTTCTTTTGCTACAATAGGATGCATCACATAAAGATTCACTGAAGGAACAAGCATGGTGGTCACTCCCACATCTGGATAGGAGTAGGACGGCTTGTTTCTATTACAATTATGACTAAGAAGTAGGAAAAACTAACTGGGTTATATACATGGGGTTATTTTGGCCTAGAATTTCAAGCTCTCCAACCCAACAAATAAAAACAACAGGTACAATTGGACATATCTACCAGTGACTTCGGTCATTAAAGAATTAAGGTTTGATTTGTATTTAGTGATTTAAAATTAATTTGATGGAGAATAACTCAAATATAAATTAAATATAGATTTCAACTCGAAGTTAAAAAAGCGGTCGCAATGCGCAAAAATGATTCAAGTAGTTATTTGAAATCATTGCCATTCAAGTTGTACAAAAATCCTAACATAATACTTCTTAGCTTTACCTTCCATGTATTTTCTTAAAGTTTGGTACAGGAATTATTTATTTCGAAAACCCACATCCAACCAAACACAGAGCATAAGTGAAATAAAGGTCGGACGATGCAGTTGTTTTGAGTCCATACAGAACATAAATCCCCAAGTCTGAGTTGAAAATCAGCCAACGACACGAGCTTAAAATCACCCAGAAAGTAGAGATATACATACATAAACAGATGTACGTGGGTTCTCTCGACTCGAAGTGAAGATGTGCTAGACAATCTCACAAACACAAAACAGAAACAAGAATTAGTGGCGAAGATAATTATTAATGAAGAAGAAGGGTTTTTAGGAGAGCGAGCTCGCACCTGCAATACCAATGGAGTTTTTTTTTTTTTTTTGTGCAGTGCTCCTTTCGTGTGATGGGACGATTCAAACAGGAGATCATCAATCGTTGACAGATAAATTAGGAACCCATAAAGGAAAAGTGGTGGGGGAGAGATAAAAAGTGGAAAACCAAGTATACAGATAATTTAGTGGCTCAATTTGTGGCCTTGGCGGCTGGACAACTTTACAGGATAAATTTTCATTGTTGCTCAAAGATTCCAGCTATACATATGTAAACCGTGGGTCGTAGAAATTAATTTTACTTGAATCATTTTTATTGCTCTAACATTAGTATTTGAATTTAAAATTATATTATATATTTTATATAATATTAATATACTAATATTGAATAGACTAAATTTTAGAGTACATTTAGCACCAAAAAGTGAGAAAAATGAGATAAAATGTGATCTGAGAAAATTTTTTATGTTTGGTGCACACCACTCAAACTGCGTTTTTTGAAGATAAATAGTAAAATTTCATTCTGACGGATTAGATTTTCATTTGGATGGATTCAAAATTTTAGATAGTCATGACTTCTTTACACTACAATCCGTCCAAAACGAATCCATCAAAATGAACTGTAGAAACCGTTTGGACAAAAGTTGGCCGCGAGATTCCGTCGGAACAGTTTCTACAATCTGTTAGAACGGTTTTAAAAACCCCACAAAAAAAGTCAAAAGGATGTCATTTGGTAATTTGAGAGTCCATAGTAAGAATAGCGAAAAATTTTTTGTTATTTGATTAATCGAATTTTAGTTATCGACTTTTTTGTTAAAAGATATTAAATGTTTTTTGAATTTTAAGTAAGCGAAAATGTATAAAATTTTATAAAAATTTTCAAAGGTTTTTAAAGATTTTCATCAAACTTTGGTGCACCAAACGCACCCTTAAACTAAATCATTTTTTTTTTGGTATGTAAGCTAATTTAAATTAATGAGAAAAATTAGATAAAATTAATCATTTTAAAAATCAAATGAAATTAATCAAACTTTTTAATTTTTCTGTAAATTCTTGAATATGTGTGTATATATATTGAAAAGGATCTGTTAAGTGCCCTGAATTTATTGTTTTGGCCCGAATTGTGGCCCGACCCGAAATATTTTGTGAGCGACCCGAAAGTGGTTTTTTTTTTAAGGTCTGTGGTGGAAGCGGAGGTCTCGGGCCGATAGGCCCGAGACCGGAGCCCACCACTGACCTTGTTGGGGTGCGGGGGGCGAAGCCCCCCGCGGTATGGACCGGCCCATGTATTTGGATGGAACCCTAATCGCACATATATATATTTGTAGTTATAGGGCAACATGTAAGTAACCTGTACGAACTTCTTCAAAAGAATAACATTGTTTCCTCCTGCCCGTGGACGTAGGTCACCTTGACCGAACCACGTAAATCCTTGTGTTCTTTGTTTTTTATTGTTTTTGTGCGTGTGATTCATAACAGGATCATTTTTAATCACATACAAACAAATTTACTTGTGGGATGGAGAAGGCCAGGTGGCAACCAAACAACCACCATATAAGGAAAACAGGGTTTGGGAGACAGATAAAAAGAACTGAGGTGAGAAACGGAGGAGAGGAGCGAAAAGAAAATGGAAGCCAATGCCATCCTCTCCTCCCCAGCCCTTCAACTGAGGCCCCTCCTCCACCCACATTCTCTTTCCCCGTCTTCTCTATCTACACTCAGAATAAGCAGACCCACCACGAGTCTAAGTCCTTCTTTGCAAAGCAGCTCACTCTCATCCTCCTCCCCTGTTTTTCCTCTCAGAGTACAAGCAAACTCTCAGGCCGCGCCTGCTTCCACTGAAGCCACCACCACCAGCTCCTCCTCCGTGCCCTTTCAGATGAAGGCTTGGGTGTACGGAGAGTATGGAGGTGTCGATGTCTTGAATTTTGAGTCGAGTGTTTCGGTGCCTCCAGTGAAGGATGACCAGGTCTTGATCAAGGTCTTCGCAGCTGCTCTCAACCCTGTCGATTTCAAGAGGAGACTAGGCAAATTCAAGGCCACTGACTCGCCTCTTCCAGTAAATTCCTCTTTTTTTTCATTTACTTTTTTTTCTAACTAGTTTTTATTAATTTTGATAGAAATGCCTGTGTTGATGTCTTTTTGATACAGTGGATAATGGGTTAGAATTGGTAAATGTTAGTTTTTATGTATTTTGTGTAAATTGATGTGTTTGGTTACGACGGAAAGTACGATGTTTAGTTGCAATGGGATTGAAAATGGCAGCGAAACTGAGTGGAATTAGAACACCCTGTATTGAGTTCGAATTTGCCCGAGCCGGAATCAAATTCTGAACATATTGGACGTTCGCGTTCGAATGGCATTTTATGCGTTTGAACGCCAGCCAACACAAGTAAATGTCGGAAGCTACTGTCTGATCACATTCGAACGTGTCTGAGTACTGTTTGAATGCCACGACAAATTCTAGGCAATTTTAGGAAGTTTCCAGAGATTGTTTCTAAGTAGGTTTTATTTTCGTTTTAGTTTAGGATTATTTTAAGTATTTTAATTTTATTATTAGTTTTATTTTGGGCCAAAATCCGTATTATTACAATCCTTTAGGAATAATAATGAAAGTTATTTTCAAGTTTGATTATGAATATCTTTAACAGACAGAGGTAGGAAGTCCAATACGATTCAGAAAAGATTAGTGGTAGTTTATTATTGTAAAAGGACAATTGTTATCCCATATTTCATTAATCAAGTTGAGTTTATTTAGAACTTTGTGTTCTTGTTATTATTTTTGTAGATTTAAGGACGTCTGTTGGTTATACTTGAATAATGTTTGTTTTTGTAGATTTAAGGACGTCAATCGGTCGTACTTGGATAATATCTTACCAAATGCCTGATTGCTTCACCAGTAATGCATTATTCGTCTTATTTCATCATTCAAGTCATGAAATTTCTTAAAACTGTGTTCTTATTATTATTTTTTTATGGATTCAAGGACATTTATCAGTTGTACTAAGGTCAACATTGTGCCAAATGTCCTGTTATTATTTTTATGGATTGAAGGACATCTAACAGTCGTACTTGGGGCAACATTATGCCAAATGTCCTGCCATTAGGTAAATAATATGCCAAATGTCTTGCCATTAGGTAAATAATGCGTAAATTTATCAAACAGTTGAAGTATGGAATCAAATATTGTGTTATTTTCTTACAAACTTTGAAACTGTTAATGGATAATAATATAGCATGTATGAGACACATTTCTACTCAAAAGTTTAAATCCATGAATCGAGGTCTGTACCATACTATATTAATCTCATGCTCAACTCCTAACGTTCATGTGTATAACCCAACATGTTATATCTTGTATAAGTTTCTTTCAAATTTCCTTATCAATTATGAGCCATTGTGGGTGTATAAATCTACATATCTTTGTATAGGATTGTGATAAATTCATTTTTTTTTTAATCATTTTCTGAATTCCTCGACTGGAAGGTGAGAGAATTAATGAAAGTGATTGTTTGCTGAAACTTTGGATCAGCTAGTCAGTCTGTGTATGAATTTTTGGTCTGCATCCCAACCTGTATTAATAATTCTTCTCCTCCGTGGTGATTTTTGTTTCGAGTTTAGTTTATAAATAAGAGTTCTCCAAACCCTATCGACATTAATATATATAATTGGGGGGGGGGGCATTGGCAAAGGAAGTCCGGACTCATGAACCATTTGTTTTACATTTTGCAAACTTGAGCATTTCAAGTTTCACCTCTGAAAGGGGTTCTTCTGTTTACAGACCGTTCCAGGGTACGATGTTGCTGGCGTGGTGGTTAAGGTTGGCAGCCAAATAAAGGGCTTAAAGGAAGGAGACGAAGTGTACGGGAACATAAATGAGAAAGCACTGGAAGGTCCTAAGCAGTTTGGATCTCTTGGGGAGTACACCGCTGTCGAGGAGACGTTGTTGGCTCTAAAACCCAAGAATCTCAATTTTGCCCAGGCCGCTGGTCTTCCTCTCGCGATTCAAACTGCCTACGAAGGCCTTGAAAGGTCCGGGTTTTCGGCGGGCAAATCTGTTCTGGTTTTGGGAGGTGCCGGTGGAGTTGGATCACTTGTAATTCAGGTACTGAAATTACCAGCTGAATTCTTAAATGATGACATAAATTATCAATTTCTTTAACGTTATTAATTTTTGCTATACCAGCTGGCCAAACACGTGTTTGGTGCCTCAAGAGTAGCAGCAACTTCCAGCACTGGGAAATTGGAGTTGCTGAGAAGCTTGGGCGCTGATTTGGCGATCGACTACACCAAGGAAAACTTTGAAGACCTACCGGAGAAATTTGATGTCGTCTATGACACCGTTGGTAAGAAATTTAATGTCGTCTATGACAAAGTAGTAATTAGCACAAGATCCTCGATTTCAAATACATAAATACAAACGCACGCAACATTTTAAGTAACGTTGTTTACTTTTTTTTTTTTAATTTATTTATTTTTAAAATAACAGGACAGGGGGAGAGGGCAGTGAAGGCAGTGAAGGAAGGGGGCAGTGTGGTGGTGCTAACTGGTGCAGTCACTCCACCCGGGTTCAGATTTGTAGTCACTGCGAGTGGAGCTGTTTTAGCTAAACTTAATCCATTTCTCGAGAGTGGGAAGGTGAAGCCAGTGGTCGACTCCAAGGGACCATTCCCATTTGCTAAGGTTGTTGAAGCTTTCTCGTACCTCGAAACAAATCGAGCTACTGGAAAGGTTGTTATACACCCGATTCCATGAACCCCCCTCCCTTCCCCCCATAAAAAGGCCGTAGTGCTATTAGCCCGACTAGGCGACGAGTTTGACTGTTAGATTATCTCACAGGCCTTGCTATTTATGAGATATTGCGTTATTATATGTATCTGATCATGTCCTATTGAAATTGTGTGTGGGGTTTTTTTTACGCAAAAATGCAGAATTTTTTCCCAGTTTACCGTAACTATTCATTTTTTTCTTTATTTTTTCTCTTTCATTTTATTTATTTATTTATTTAATTTTTTTTTTTTTTGCGCGCCTAGAGTCCATGGGCAGTTTTAGCCTTGGGTTGTTTTGGGCTGTAATCCAAGTAGTCTGGCCCAAAAAAATATTTTTTTGTTCAAATTTTTTTTTTTAAGTTTAGTGTATCCTAAGTTTTTGCAATGCAGTTTACTTTGCCTTTTAATCATTTGTTTAGCCTATTCTGTCTTTAAATCATTTGTCCGAGCCAAGTAAACTTCAAAATTTGGATATCTCCTGGCAAAGTCCATACAAGTTTTGAATGCCAAATTATCAAATATTCTTCAAGTAATCAAGAAATAAAGTGTATACTATTATTAACCTCCACTCTCCGCCTAATATTCTTAATTTGTCAAACCGTAAATAAGTTATTAATCACCTCTACATTCAAGTCTACGACACTATGCTATGGTAAGGGTTTTTTTTTTTTTTTTTTTTTTTTTCCCTCTCCCATGAAAACTATTAAAGTGGGAAATTCTTCAATTGGATTTCAAATAATCTTCAAGTTGTATTGAAATTCTAAAAGTACTAAAGTGCTACACCATTTTAATTCAAATTAAACTTTGAAAGTGAAGTGGAATTCGTAGTACTCATGAGATCTCAGTCGGAATGCGAACAAGACATTTCTAAAGCTATGCCAGTGCACTTTGTAACATATTCGAACCATACTCGAAACCTCAGGGAAGCCAATGCTCAAACATATAGAGTAGATCTCGCATCCAAGGCGCATAACACTTGAATCATTGAGGTGTCCTGCTTGAGGGTTCAAGCTCGCGTTTTTTTGTTCTATTAGACTTTGATTTCTCTACTAGAGCTCCTTAAAAATTTCATTAATACACACACACATATTAACAATCCAATCATTGAGAAAAATAGAGTAGAGTCATAGAGATATAGTTTCTGAATATTTATTTGGTTTCATAGTTATTTATTTATTTATTTTTTTTTGAGTAATCTGTTCATAAGTGCAGGGGCAGACCTAGTGAGGGGGGAGAGGGGGCAAACGCATCCACTGGCTGCAAAAATTTCATAGATATTATATTAATTTTTTTTATTTTTAATAGATAATATACAAAATTCCCCCCCTAAATTTAAATATTATCCCTTTAAATGTATTTTATAATTTATTTTGTATTTTCAAATCAATAAAAAATATTTTTTTGTACTTTCTACTACTTTTTCTTTGTTTTTGTATTTTTTCCGCTCTCTCAATTAAACTAAAAGCCTCTTCATCTTTCATTTATTTTATATATATATATATATATATATTTAAATCAAACACACCGTCTTTTCATTTTTTATTACTCTCTCTCTCTCTAATTAAACCAAACTTACAATCTTTTCATTTTTTTGTTTCTTTTATTTTTAATTCAAGCCACCTTTTTATTATTCATTATCTCTCAACTCACCTAATTATTATTTTTGATCTATCTTTGTTAAGTTTCAACAAATTTAATCCACTCTTATCTTTTTTATTTATTTAAATCTATTATCACTGAAAGAGTGACATGGGAATTTTAGCTTTGTACCCGAAACTTTTTTGTAGAATGTGGAAGTGAGCTGTCATATATTGGGGAATTTGGTGATGAGAAAATAGAGTGCTTTTTTTGTTTTTATTTCTGTTTTTGTGACAGTACGAGTATGTCAAGGTGGATATCATATTGATTTAATTGGATTAAAGCAATTTTTCCTCGTGGAGATCATAGTATTATGATTATTTTCTCCGAAAGCTAGCAAAATTTACAAAAATAAAATAAAATTTAACAAATAGAATGTCACTTCTGTTATAAAAAAAAAAAAATTGTGTTTTCTTTGCTATCCTCCCCTTTATTTTGATTAAATCATTCAAATCCAAACGTGATGATGTCTGAATTTCGTCCACGCATCATTAGGCTCGCTTAGTCGATATTGTCCGACTGTTGGGTCTGGGCTTGTGACCCATAGGCTCCTCATGGCCTAACTCATGACAATCCAAGTCGATTTTGCTGACCCATAGGCTCCTCATGGCCTAACTCATGACAATCCAAGTCGATTTTGCTGATGATGTCCGAATTTCGTCCGCGCACTACTAAGATCGCCTAGCCGATATTGTTCGACTGCTGGGCCTGGGCTTGTGACCTATAGGCTCCTCATGGCTTAGTTCATGACAACCTAAGTCAATTTTATTTCCCTTGTGAGGAAAATACCTCGTTACTAGAGAGGGGTAGAGGCCTTTATTAAGTACCTCAGTCCCCGACTCCTAATCGATGTAGGAAAAGAATTGATATCATCAAAACGTAATGCTTAAACAGATATCACGTACGTAATTAATTTTGCAACAAGTAATATTTTATTTCAAATGTATTGATAAAAAATTAAATTATTAGTACTCTCCTGACCGCATCAGGGTCGCCCCTTGGTTGACTTCACCCACCGGATCACCCGCAGCCCACGCCTCGGTCCTGCGCTAAAAATAGCTCCCCTTCTCTGACCTCGTCCATCACCATTTGATTGAGACCACGCGGACTCCATCGTCGAATGCCAACACATTATCATAACAATATCATCACCGTCCATTACATCACTCCCCACCTTTACCTCATACACTCATCTACACTGCATCCCGTCATCCTCTGCTTTCCTATTTTTGGACTAACCCGGGTTAAATCCCGGCAGTCAACTTAACCGTGGTTAGCAACGTCTATAAAATGCACTTTTTAGAATGTTAAGGATCAGGAGTGGTCGGAAGCCAGATTGTCAGCGACGAAAAGCAAAGCTCCTTGTTTTTGTAGCGAAAAGGTTGAAAGTTTTTGTTTTTTAATATCTTTTAATCCTGAAACGATTTCCATAGCTGTAAAATTGATTTTTAAATGTGTTTTTCATGTTCCATTCACCGTGTTCTGGATTTATTCAAGTCAGTCTATTGGAATTTTTGGATTTTTATTATATGAAATTTGTTGAAATGTCATGCGTCGATTCACGGAGTTCATTGACTATGAATTTTCAGACGAAATGTGGCTTCTGATCGAGTTTTTTTCCTCTGCTTTTGAGCCTTTGAAGTCGATCTGTCCGTAGATATATCAGAATTGGCCGATTAAGCTGCATTGAGTTCATCCATGAAATCATTATATATATATATATATATATATGTTGAGTGTATATTTTGATTTTCTAGTTTCGATCACATGTAAATTACAGTTTCCAAATTGTCAGTTAATTTGTTTTACTAAATTTTTTGAAACTCGCAGAAAGAAAATATGGCGACAGATTCATACGAAGAGGCCATTGCAGGACTTAAGAACCTTCTCAGGTGTTCTCTCTCTCTCTCTCTCTCTCTCTCTCTCTCTCTCTCTCACAAATTTTCTTATACTTTCTCTTCGTTTTCTTTCGGCAAAGCCTTATATATTCCAATAATCACCAGTATTTACCCGGTAATCACGTCATAAATTCTGTCCCCTACTGTCAATTAATTGAAAAGAGCGTTGGGATCGCGTCACTGCATTTGAATCACGAGGAATTTCGTGGTGACACGTGGGGGGGTCATTTAAGTGGGTCCCAAGCGAATTGCCAATCAATGGGGATACCCATCTTACTGGTGGTGTTCTGTTCCTTTGGTTTTCCCCTTTTTGCAGTGAAAAAGGTGACCTCCAGGGCGTCGCCGCCGCAAAGATCAAGCAGTTAACCGCGGAGCTGCAACGGGTCGCTTCCAAACCGGTCAACCCGGTAGAGAGGATCAAATCCGGTTTCGCTCACTTCAAGAAAGAGAAATTCGAGTAAGTCAAACTGAATTGAATAAAATTTCCAAGTATTAAAATGTTAAAATGGTTTTGAATCCTTATTTTTACCAAAGAAATTGGGAAACCACATGCTTTCAGAAGGGCCCAATCTGCATCTTATGCTGGCAATAGTATTGAAATATTGGGGTTTTTACAATTTAAAACTATTGCAGAAAATATATATATAATTGTGCTTTCTTTATTTCCTTTCCCCTTTTGTATTTTTTCAATTAAGATTTTTTTTTTTAATTTTAGCTTTGCTCACTGTTACAATGACTATAACAGTAGACTACCATTACTAGGAAAGGGGAATTATTTCGTGAAATCTGAGAAATTGATAAGTCCCATAATGGTGGTGTTTTTCCAAAAATCAAACTTGGTTTAGTAATCAGGCTAGTGGCTTGCCCTCTGTTTTGCAGTAAAGATCCTACATTGTATGGAGAACTTGCCAAAGGCCAGAGCCCCAAGGTCAGTGACCCTAAAAACCATTATTCTGTTACATTCTATTCTAGTGACAGTTTTGTTTTCCCAATGTAATAGGTTGTAATTCTAAATTCTGTGGCGGCTTATTGGAAAACAACCTTTCGTAGATGAATTGTACATTCACACAGAAGTTCTCCTCAGAACAAATTTAGAAATTTCTTACTCAAAAGAACATAAAAAGTGGTCCTACATAAAACAATCCAAATACAATTACACCTTCAATCTTTGTCAAATCGCTTTATAAGTTCCCTTTGGATTAGGATTTCTTAAAGGTTGACATGTTCTAAAAGTAAGATAGTTTAAAAAATACATTACAAAGAAGTCTAATTTGATACAAGAGAATTGAATGAAATTATTTCATTCATTTTCCTCAGATAAACTAGTATTTCAAATAACTGTACTAAGCAAGATAATGGAATGAAAGTATAGACCGGGGTGTTGAAGGCATAATTTTTAGTAAAAAACCTATTAACTTTTGATTTTTGAGTGTTTGGCTAATCATCAAAATTTGCCACTTTTTTGTTCAGGTACAATAACTTCTCAACCCAAAGGTTATCGAAAGTTGGTAAAAATTGTCAAAAGCTGCCAAAAGTTACTCAAAATTTTATCAAACATCCAAAAGTTGTAGAAAGTTGTTAAAAATTACTAAAATTGTTATTTGCTTTACCAAACACACCAAACATTACAACAAGCAACTTTTCCCCCCCCCCCCAAAAAAGCCAAAAATTGCTAAAAGTTGTGCTCCAAACGCCCCCAAAAATGACTATTTTCCATTTGTACGAAATTAAGCCGATGTATTAAAAATTGCGTGAAAGTTGATAAATTGGTCTTAGCTTACAACTTGTTCTATTGGAAACCCCTTTTTTTAAGCATAATCAATAGAGAATTCTTCAACTTCTCTTTTCTTGGATCATATCTTGACACACTGAGTTGGATTCAAATTGGATTTGCTTGCAGTTTCTCAATAGATGGTACTTCAAAAGTTGAAATATGATGGGTTATTTGAAGTTGATAATAAAGAGGTTTTTGAAGTTTTGATTATTTGTTAAAAATTATGCAGTTTTTGGTATTTGCCTGCTCAGACTCCCGCGTCTGCCCATCGCATGTCCTCAATTTCCAACCCGGAGAGGCCTTTATGGTCAGAAATATCGCCAGCATGGTCCCACCGTATGACCAGGTTCTCTGACATGTTTTGATGTCTATTTTCATAGTTGCTTTGTTCATTGGAAGTCAAATCTCCATATGGTACTCAAGGAAGAATTCAGACTATGGAATGATCCTTTCTTTTTCCTTGACATATATGTGAACTAGTTCCTTTTACGCCTTCTAATTTAGTCATTTGTTCAAATTATATTGCGTTGGTTGGATGGTTCCAACTTATTGTTTGCTTGACTTGCTTTGTGATCTGCTGCAGACAAAATACTCCGGAATGGGGGCTGCTATTGAGTATGCAGTATTGCATCTGAAGGTAACTAATAAAACACTTCTCTCTTGGTTTTGAAATTTATTTTACATTTCTAGTTGTAATAATGGTGGATGCCTTGGTAGCAGTAATTAACTATATGTGGTGGAGGCAACTAGCCAGAGCGAAGTGACTGAACCTACCCCACTTGCTTCTCACTTTGTCCGCTTGTAGTACCCCTGATCCTCATCCGTCATATGGCCACAAAAATTTATGTTTCTCTTTCTAGAAGAGAACTAATTGTTGCACCTACCCAAGAGAGAGAGAGAGAGAGATAGTAATAATTATTGTCAGTACGATTAATACATCATGCGCGTCAAGCTGTCTATGGATTGAAATGGAAAACAGTATCACAAATGTTAGGCGGGAATAGCTAGTGTTTCATGTGAATTGCTTTTAACTTTTTTGGTCGGTTGTTTTTCCCCCAAGCCCCTCCTGCGCTCACCTTTTGCTTGTCTTATTGCATAGTTGTCGATTCAAGTAACAACCACGAGTTCGGTTACTCTGTTTGTATGCAAGAGAAGTAAACGAATTTGATAGGATTGGTCTCTCTCTCTCTCTCTTCAGGTTGAGAATATTCTGGTCATTGGACACAGTTGTTGTGGAGGGATAAAGGGTCTAATGTCTATTCCAGATGACGGTACTACTTCTAGGTGAGTAATCTTTGAGTTGAAGGTTGATTTATAATGTGACCAAGTATAATCATATTCAATGTTTAAATCCTTACCATTTAGTACAATCTTGATTCCTGAACTTGGTAGGACCAAATATACATGAAAGGGGGAGGTTGACAGCTCCATGATATCAAATGTATAGGCTGTTGGATTCAATCCAATGGTCTGAAGTTATTTAAATATTTTTTAATTAAAAAATATTAATATATTTGAACTGTTAAATTTTAATCTAATAGTTAAAAAATTAATGTTACAGACCTGACATCAAACCCGGTGTCAACTCTCCAAAATCCAATATACATTGATGTTAGCGGGTTATCTAACTAGTATAGTGGTATACAAAAAGGTAGCTTCCCGGATAAATTTCCGGGCTGATTCATCGACATTGAATTGTTTGTATATATTGTGTTATTAAGATGATACAATAATATGTAAATTTTAAAGACATTTCCTCATAAAATTATTTTCGAATAAAAAATTCCCAGCCCATAAAAGAAACAAGAAAGTGATTAAATTAACACTGTAACTGATTGGTTTGAACTGCCAGTGATTTTATTGAGAGTTGGGTGAAAATATGTATGCCTGCAAAGGCCAAGGTGAAATCGGAGTGCAGCGACTTGGATTTGTCAGCCCAGTGCACCAACTTGGAGAAGGTAGGCACCGACTTTCACTATTTCTAACTTATAATTAATTGCATTCACATCAACCAGAGACTAAGTGCACAAAGGCCTAGGGATGGAATTTAATACATATGCCAAGGTTCCTCGGAAGATGGGGGTTAAAATGTTCTCATTTCCCCCACCTTGGCTCCAATCTCTATGGCCTACTCTTATTGCCATTTCATAATCTATTAGCACGTTAATCGACAGGGCCAATGCTGGACTGCTATGGTCAAACAAATTACTGCAATGGCCCTGCATGTGGCAGGCACTGCATAAGAGTGGATCAATGAAACTTGAATTTCAGATTTTGTGTGTGTTAAACTAGGATTGTACCTTTGACCATAATGATTAAGAAAAGAGCAATGTGATCATGCAAGAAGAATTTTTATTAGAAAAAAAATACGAAAATAATGTGTCGATAGTAGTTTTACAATCAGAGTTATATTTTTATTTTTTGGTAACTTCTTTAGCAGAATATTATCTTCCTAATAAAAAAAATTGAGTAAAATGTTATGCGACTTTTATAGGAAGAAGTAAATCTTGAAAAATTGCTCCTTATTAACATTTAGTATTTTTGCATTATTAATGCAGGAGGCTGTGAATTTATCACTGGCAAACCTGTTAACCTACCCATTTGTTAGGGCGGGTGTGATGAAGAAAACCCTGTCGATAAAGGGTGGACATTATGACTTTGTTAAGGGCTCTTTTGAGCTTTGGAGCCTTGACTTTGGCCTCTGCCCTTCTTAATCTGTATGATCATCTTGAGCTTTTTGTTGCATTGCAAGCTGCACGACAGGACATTAAACATTTTTGGCAAAAATAGTTTTTTTTTTTTTTGGGGGGGGGGGGGGGAAGGTAAGGTGGCAAAATAATGCTGGTGAGTTCTCTCATGCTTATTGTTAAGTACTTGTCCTTTTCGGATAAAATTCTATACACACTCCAAGCGTGATTGGGGTACAACAAGAGTTAATGTATTTGAAATTTTGAATTTTCTATTCATTAAATGCAATTTTAAGCACAAAAGTTTAAGGGCTCTTTTGAGCTTTGGAGCCTTGACTTTGGCCTCTGCCCTTCTTAATCTGTATGATCATCTTGAGCTTTTTGTTGCATTGCAAGCTGCACGACAGGACATTAAACATTTTTGGCAAAAATAGTTTTTTTTTTTTTTTTTGGGGGGGGGGGGAAGGTAAGGTGGCAAAATAATGCTGGTGAGTTCTCTCATGCTTATTGTTAAGTACTTGTCCTTTTCGGATAAAATTCTATACACACTCCAAGCGTGATTGGGGTACAACAAGAGTTTATGTATTTGAAATTTTGAATTTTCTATTCATTAAATGCAATTTAAGCACAAAAGTTTAATTTTTTCCAGAAATTTTATTCTTTTTAATTTTATTTTCATATTTTTATTATTATTAGCTTTGGAAATTCTGGTGGTGTATATGCGAATTATATTCACCATAAAATAACCTGGTCACTTCATTACTTGAAAGAGTTGAAAGTTCCGTTTAAAATGACAAAAAAATTTGAAAAATGGTGAAAAATACTGAAAAATTTTAAAAATTATTCACTTTTTATCTCACTACACGAATTACAAATCACAATTATCTCATTTTATTTCATTTTATCTTATTTTTTGTCACTCTAAACGTACTCGAAATTAGTATGTTTTAATTTCAAAGGACACAAACTAAAGAAAATAAAAAAAAAATTAATAATTAAAGCCATCCTCCTACTAGGGTATTTGGATTGCACCTCAGAATAGGGGCGGCCCAAGGCGACTGGGATAATATCAGAAATTTTCTTGGAGTTTTTGGAAGCCGATCACTATTTATAGTCTTCTAAGGATTTTAGTCATATCAAAAAAACTTATTTATGAATAAGTCACACTTGCAACAAAAAAGACATCACGTATTTTTCATTACATTTCAAAACTGTCAGTTTTATTCGAAAGTAGTGCACACTTCACTCATAACTTCCACGACTTCCATCTTCTTTACAAAGTAAGCAAAATCAATTTTTGGAACAAAATCAAAACTGTTTGAAAAAAACTTAAATCAATCATTATTCCTAAGTATCTTTATTTTTTCTGATTTTGAAACAGTACCGGTTTGTTTTGAAGATAGCTCAAAATGTTAATCGAACCCATAGATTTCTTTTGCCCCAAAATTCGTCGTCTACTTATAATTCATGGTACTGTTTTGAAAATAATATCAGTACTATTTTGTATCGGTACTATTTTCATACCACTATAAAAAACATCAATCGATACATAACACAAATCAACATACGATCCGGCATCATCATATTTTTTTAAACAGTACCAGTACTATTTGAAGATAGCTCAAAACGCCGATCGGCCCTATGGATTTCTCTTTTCATCATATTTTTTGAAACAGTACCAGTACTGTTTTGAAGATAGCTCAAAACGCCCGATCGGCCCCATGGATTTCTCTTTCCCTTAAAACTTGTTATCTACTTATAATTCATGGTGCTGTTTTGAAAACAATACTGATAAAACAGTATCGGTATTATTTTGTATCGGTACTATTTCATACTACCATAAAAAACATCAATCGATACATAACACAAATCTACCATAGGAACCGACATCATCATATTTTTGAAACAGTACCGGTACTATTTTGAAGATAGCTCAAAACGTCGACTGGCCCCGTGGATTTTCTCTTGCCCTTAATACTGTTATCTGCTTATAATTCATAGTGCTGTTTTGAAAACAGTACTAGTAAACAATACCGGTACTGTTTTGTACTGGTACTGTTTCATACTATCATAAAAAATATCAATCGATACATCACACAAATCAACCATACGAGCCAATATCATCATATTTTTTGAAACAGTATCGATACTGTTTGAAGATAGCTCAAAACGCCAATCGGCCTTATGGATTTCTCTTACCCTTAAAACTCGTTATTACCTATAATTTATGGTGCTGTTTGAAAATAGTACCGGCTAAACAGTACTGGTACTATTTTGTACCGGTACTGTTTTCATACTGCCATAAAAAACATCAATCGATACATAACACAAACCAACCATACAAGCCAACATTATCATATTTTTTAAAACAGTACCGGCACTGTTTTGAAGATAACTCAAAACACCGATCGGCGGAAATCAATTCATGAAGAAGATAGACCAAATAAGCTCCATCTCTGCATGTCTTCACGACTAAAACTGTAAATAATGAAACTGAAAGCAAGGAAGGAAAAAAAAAAAAACGGAAGAAGCCTGATTCTCGATAAACCATATTTTCACATGATTCCCGGAAATAACTTGTGTACTTAATTATAGAAATAAAGGGTATTATTGGTATATTAGAAACTATATTTAAAATAAACTCGTGGAACCTACTCAAAAGTGTGACATAAATACAAAAACTTTCGACATTAATATGACTTAAAAGCAATACTTTTTTTTGTGTGACTAATAGTCTTAAAAGATTACAAAGTATGACTTAAACATAATTTTTTGAATTTTCTTTCACAAAAAATATTTAAAATATTTCATATAAAGATAGTTTTTTGTGTTGGGTATTTAAGAAAATTTTTTTAATTTATTATGTTACTGTGCACATAAAAAGCATTGTTTAGAGTGCTAATAAACTTCAAAAAAATTTCATAAAAACTCAATAACTTTTATAAATTAGTAAAATTTTCTATCACTCTTACGTTTTTTTCACCTTTACTAATTTAAAAAATTTCAATATTTCATTAAAAGAATAAAAATTCGTAAAGAGGTTAACCGAGTGCGAAATGTTTTTTTTTTACAATCATATTTTTCACGTTGAAAGTTTCAAACAAGTACCTTTGTCACTTATTATCTCCATTTTTTTAAATCCGTTAGAACGGATTTGGATAAACTATTCTAATAGTTTAATGATGTAAAATCCATTAGAACAGATTTTAAAGGCCGCTCTAACAGTTTTAACACTGTTCAGAGAGAGAAGAAATATTTTTTTTGAATCAGTTAGAACGGATTTAGGAAATCATTCTAACGGTTTTGACACTGTTTATCTCTAAAAATTGAGTTTGAAAAGAAAACACCTAACGCTATTCTTTACCCCAATCACAAATTTTTTTTTATCTTTATTTTTTTTATTACTCCAAACGCACACAAAGTGTTGTATATGTTTTTTAGTGACGATAAACCGATTAAGAGTAGGCTTTTTTCTTTTAATCTTTCATATTTTTTTGGTATCATGAAATATTTTACGTAATCTAAATAAAAATGTAATTAAATACAAATCACTTCTTATTTTTCATGAAAACAAATTCATAATTTGATACTCAAATAATTTTTATTTGGAAAAAAAATTTCTTGCAAGAATATAATGGTGGAAAACGATATTTATTTTGTAAGAAATCATTTATAATAAGATTTTGTTGTTGTGTTATTTATTTCAAACTCTGAAATGGATAAGCATCTCTAATAATAAAACTTTGTTATCGTTCTATATATTAATTTTTTTTATTTATTTCAAAATCTTTGATTGGATAAGTATTATAAAATATTTTTTTATTATTTTTTATTATCGGTTTGTAATAGATAAACTTCATAAGTATTTTAAATTTGAATTTTCAAGCATTGGAAATAAAATTATAAGATTACTTGTCAAAAAAAATGATAAAATTAAATAAAAATTTAATGGAAATAATTAATACACAATAATTAATAAAATTGAATGGAAATAATTAATGAGATTTTGAACATTTCATTGTAGAGTTATTACAGGAGACTACAAATCATAATTAAAAAAATTTCAAAAACAACTTAATATTTAAAATATTTTTGATATTAATATGACGCATATATTAAAATTTTTTAAAAAAATATTTTCAAAATTAACATGAACTATGAATTAATAATTTTAAAGCTAAATTGGAGCGTGATTGGTCACCACAACGATTAATTTTTGCTTGGTGAAGTTACGTTTTTGTGTTTGTAGAAGTTTTATTTCATGTTTTATTACAAAGAATTATATATATGTGTCTATAATAATAAATGGTGGGTACATATGGGGGTACTAGGGGTAAATGGTGAGAGTTCGAGGGGTAAACGGTGAAACTAATTCACGTAGTGCGGTCCATGGTTTACAATTATCCGCACTTTGTGGCACCAAAAACTTGATCACCAATTGTGATTGCAATAAAATCCTCACAAGTGTAAATGTATTGTCGTAGTTGAATTTAGTACGAATGGGATCGTATCACATGAATTGGTAATGTTGAAAACTAGGCACACAATCCTGGATCACACAATGCACAAAACAAAATATAGATAAGAGAAAAAAAAATAAACCGCAAGATTTACGTGATTCGATTGTGAAGTGTAGGTTCACGGGCAAGATACAAGAGAAATTTCACTATAATGAAAGAAATAAGTTATAACGCCAACCGGCCTTTCTTGATCAAAGAAAAACCCCCCCCAAAACCCTAATCACCAAAAAAAAAATATTTAAACAGGTCCATACCACGGAGGGTGGGCCCAGGCCTATCGGCCCGTGCCCTTGGCGACCACTATAGACTTCCAAAAAAATATTCATGCGGGTCGCATTGCAAGACTTTCGGATCGAGTTATAATTCCAGGCCCAAAATAAAAAAAAAAACAATACAAGCCACAACAACAAATCTTCCCTTTGGCTTGAATTTTCTCTATCATCAACAAAAGAAATCATCTCAATACTCTGTCTTGCCAAAAACCCTCTGAAGGGCATTACTGGGCACCACAAACACCAACCAAGTCAAGGCAATGCCTAAACTTGTTAACAGGGACTGCCTTGATTATCATATCTGTATGATTATCACGTGTAGAGACCTTCTGTATACTAATTGAATCCTATGATACAATATCCTAAATAAAATGATATCTAACATTAATGTGTTTAGTTCTTTCATGATGTATTTGGTTTTTAGTGAGATGAATCGCACTCTGATTGTCACAAACACTACTTGTTTGTTTTGTATCAACCTAAGATCACTCACCAAACCCAGTAACCACAAAACTCCTTTATTGCTTCTGCTAAAGCCATATACTCAGCCTCCGTGGTAGACAAAGCAACTGTAGCTTGTAATGTTGCTTTCCAACTAATAGCACTACCAGAAAGAGTAAACAAATAACCTGTCAGAGATCTTTTCCTATCCATATCCCCTGCAAAATTTGAATCTATATAGCCAACAACTGAATTACTCATCTTGGCCTTGTCAAATGTCAAACCAACATTTGTAGTACCCTTCAGATACTTTAAAATCCATCTCACCGCCTGCCAGTGTTCTCTCCCAGGACACGCCGTGTATCTACTCACAACACTGACTGCATGTAAAATATCAGGTCGACTGCAAACCATAGCATACACGATACTACCCACGGCACTCGAATAAGGAACACTCGACATGTGCTCCATTTCCTCATCTGTCTTTGGTGACATGTCTACAAATAACTTGAAATGGGCAGCAAATGGGAAAGTTACCGGCTATGCATTATCCATGTTGAAACGCTTGAAACTCTTTCTCAACGTAATTCCGTTGAGATAAGAAAAGCTTTCCAACACTTTTATCCCTGGTAATCTCCATTCCTAATATCTTCTTCACAGCCTCCAAATCTTCATTTCAAACTCATCACTCAACTATCTTTTCAGTCTCTTAATATCAACTATGCTTTTAGCAGCAATAAGCATGTCATCCACGTATAGTAGCAAGTAGACATAAGAATCATCTGGAAGCTTTCTATGATACACACAACAATCATATGAGCTACGGGTATAACCATTACGAACCATGAATGTAACAAATCTTTTATACCATTTCCTGGGCGACTCCTTCAAACCATATAAAGATTTCTTAAGCAAGCAAACATGGTCTTCCATACTTAGAATGGCAAATCCCTCTGGCTAACTCATATAAATTTTCTCATCCAACTCCCCATGCAAGAAAGCTGTCTTCACATCTAACTACTCAAGTTCTAGATCATGAAAAACACCATAGCCAATAAGAATCTAATGGAACTGTGCTTTACAATTGGAGAAAATACTTTAATTAAGTTAATGCCTTCTCTTTGAGTAAAACCTTTAGCCACTAAACGTGCCTTATACCGAGGTGCTTCTACCCCTGGAGTACCTTCATTTTTCTTGAAAACCCATTTACAGCCTATCACTTTTGTCCCTTTGGCAATGTCATAAGCCTCCAAGTTTGATTCTTGTAAAGAGATTTAATTTCTTCACCCATAGCACCAACCCACTGATCTGCATCTGAACAAGAAATAACTTTTCTATAATTATTTGGTTCATGCACATCAACTGTTTCAACAACTGACAAAGCATACGCAACTAAATTAGCTTCTGCATATCTCTGCGAGCGTCTGATTTGTCTTCTCTCCCTACCAATTGCAATGCTATACGGCTCATATTGCTGTTGCTCAGGTGCATCTTCTTCTGATCAAGATCCTACACCTTTTGCTGTCTAGTTTCTATTTCAGCCCAAGACTCAATTGGATTACTAAACTGAACTGTTGAAGTATTAACCTCAAGCTTCACCTGTTCTCTAACACCATGATTTGGTTCTGCTATTGACTTCTCCCTCTAGCTATCTAATAAAGCAAACTCATTAAATGTCACATCCCCTACTGATAATTAATCCTGAAGACTTTCGATCATTACACCACAACCTGTAACCTTTCACTCCAGATGCATACCCTAGAAATATGCATTTTCTTGCCCTGGGTTCAAGTTTACCATCCCTCACATGAACATACGCAGAACAACGAAACACTCTCAACTGAGAGTAATCAGCAGGTGAATTGGACCAAACCTCAAAAGGAGTTTTGCATTTAATAGCTGTAGATGGAGATCGATTAACCAAGAAATAGGCTGTATTAATTGTTTCAGCCCAGAAAACTTTCCCAACCCTGAATGTGAGAGCATGCTTCGTGCTTTATCACAAAACGTTCTGCAATGCCATTCTATTGTGGTGTCCTTGTACAAATGTGGTGTCTCATTATTCCTTCATTACTGCAGAATACATCAAACTCACGTTTGCAAAATTCTAACCCATTATCGGTTCGAAGACGCTTGACCTTCTTTTCTGTTTGCTTCTCAATCATCGGCTTCCACTTCACAAAAGTTGAGAAAGCCTCATCTTTTGTCTTAAAAAAATACACCCAAATCATTCGAGAGTAATCATCAATCAAAGTCACAAAATACCTAGCGCCATTCTTCGAAGGAATTCTGTTAGGACTCTATAGGTCTGAATGGATATAATCCAATGTACCTCTAGTCGAGTGCACTGCCTTCTTATTGAACTTCACCCTGGTCTGTTTGCCAAACACACAATGCTAGCAGAAAGCCAATGATTCTGTTCTCTGTCCGTTCAACAGACATTGTTTGCTCAACACAGATAATCTTCTCTCATTCATGTGACCAAGACACCAATGTCATAGCTGAGTATGATTCTGATGATTGCTTCCAGATGCTACTGCAGCTTCCCCTGAATCTGTACTGCCCTAAAGAATATACAATCCTGAAACCAAACTACCCTTCATAAGTACCATAGAGCCCTTGCACACTTTGAAAACTTTGTTTTCTGCATGGTATTTGTATCCCTGAGAATCAAGTGTCCCAAGAGATATCATATTCCTCTTCAGTCCTTGAACATGCCAACACTCCATTATTCTGATAACTCCATCAAACATCTTCAATCTGATATTACCTATACCATCCATAAGTAATGCACGGTCATTCCCCCGAAATACTTTACCACTCATCTGTTTGTAAGTGACAAACCAATTTCTGTGTGGACACATGTGAAACGTAGCACCAGTATCAAGGACCTAGGAATTTTGTCTATGACTTGAACTCAAAAATAAAATTTCCCTAGCACTGTCACTATCATCAGTATTATTCTCTCTGGCAACAACATCTGTAGAACTTTCTGCTTTCGCTCCCTTTTTTATTTTTCAACTTGAGACAGTCTCTCCTGTAGTGACCTTGCTCCCCGCACTCAAAACAGTTTACCCTTTTCATTCTTGACTTTGATCTTGCCTTAGACTTTTTCTTGTTTGAAGGATTTTCCCTTGACCGTGTTCTTCCCTCGCTCACTAAACCTTCTCCCTCAAACTTATATCTGTCATCTTGAAAATTATTTTTCAACTCCTTTGATTTTAGACAGTTACTAACATCATCAAGTGAAATACTGTCTTTCCCATATAACAAAGTATCAACAAACGTCTCATAGGAAAACAGCAACGAACATAACACAATCAAAGCCTGGTCCTCACTATTAATATCAATATCTATATTCTTCAGATCCATAATAATTGAATTAAATTCATCAAGATGTTCTTTAATGTGTGTACCTTCTTTCATCTTCAGATTATACAATCTCTTCTTAAGGTAGAGGCGGTTTGTTAGTGATTTTACTGAATACAGTTCCTCCAATTTCTACCATGCCGTAGATGCCAATTTTTCACTAGCAATCTCTCACAGAACATTATTAGTGACGCTCATAAAGATCGCACTCAAAGCCCTCTCCTTTAGTTTATTCTTATCCACCTCCTTAGTGTCTTCTGGAAGTTTATCCTCGACAGTCTTCTATAAACCTTGTAGAATCAGTAAAGATTTTATTCTAATCTTCCACAAACTAAAACTCGATTTTCGATTAAATTTCTCCACCTCATACTTTGTTGAAGACGACGCCATCAGTCACCCTAGATTGACTGCACACAAGCTTTGATACCAGTTTGTTGAAAACTAGGTACACAATCTTAAATCATACAACGCACAAAACAAGTATAGAAAAGAGAAAAAAATAGACCGCAAGATTTACGTGGTTTGACTGTAAACCTACGTCCACGGGCAAAACACAAGAAAAATTTTATTATGATGAAAAAAAGAAGTTACAATGCCAGCAGGCTTTTCTTGATCAAAGAAAAAACCCCCAAAACCCTAATCATCGAAAAAAATATTTAAATAGGTCCATATCGTGGGGGGCGGGCCCAGGCCTATCGGCCCGTGCCCTACGTGACCACCACATACCTCCAAAAAAATATTCATGCGGGTCGCACCGCGAGACTTTCGGATTGGGTTATAATTCCAGTTCCAAAAATAAAAAAAGTACAAGCCACAACAATAGTAAAACTTAAGTGTCATTTGATTTATATTTATATTTATATTTTTATTCTATGTGTTTTACGTCTTAAAAATTCTAAAACGAAGAAAATAGAAAACGCATTTGATTTAACATTTTCTATTTTCTATATTTTGAAATTTTTCTGATTTTAGGTTAAAAACGCTCAAAAAGATTTTTTGTCATTTTATATTTCATGTGTAAACTTAGTTTCTGTTTTTGAAAAATAGATTTCAAAATATAAGTGACCAAATGCTTTTAACTATTTTTCTTATTTTTAAAATTATAAAATGAAAAATATGTTCAAAATAAGTATACCAAATGATACTTTACTTTTTGAAAATATTAATTTAAATATAAAAAAACAATTTAAATTGAAGTCCAAAATATAAAATTAAGCAAAATTAGATCACATTTACGGATAATTGATCACATCGTCAAAATTCAGGTGAAACTTGTACTGCGCGCACAATATTTTAGAGCACTAACATAAGCCACTACGATTCCCATGTGAATATCGTATTAACACAATATGCTTGTTGGTTGCTATCCGAGGAACCCAACAAAGTTGAGCCTCCCCGAGTATAAGATATGTAAATCAGATTTTCTAACTATGTATGCTGCATATATGAATACTTGATTACAATACAGATGTCAACAACTCCCTTTTTCAAACTCAAGTTGGTAAAGAAAATACTAATTTGAATTTGGAAACAAGATCACAATGATGACTAAGTGAATGAGACTTAACAAATTTATTAGTAAGTTAGACAACGGAAGGTGTGTATATATATATATATATACTTTAAGAAAAAGATACATTACTTGATGTGACGTCGAATGAAGTAACAATTAATCTTGATATGTCCTAGTACATTCAAGAAAGAAATCATTATGGGCAATTTGAATGACATTGATATTATCACAATGAAGAAGTGTACCACCAGTGTAACAGCCTATTCATAATACAATATTATCTGTTTTACATTTAATTATGTGTAATGTACAAACTTTTTAGAGGTTTGCTCATCCAATTAATACTCCCATTTAAGCACACTTAATAGCTTAGAGTTTCGATGAAATCTAATGCCCATATATGATACTTTATCATCTACTTTGAAGATGTTAAATTAACAAATATGATACTTTATTCACCAAGGTGATATAGGATAGAAGTGTTTCATTACGCTTTGATGATGGTTTCCCCAGTCTCTCGTAGACTCATTCAACATTATCACCAGTCCATCGCATCTCTCCCTTTATGGGCACGCGCCATTGCATTGCTCCACATTTTTTGTTAATTAAGCATTGACTCTGATATTATTTTTAATGACTCATATCCTCATCTTCTTGGGGCTCAATTAAGTTTAATGTGATAACTTCCTACAAGATTCCCCATTTTGGTATTATTTTCACACAAACACACTTAGTGGATGTTTGGTATAACGAAAAATAACGAAAAACAACGAAAAATGTGGTTTATGTAATTTTTTGGTGTTTGACATGTAACCAGCAAATCACGTTTTTTAGATATAAATAATGAAATTTTTTTATTTTTGCGTTAGCTTTTTAGAAAGAAAAACTATTTGAACGGTCTTTTTGACTCTGTCAGAATGGTTTTATGACAGAATTTATTTAAAGATGTGAAAAATTTTTGGGATTTGTAGAAAAGTTATTAAGATTTATATAATGTTATTAGAGTTTGTAAAAAAATTTATTAAGATTTGTAAAAAATGTTGGAATATGTCGATATGTATAAATTTATAGTTGTTTTACAAGTTATATGAAATACAAAATGTATTAGAGAATTTTAGAAAATTTCAGAAATTTTTAGCAATTTTCATTGCACCAAACAGATACTTAATCTTGTTGTTGTAATGCAATTTAATCCTTGTGCAAATTTAAAACGCTTTATACTTGGGACATGTTGAATTACACGTATATGATACTTTATTCATCTAGGTGACGAGAGACAGAAGTGTTTTATCGCACCTTATTGGTAGCTCCATCAGTCTGTCATGGGCCTACCTACATCACCATTAATTCATCACAATTGGTGAAGGAAAGAGACATGTCAGTAACAAAGCCAGTGAAACCAAGAGCTTAGAGGTAGAATCAGTAAGGGCATTGTGCTCACCTTCGGTGCTTGAAAAACATGTAAAAAATTAATGAATAAAAACTACCTGAGATCATCACCTGCAATAAGTAGTGAGTCAAGATTGTTAGAACTTAAATTAATATTAAATTTTAATTAGAGTGTGTTCCAAGGGAAGAGTTCATGATCGAGAAGAGAAAATAAAAAATAAGAAAAAAGGGGAAAATATATAATATACAAATGTATATTATTGTTAAAAAATTTAAAAATAGAAGGCATTTTATTACTAAATTAGTTTTCTAGCTAATTAGTTTTAATTTTTTAAATTCCATGTGTTTTCTCTATTATTTTTCAATACAAAGTAAACACCCAAAAAAAATATCATTCATTTTTTATTTTTTTTAACAAATCATTAACCCAAACACACCCTTATTTGTTCGGGTTCAAGTGGTAAGTTATTGTGTACTTATCTTCAAATCTCGGGTTGAAACATTTGAGCCTATGGTTAATTTATTTAGTCTTTGACGGGGCTTTTAAGAGCACTTAATATTTATTAAGGATGCCTCTGGTTAAAGAAAAATAACAATTATTTTTAATTTTATTGTTTATAGTATTTATTACATCATATATTATATTTATAGATATTATGTTTTGAAGGATTCAATATTATAGTGAAGAAATGGACTTTATTTCACAAAAAATAATTAGGTTTGATTCTTGTAAATTAGTTTTATATCAAAAAATTTAAATTAATTTTATTTTTAATAAGACCAAAATATATGCCTTAATTTTGAATTAATTTATTTTTAATAAATTTAAAATACACAAGACATTTTGATAATTTTGTATCCAAAATCAAGGAGATTCACTAGTCTCCTGCCTCTATTTGACTCATCCAGTGTATATGTATATAATACATATCACTTATTCTTTTATCTATTCTGGAATACTCGGCCCTAAATTAGCCTAGATTGAATTCAACTTTTTATATTTTTCAACCAAGAAATACTTAAACTATTTATTCCTTAAATCATCAATTAAAAAAATTTTTTTTTTTCAAAAACTTGAAGAAAATAAGAATGAGAACTATTATTTTTTTGTATTAATAAATTTATTGTGAGATGATCAATGCTCTTCTAAATACAAGGAAGTACAATGTACGTACCATATTTTGGAGAGGCTATAGAGAATGCAATGCAGTAAATAAAAAAAAAAAAAATCATCCCAATTAATTCTTACTTTCTTGAAAAAAGCAAGGTGTTCTCTACAGGATAGAAAATATGATAGAGAGATGCCCTTAATAAATCCAACGTTAAGAGAGTACAAATGCGAAGAGATCGTCAGAGGAAAAATAAAAAAATATAATTAATTAGTTATCCATATATATATATATATTTCCTATTCTTTCCTATATATATATATATATATATTTCCTATTCTTTCCTAGTTTGTGCCTTTATCGAGGCCCTGCATGTGCTTGTGAATGGAGGTGGTGTCCAACTGTGATGTATAAGAACACATGCAGAAGGTCCTACCTAGTAATGGAACACTACCTTAAACTGTTGGATGATGGGTGCCATGGAAACCTTGGCTCCCACAGTATATACATTTTTATGTGGCTGATCTGATCCATCATGGAAGAGAAAGACCAATGATCAGAGATATATATATAGAAGAGAGAGAGAGAGAGACAGAGAGAGAGGGAGGAGAGAATAAACGAATTTATTATATCATGAGAGATGACGTCTGGCATGCGAATGTATTACATGGGTAACACTAAGGGCCATTTGGCTCATATTAAAAAAAATTCAACAGTTATAATTTTCTCCAACTATCTTCATCAAATATATAATAATTTTTATTAATTTTTATCAATTTTATCAAATATTCAATTAATTACTTAAATGTCACGTGTTAAATATGTGCAAAGCTACAATTTTTTTTAAGATATTTTTTATGATGCCAAACCGATCCTATTAATCTTGAAAACAAAATCTAGAAAATTTCAGTAGAAGCATGATTAATTTGAAAATAAAATAAGTAAAACAAGAATTAAGTCCTGTGATTTGCAAATTAACTCTCTCATTGTACGTGTTCTATTCTTTATCTCTCTCTCAAAAAAAGGAAAAAAAAAAAAAAGTTCAAATTCATCGTGGACGGACTTGAGCTCAATTGCAAGTTCAGGATATCTTCATATATATATATATATATATAATAGAATGGTGTGAAAATAATTAAAATTTGAAACCCTTACTCTCGATACACTACCTGAAAAAAAAAAAAAAAACAATATTAATACGCAAAATTCAGACAACTGCTTGTTTGTGACGGTCGCTAATGCCTTAGAAACGATGACTAATGCTGAAATTTTTTTTACTGCAAATTGAACATTTGGCAGCCGTTAAAGGTGTTGTCGATATTAATACTCATCGGGGACGACATTTTGGCGACCAAACTTTGGCAGTTGCAGAGCAGAATTGCACCAGAAGGCCTTTAACGGTAGGTAATACCCCAATTTCTGATGGTGATGCCTGTACAATTGATGCGGTATTATGGAGCCACATTTTTCTACTCCAAAGGCTGTTCTGCGAATCATATGAACGTGCTTGGGCACTTGGTTCATGCGCGCAGTTTTAGTGGATTGTCATGAGTTAACTGTTGAAACTTTGACCCCCCCCCCCACAATTCCTTTTGTCTGTTTATGCAAAAAGTTGTCCGAATGCTTAGCTGTTACTATGGGTGAAGTTTGGATTTGACGACCCCTCGTTTCTCTATTAGAATGAAAATCTCTATTTTATTTAACAGAAAGTCCGCATTTCATATATTTAAAGGGTAATTACATCTCAACCCCTAAACATAAGGCTAATTACAAGTACCTCCCTTAATCATTTGAGCTTTACACTTACTTGCCCTATTTCTTAATGTTCGTCCATTTAGAACCCCTCTGTTAGTTTTTCCTTAACGACGTTAGAATGTTTCAGTAAAATAACATAAATGCCTTTACTAAGTTCAAATAGTTGAGGGAGATTTTTGTAATTAGTCTAATTACATTATTTTATACAAATAATTCAGTAAAATATATTCATATAAATTTAATTATATTATATATTATATATAATATAATATAATATATTTTATATTAATTTAGTTAATTTAGTTTAATTAATTTTATCATGAATTAAATTATTAATTATTAAATAATATATTTTATTAATTAATTTAATTAATTAAATTTATTTAACAAACTATAATTTATTAATTGATTAATAATTTAGCCATATTATTTATTAAAAATAATTTTATTTCAATAAAATGGTTAAATAAAATAAATGATTTTAATATGATACAGTAAAAATGGATAAGATGCTAAAATTGAAAAAATATTTATGCAAGAAAAAATGACAGTAAAAATACTTTTATTTTTTTATTTCTTTCTGTGTAAGTTGTCATTTTTTTTTCTTGAAAAAAATTAAAAATACATTTTTATATATTTATTTTTAATTTTTAGATTTTTTGAACTAATTTTTCTAGTTTCAACTAATAGATCTACCAAGTACATTGTCATATAATACATGAAAAAATAATAAAAAAATATCAATAAAAATGAAGTAAAAAGATTATGGACTTATTATTTTAAAATATTTAAATTATCAAAATATTTTATAATTTTGAAATTGTGGCTAAAACTAACATGGCAGTTTTAAGTTCTTCAACTTATTAATTCAAAAACTAATTCAAGCAAATCTGAAATTAAAAACTAAATACAAAAAAATGTATTTATTAAATTTGTTTCTATTTTTTTAAAAAATGACAGCTTAAGTAGAAAAAAGCAAAAAAGAATTAAAAATGTTTTTACAGCCGTTTTATTTATCACAAGTATTTTTTTTATTTTAGCATCTTATCTTTTTTTGCTGCATCATATTAAAATAATTTATTTTACTTAACTATTTTATTTAATTTATTTAATAAATAATATAACTAAATTATTAATCAATTAATATAATTAATTAAATTATAATTCGTTAAATAAATTTAAATAAAAAATTAATTAATAATTAATAAAATATATTATTTAATAGTTAATAATTTAATTAATTTCATAATTTAGTGGACTATATTTATGTAATTAATTAATAATTAATAAAATATATTAATTAATAATTAACAATTTAATTAAGTTAATTAATGAAAAAATTAATAAAAATAAATTAACTAAATTAATATAGAATATGTTTTATTAAATTATTTATAATATATAATATAATTAAATTAATATGAAATATATTTTAGTAAATAATTTTGGTAAAATAATATAATTAAATTAATTACAAAGACATCCCTCAACCATTTGAACTTATTAAAGGTATTTATGTCATTTTACTATAATACCTCAACAGTATTAGAGAAAAAGCTAACAGATGGGGTTTAAGTATGACAAACATTAGGGATAGAGGAGGTAAGTATTTAATTCAAATGATTGAACAAAACTCTTGTAATTTACCTAATATTTAGGAATCTAGGTGTAATTTATCTTATTTTAAAATATATAGATCAGATTAAGTTACCATTCATGAAGTTTGCCGGGGGGGGGAGAGAGAGAGAGAGAGAGACCCATAAAAGAGGAACGTTCGAAGAATCTCACGGCATTTTACTTATCCAACCTTCACCTCATGGCATTTTAGCTATCCATCCACCCACAGCTAGTTCATTATTGCTTAGAATTGTGCTGGTTGTTCATTTCTTCTATAATTAATATTAGTTATAATCATCATCCACCATCAATTATTACTATTCGCTGGCCATCGTTGACTACTGCTGCCATCATCATTTCCCACCCATCTCCGATCACCGCCAATTATTGCCACCTCTCACTACCTTCGACTATCACCAACCGTCACCCATTTTCGGTCACTACCAATAGTCGTCACCCCTCACCCACCTCCGACAACTATTGACATTTGGCTACTGTCGATCTAATTTTTCAAGATTCAGATTCGATGTATATACCTGTATCCAATTCGTTGGTAATGATAGTTATTAGTTGGTAGTTATAGTTGTTAATTAATTAAAATAATTAAATTTAATTATTTTAATTGTATTTTTTATGAGAGATAATTTAATAAAATATTTTTTATATTAGTTTAATTAATTAAATTATATTACAATTAATTTAATTTAGTTAATTATTAATTAAATTATATTTGTCATTCCCTGAAATCCACAACCGAAGACGTAGAAACGAAACCCAAAATAAATATCAAACCATGAAAAATGTGCCATATCAGAGCGGAAGTTAATTAAAGTAAATATTATTCAATTTCTAGAATATTCAAAATAACTTTAAAATGTCCTAAAATTGGGTTACAAAACCATGCCACAAATATGAGCCAGAATCAAAACTCTATTACATTAAAATTTAAACGTTGAAACACAAAATAAAATAAATCATCCAACTATAATAACTCAAGACAGCTAGCTAACCCACTAGTCCATCACGAGCATCAACCCCTGCATTACCAATTGTAGTAGGTAGTGAGCACTAAATTTCACGTGTGCTCAAAAAGTGTTTATAAAATATAATTTCTTAACCATGCAAAACTATTAACACTAATTAATTAGAATAAAATTTAAAATCTTATAATTTTCAAAATACCCATATTTAATCGTAAAATTCAAATTATAAAGTTACTTAGGCTTGATCCCGCAGTCTTATTCTAAAAATAAATCATATCACTTCATTCACATCACCATACATCAATATCATATGGGTCAGGTACTCTGCAAGTTTAGTCTGTGACCTCAAAACTAAACTCAAAATAAATCCCCAGGCCTAAGCCGTGGGGTACAACTAGTCCCGCAATCCCTAGATGTACTTATCATATCCCCAGATCTCAATCATGGGATACAATTAGTCCCGCAATCCCAAATGTACTCATCACATCCCCAGACCTCAATCATGGGGTACATTTGGTCCCGCAGTCCCAAATGTACTCATTTGCCTTAGTAGGCAAACCGGTCCCGCAGTCCCGGTACTAAATATACGCTATAATAAGTCGTATATACATTTCGTAGGTTTCTAGCCTACTGGTTATGCTAACCACTCTGCGCAGGTTTTGGGGGGCTCTAGAACCCACTCTTTCTAGTACCCTTAATGACCCCAATAGCCCAAAAATCAAATCTCAAGTAATTCCTTTTATTAACAGCACAACATACACAAAAGTTCTCCCTAATTTGATTTTTGTATGTTCTTCCCTTTACTTTATAAGTTTTATGAAATGTGAATGTGTTTCGAGCCTAAGTTTCATGTTGCCCTTTCATAAAAATATTCTTATACAAGATTTATTAAATAAATATCATGCAACCATATTCAGGAATATATATATATATATATATATATGCAGCTAGCTTGATAAATAAAATTTTATATCAAGCATGTCATGACAATGAAGGATTCCAGACATAAAGTTTGATAATTCATAAAAAAATAGAAAATGAAATATTTTACACTAATTCAAAAACCTAAAATACTTATAATTAAGTCCAGTTTCATAAAAACAAGATTTAAAATTTATTCATAAAGGCATAAAATATAGATTTTAAAAATACAAACTGGATATTTCTGTTAGAACTATACAGAACAGCTCAATTGCACGATTTTTTTTTAAATCGATTTTAAATCCAAAAATTTTGAAATTTTCACAGAAAGCTCATTTATATATCTAATTTAACATATAAAAATTTTAAAAATTATATCAACTTTTATTTATACCTTTTATACCAAATATCTGACTACTGTCAGTACAGCAATGTAAACCAGATAGCCAAGTTTCAATATTTTTATAAAATAAAATATTACTCAAAAATTTATAAAAAAATTTACTGCAGAATCTCTAACATGTCTAGTTTCATATATAAAATTTTTAGAAATTAATTTAATCTCTAAGTATCATTTTTATACCAAAAATTAAACTCCTGTCAGCACAGCAATTTAAAACAAATAGTCAACTTTCACGATTTTTTTTAAAATCCATTTTAACTCAAAAAATATGAAATTTTTACTGAATACTATTTTGGATATGTACTCCAATATATAAAAATATCAAAAATTAATTTAACCTCTGCATATGAATTTAATATAAAATAGTGTGCTGATCCAGGTACAGAAATCACAACCAATCAGTCAAGTTTGACTATTTTTAATAAATTCATTTAAATTCAAAAAATTATGAAATTTTTACAGGAAACTCGTCCACATGTATAATTTAACATATAAAATTTTCATGAATTAAATCGATCTCTAAGTATGATTTTTATGGAAAAATAGTGTATTCGATTCAGTGTAAAAATTTCAGAATTTCACATAATCAAGAATCAATTCATAGATCAAGTTTTTCATATCTTGCACACACACATATATATACATGACATGATTAGAAAAATTATTTCAAATAAACACAACCCCACCTACCTCACTACACACGTATACGATCGGTGTGTAAAGTAATCAACACCAATTCAAGTTGGCCTTAAACACGATCCGGTAATCGTCTTTGAAACGGCAATTATGCGTTTTCCCGAAAATCTTTCTACGATCTTTACCAACGTACAACCGATAGCATGATCTCTCTCTCCCCTTCTCTCTTAAATTTGAAAGGCCAAAGTGAAAAATACAGATTTTTTATTGGTGGAATATCATAAAAGGTGAAGGTCTTAAACAACGCAAAAGTCCCCCTCTTTCTTTGAGATGCATGTATCATTATAAAACCTCCATAATTTCCCCTTATAACTCCCACAACCCGCCAACTCTTAACCTCCCATCCGTAATGATGAGTTATTAATATAATTATATACACATAACATAAAAAATTAACACAAATTCATAAAATATAAATGGGTTCCAAAATATCAGAATTTAAAATATTATAAATAAAAAAACAAAAATTTTGGGTCTTTACAATATTTAATAAATAATTTAATATATTAAATTGATTATTGATAAAATTAAATATTAATTAAATTATATTTAATATATTTTTTTATTAAGTAAAAATAAAAAATCTTCATCACCAGTCACAATTTCATCATTAAACTAGGAATTGGAAAAAAAAAAAAAACAAAACAAAACAAAAAAAAAATCAAGCAATCTAATAGAAAAAGTATAGCAACTTTCATTGTTTGTTTTTTAATCGTTATGGTGTATATTTATAAAAATTAATTTATATTTTAATTGTTATGGTGTATATGTATAAAAATTAAAAATTGATAATTTTATCAAATAAACTCTAAGCTATCAAAACCCATGTGTGCAACTAGCTAGCATTTTAGTTGCAATTTGTAATGGCAACAAATTTACGTGACGTTCACTCAAACTCTTTTTGTAAAATTTTTCTTGTAAAAAAAATGAAGTAAATTTTTACTAATTAAATAATGTTAAATTATATTTATACCCCTGATATTAAATAAAGTTATTTTTAAATTTTTTACCAAAATTTATTATAGAAAGTGAATAAGTTTATGTCATTTTCGGTAATAAAAGTTAGTTTTTTTTTAATACCCCTAGCGTTAAACAAAATTATTTTTAATTCTTTTACCAAAATTTATTATAAAAAATTAATAAATTTATCATTTTTTGTAATAAAATTTAATTTTTTTAATTTTTTATGCATGCGAATAACATATCTAAAAGTTACCAAATAAAAAAAAATCAAACTTTGATAAAAGAACAATCATATAAGATAAAAAAAACACTCAGGTAAATGTTTCTAAACCACATCAATTCAGGGTCGTTGATCATTTTAAACTCCTATTGCAGAACTAGGCATAAAAGCATTGACCATCCTTCATTTTGGCTTTTTGTGTTTTTAAAGATTGGAATGAGATCGATGCCGACTCTTATTGCGCGCAAATTAATATAATTCAATTATATATGTACTTATGTTGGGCATAATTTCTTGCATGTATAACCCCCAGCTGTGTGCCCATCAACTCACACAGCACGTGGACTTATATAGACCACAGCTGTACTAGTCCAATTGGTCTAATCGAGGGTTCCTTATAGCATGTCCACTAAAATAGGTAAATAAATATTTTATGTATTTTTATTGATAAATATGAAGAAAATCATCTGTACTAAACTCTTTAAAGTTATAACTATTTTTACTCCTATTACAGTAATTCTTTATTTCTGCCAAGTTACTGTTCACCAATTAAACAATTGTTTATTATTTGTTGAAAAAGACAATAACCTTTATATTAAAGAAGACAATGGGCTTCAATTTTAGAAAATTAATTTTTTAATAGACAATTGGTAAAATATTTAGCATTGGTGTGGTTTGAAAAAAAAACTATTAGTTAAACCCAAAATATGTATTGTCTACTAAATACTTTGGCTATCTATTAGTGCACTTGTTCTTACCCGTTGTTTTAAAACATTCATCTTTTACTATTGATTTGATTTAAAAATAAAATTTTAATTAAATTAAATTTAATAAATAAAATTTTATATTTAGATAACATTTTAAATTTCAAAATTAAATTAATTTGATTTAAGAGAAATATTAAGAGTGCGTTTGGTGTACAAAAATTTGGTAAAAATTTCTGAAATTTTCTAAAAATCTCTATTACATTTTTACGTATTCTTACCTTTTCAAAGTTCAAAAAAAATTCAATACCTTTCAAAAAAAGTCGATAACTAAAATTCGATTAATTAAATAGTAAAAATTTTTTCGCATTCTCACCATGGACTCATAATCTATCGAATGACACCCATTTTGACTATATTTTTTGGAGTCGTAACAACCGTTCCGACAGATTGTAAAAACTGTTCCGACAGATTCGCACAACTAACTGCCATGCAAACAGATTGTAAAAACTATTTTGACGGATTACAGTGTAAAAAAGTCATGACTAATACAAAATTTTAAATCCGTCCACGCGAAAATCCAATCCATTAGAACGGAAATCTTACTATTCAACTCTAAAAAATATGGTTTGAGATGTGTGCACCAAACATAAAAAAATTTTTTAAAATCACATTTTGTCTCACTTTTTATCACTTCAAAAATATCCTAAAGTTGATCATATTAGTAAGAAGTAAAAGAATATAATAAATATGATATACGAGAATAAATTTATCCACTTACTTAAATGACTTAAGAAAATAATAAATTCTTATCAAATTCTATTGTTTTGAATTGAATTTCAAATTATATAAAAATTCTAAAATTTAAATTTAAATTATGAAATGAAATCAAATTTAAATTATAAAATTTTATTTTAATTTTAAATATAAGAATTAATAAGATTTTTTATTAAATCAAATTAGATTCAATCAAATTCACCATTCCAAACGGAATGCTAGTGTTCTTGGGAGCGAATTGACGAGAAGCATCTTTTTTGCATAATAATTAATTAATGTAGTAAATGTAAACTCAAGGAATATATATATATATATAATCCAAACTTAAGTATTTGAATTAATCTCCACTTCTCCAAATTATATACGCTATTATGATTGAGGGTTGGGACAAAGCCCGGAAACTTTGTTCGGGGTCAAAAATGTACTTTCCGTAATTAATAAAATAATTCTCTTACAAATTTTACAATACCTATATATAGATAAAAATGAAAGCTCGATAGTTATAATAGGAATTATTTGTTCGTTTTGCACAATTAACCTTCGGGCCTTTTTTATTTTCGTTAATTTATTTTTTTTTGAATTTTTTAAATATTATTTAATATTGAACTGTTCATAATAATTTCAAAGTTTTAAAATATTTAAGTGAGAAATATTTTATTAAGTTTAAATTTTTGGTGACAATTAAATTTTAGGATTTTTTTATTTATGGTATTTTGTTTCACTAATAATAAATTAATAATGGATCGGTTTATGTATAGATCATAAAAATTAGTTAAACTGTCTAATTTTGAACTATATTAACCACTAAACAAACATTCAAAATTTAAAGAAGTTGATTTATAATTCTAAATTTTTTTGACTTAAAAATTTATAAGTATAAGCTATACTTTCATGAAGTGAATACAATAAAAAAAATTTTATACAAAAATTATATGTATGATCAGTATTTTCATGGAATAAATATACTAAAAATACATATTTTTGTAAACTGAGTTTAGTCATATTTTTTAAAATTTTAAAGAAAACTAATTACAAAATATTAGGTATCATTTGGTACATCTATTTTGAATCCATTTTTCATTTTACAATTTTAAAAATAAAGAAAACAGTTCAAATCGCATTTGATCACTTGTATTTCAAATTAAATCTATTTTAAAAAATAAAAAATAAGTTTATACATAAAATACAAAATGATGAAAAGTCGTTTTTACTGTTTTTAATCTAAAATAAGAAAAATCTCAAAATACAAAAAACAACAAATGTTAAGTCAAATATGTTTTTTGTTTTTTTTTTATTTTAAAATTTTCAAAACATAAAACACATAAAATAAAAAATATAAATATAAACCAAATAACACCTTAATATTTTTTTTAAATATTTCCAAACACAAGAGGGGCCACTGCCTGCAATCATCATTGGTTATGGGTGAGATGGCAGCAAATGTATATAGGCACCGTTGCGGTGTTAAATAAAAAAATATAAAATTTTATAAATCTCTACATATGCGAATTACGAAATTATAAAATTTTTACACATTACACAAGACACAAGATATTAATTTTTATAAATTTATACAAATTTATATAACTCCAATATAGGATCAGCATTATGCAAAAGATGATACTGTTTTCCACACATGGTTGATTGACATGAAACCATATGCATACTCCAAGTGAAAGGAACATCCTCCGCTTATTAAGGAGATTCTCATGGCATGAGAACCAATTTCATTGCAAGGATTAGGTCCTCTCTGATTTTGAGAGAGAGAGAGAGAGAGAGAGAGAGAGAGAGAGAGAGAGTTTCAATGTGCTTTGAAGGTATCCGTAGGCCAGGACCAATTGAGTAACAAAGAAACCAGATGTAGAGAACACAATTAGGAACACTATTGCTGGCAATGTAGAGAGTCCCGGCCACGTGGGCTCGGCCATTTTTTCAAGACAAATCATGTCACCAGGGACCAAGTTGTTCTCTTCGGAAAAAAAGGTTTTCTCTCTTGTCCTTTTATAATATAATCCTCCTTTTCTCAAACCATTTATATGTCATGCATACGCATCTATTTATATTTTTATATTTTATAGAAAACTCTTTATATAATTAAGCGTTGCCATCTATTATTTTTCTGATATTAATTATTATCCCTTAACATATATATGTATATATATCACAAATGATTCATTATAAAATCAAGGTTGATTATAAATGCATTTTATTTTTATCTTTTCACAATCTAAAAAATAGAATTTATGATACGAGAAAATAAAGTACAAAAAAACTAAAAACTGAATGCCTTTAATATTTTCTTAAAACTAATTAGCAAACTACATATGTTTGAAAATACTCTCCTCTTAGAATCGATTTGATTTTAAAGTAAGTATTTGATTTGATTTAATTTGATAAATAAAATTTTGTATTTAGAACACATATTTAGATTTAAGAATTGAATTAAATTTATTTAAGATAAATATAAAATTTGACCATGTTAGTGAAAAATAGAAAATCGGATAAATATGATATAAAAAGATAAACTTGTCCATTTACTTAGATCGCTTAAGAAAAATAATATATTCTTATCAAATTTTATTGTTTTTCATTAGATTTCAAATGGTATAGAAATCTCAAATTTTAAGTTATGAAATGAAATCAAATTTAACTCATAAAATCTTATTTTGGTTCCAAATATGAGAATTGATAGGAATTCTCACCAAATAAAATCAAATCCCATTAAATTCACAATTACGAACAGAGGACAAAGCCATTTACCTAAACTTTTTACCGGAGTAGGTTATTATCTTTTTCATACATTAATAACATGTATACTTCGTTCAAAGAGTTTTTTTTTTTTTTTTTTCCTCCTTAATATACTAAAAAAAGAATTGATCCATTAAATTTAGAATTGGTCTCATAATGGATCAGAATGCACCAATATCAATTGGTTTCCTTTTACTCGTCTTCTTATAGTTTTGGTTTTAATTGAACTGATCATTTCAATCAAAGCAAGATTACTGATCGAGTAATTGAAAACTCACAAAAAGAAATAAATGTGTGGACCAATGTGGCAACCAAGTTTCATTGATTTAGATATGAACATGTGCTTGTTCAAAGGAACCATAGGTATGATGTGAAGCGTACAAATAAGGGCAGACGGACCACACCACACCCTATGACATATATGATTCATGCCTGTGACCAGAATACAATATAGCTTTTGCTTTTGCTCCATGCAGCTTTGAATTTGGTCACTGAAGTATCATCAGAAAGCTACTTGAAATATGGAGCTTCCCTTTGGGTAATGTATTGTGATCAATGAAATGAATTAACTAGCCTTACTTGTTAGGTTTCAAAACTAATTCGCCATGCCAAAAATAAAAGCATACATAGGGGGGAAGATATTCACATTTCTCTGTTATTTTTTCGCATTCCATAATAATTTTAATAAAAAATAACAATGTGGAGTAGAAGAAATTAACAACTAAGTGCATTTATTATTTTCCTATTCATAATTTGTACATACATATAATTCATAAGCAGAAAATTTTAAAGGAAAGAATACCTACATACATCTACAAAGCAATATTATTTAATTAAGGGAGACTAAAACGATGTACTTGCAGTACCTTAGAACTACATGCTAAATGTGTAGCATAAAAAAGGGTGGTCACAACTTAAATAATTCAGGAGTTACTCAAATCGAGTTAGGCTTAAGTTTAATTTATAGCTTCAAATGGAACGAATTTATTTATTTATTTTTTTGACTCATTTAAAATTGAAGTTAAATTCGAGTTAATAGATATTTGACTTAAAAATTCGCTAGCTGACTTAAAAATTAACACACACACACACACACATATATATATATATATATATATTTATAAAATTTTAGATCAAAATAAAATTGTCTTGGGTAATCAAATAATTGACACGTTGAAATTGAGTTTGAATTATTTTTTATCAAATTAAATTTAAATTCATGCAAAAATTTAAACTCAAATTCAAGCCAAATGTCATATTGTTTGATTAAATTAAATTTTAATAAGTTAAAATTCAATTCAACTCAGAACAGTTTGGTAAACTAAAAAATGGATAAAAAGTATAAAAAAATAGAAAGATGTGACATAAAAGTAATATGTGAAAATTTTTGATTGAAAAAAAGTATAAAAATTAATTAAAATTAATGACTTTTGATAAATTACCAAACATGTCCTCGGTCCGATTCCACGCTTGGTAGTAGGTGTATGAAGCATGGTGGGTAAGCAAAGAGCATTGATGAATGGTGATTGTACGCCCCTGGTCCACCCCCACGGTGTATGTACTCTGGTTCAATAAATGGACCTTAGGCACAATGAATGGCCCATCTCCCTCACCAATTAATTTTCTGAAAAGTCAGTCACCCAATTACACATTCAGAGGAAGCAAAGAGCATTGATGATGCCTGCAGATCCCGATTTTAATCACCAACGTCGCAATTCAGGGCTCCATGGAGTACCATCACACCCTTTCATGTAACATCATAGCAAAATTATTTAAAAAAAAAAATTATAAGAATGATAAGGTTAACAATGGTCCATCATTTTAAAATAAAATATAGTTTTAGGTAACCAAAATTGTTGATAATTATGATATACCATGATGTGCGGGTCAATTATTTTAAATAAAATAACTTCTTAAAATGTATTTTTATTGTAAAAATATTATCGCAACGTTATTTTAATACATTTTCTCGTAAAAAAAAAAATCTTTTGACTAAAAAAATCTTGTATAAGAATATTTTTTATATATATGTATTTTGTTTTTGAGTAGAATATCATTTTCCATAATACAATTAGCAGTACAACCATGAACCTTCCTATACATGATCAGTGATTGATCTCGTACATCTTTGTTTATCTTTGAGTGCAAAAGGCGATATCCTCGCCCCCAAGTCCCCACCCTCGGCTCCAAGAGAATGGTGGAGGAAGTAAATCGCGGTACACAGCGGCCTCCTAGACAGGAGGATCAGTGCCTGGTGCTCACAAAGAGCCACCCCCACAAGAAGGTGAAACTCTCACACTGCGACTGCCAGGACTCGAACCTGTATCTTTAAGTGCAATCTGCTGCTTGAGTACCAACCGTGCTACGCCCGCGGGGGCTACATCTTTGTTTATCTTGTGCTAGTGTTCAGTGGTAGAGTTCAGCGGTTTACCATTTGCTCTGCGAGTAGGGCTTCAAGCTCTATGCTTTAATTTGACTTATATATCGGGAGATCTTATTTTATCGGATGAAATTAATTCCTATTTAATTTTAGGCTGAACTGAACAAATTAAAGCGCAAATATATATATATATATATATACACCTTTTATTTATACTATTACAAAGCAAATACTAAAGATAATGGTAAAGTTTAGAAAGTCACGAACTTGTTTTTTTTTTTTTTTGTTGTGTGTGTGTGAATTTTTTTTCCCCTTAACTATAATATTCTTAAGCTTTTTTTTTTTTGGTAATTATAATATTCTCAAACTATTTCTAATTACCTACAACTTTAATCGTGTTAAAAAATAACTTTTTTATAACTACTAAATAATTAAGTAATTTCATCTATTTATATTTTTATTTATTTTAAATGCCTTTAACTACCCACCAAATTTGTAATTTTTTATTTTAATTTCTTTAAATACCCCTTAGTTAGGTATTATTTATTTAAATGACCTTAACTACTTATTATTTGTTATTTGACTCACTCTTGTTAATTTTTTTTATAATTTTATTTTGATTAAAATAAAAATTTACTAAAAACCACACACATTATACAAGCCCACTTCTAATATTTTTCACAAATGGAGGATGTTAATTCCAAGCATTCATGCAAAACCATCAAATGCATGGCTGCTCTTCCAAATATGGCTAGCTAAATAGTGACAATGAGGACATTTGAAAGAATACTTGATTGGTGGTCATCTATTTATATATACATATATAAACACTGCAAGGTTTTTATTTAACTAGGGAGTGTTTGGAGTGACAAGACGAGATAAAATTTGATAAAAGTTATGAGTTCATAATTGTACAGTGAAATAAAAAGTGAATAACTTTTGAAAATTTTTAATATTTTTTAACATTTTTAGCGTCTTTTAGCACATCAAACGGAACTTAATTAACATATATATATATATATATATATATATATATATATATAACCTTTGTTTGATTTGCTATAAATTTCTTAAAATCTCTAAAAGTTATTCATTTTTTATCTTACTACATAAGTTATGAATTCACAACTTATCCCATTTTATTTCACTTTGTTATCACTCCAAACACACTCATAATTGGCTACTATGCTAAAAAAAAGCGATATGGATTAACTGGTGGTACGTGTGTGTGTGTGTATCCACTTGAATGCCGAATGAGAAGATTGAACGTGCCTGAGCCCACGCTCATTTATTGGCGGAAAATCAAGACAATTTAAATCACTATCAGAATGATAAAATTTGAATAGGGGAGTCCTTATCAGCGTCCTTCACGTAGTACTGAATTAACCTTCTTCTTCTTCTTCTTTTTCACATAATAGTGTAGGTTTAAACAAGACAGAGAAAAGGCAAAACACCATCCTTTTATTGTGTATGTACAATGATGAAATTTTAAAACATGCATTTTATTTTTCCTTTTCTGTTTTTTTCATGCAAAAATAATTATTGAACTGAAATTCGTCATGCAGAAAGTGTGAGGTATCGAATGGAGCCTTTCTACCTAGTACTGAAATATACATGGAATGTGGATACATATGGACCTCTGGCTCTGCCTTGGCAGATTACTTGGGAGGGTTAAAATGGAGAGAGAAAATTATGAAAGGCCGCAGGGAAGAGAGACAGAAAGAGAAAGGAGCCTAAAATCTCTAGATTTTCATTAGATTTTCATTACAATATATATAAATATGTATTGTATATATGTGTACGGGTGTGAATATCGTATGTACATTTACTGACCTTGGACTGAAGACTTCTGTAGCTGGCTAGGACAATAGGAAGTTTCTTGTAGAAACCATGGTTTCTCTATTCTAATTTCAGTTTTCTCTGATCAATTGCAGAGCTTGTAAACCCTTCCACGTGACAGATTTTTTTTAGTTTTGATTTCTCTATTTAATTAGTTCCTGAATACCATTTAATTGCTAATTAATTAAACCAAAGGGAATATATAGATCTTGATCATGATATTTCATTAACTCGTGGCCTGATGAATATATCATGATCATGATATTTCATTAACTCGTGGGTTGATGAGTCTCTTTCTGAAGCTTCGTTCCTTTGTGTATCTTGACCCATTAGTCATCCATCTCTCCATATTCGAAGCTTCGTTCCTTAAAATTCAGGTAGTTGTGGCAGTCTGAAACTGCATGGGGAATATTAAGTCATGTTTGGGTCCTCTGAAACTGCATGGAGAATATTAACTCATGGTTGGGAGGCGGGACCTGTTCTTCGAACCCATCCGCAGGTATAATTATCATCATTTATGATAAAATGCCACCAACATGTACATTCATTCCATTGCATCATACAGATATATGTATGTATATAAACTTATGCTGTTGCTCAGTTTGCTATTTTATATTAACACTCAAGTAATGCAAGTGGCTGTTTGGAGTGTCAAAATTTGACAATTAAGGAATTGAAAATTCTGAATTAAGTAATCATACACAAAATAAAGAGGAACGTCAGAAAATTAACGAAGAAATCTAAGATGAATAAATACAATTTTACTATCAACGGGTTACAAGATTTTACTTGAATTTATTACGATTCACTCGTGTAAATCTTTTTGTCACTCTTCCTCAAAACCACTCGATAAATCCTAACAAGTGGAGTTTTTGATTTCTTCAAAAAGTAGACAAAGAATAAAAGAGAGCAAAAGAAAGACCATTAATCTCTCACAAAAAAAAAAAAAAAAAATCTCTAAATCTCTATAATATGTCCCTTTGTATTATTGTATATTAAAGTTGGGTACGTATATATAAATTTACAAGATATTGCCCTAGATTGGCAAAATAGGAAACAGAATCATCTAGTAAATATATAGTTCGAACTCTCGGATTCTCAGCGCACTCTTTGCAAATTATACTGTCAAAAGGTCGAAGGGTCGCCCTACCTGTGCGTACCTTATACTGTCAAAAGGTCGAAGGGTCGCCCTACCTGTGCGTACCTACTCCCTGCTTATAGGTGTCTCTGAAGCGTATTTAGACTTTAGATCTTCTATAATTTGTTTTCTTTTGGGATTTAATCAATATTTTTTCAATCTTATCAGTATTATTTCAAGAAGATCTCAATCTTTTATTCAACTTAGGAAACTTGATTCCATCTCCAATTTTAGATTATCTTTCTTTCCAATCTTAATTAACTATTTGAATTTGTCATAAAATTAACTTTATAATTGTCAAAATTTATCAATTAAGTGATATCATTATAATATTTAAACAGTTTAACGCTATTCTTAGTTCAAGAGGATGAGAAGTCGTAAAGAAGAAAAACAAAAATTTTCTTAACCTATTTTTTTTTTCCAAGATTGATTAAGTTTAAAGAGAAATAGCAGTGAAAATCACAGCCCATTATCTCTTCCATTGTCTCCCCCTCTTTTTTTCCCTTATTTTTCATTCCTTTTCTCACCGTCTTACAAACAAACGATAAGGTCTAAAGGCATGTTGGAGTAGGGATGTAAATGGGTAGAGTACCTGTCTAATTAGCTAATCTTAAAACCAAATTCGTTTATTTTTCACTTACCATTATCGTCCCAAAACCGTTTATATTTTTAGTTGAAATCCCAAACCCGTCCCGTCCCAAACCCGCAAAACTAGTTTAAGTTCAATTAGTCAAAATTACCCGTTAAGTATCTGTTAAATACCCAATTTGAGATAAAAGTAAAAAAATTAGTAAGTGACAAAAATATTAAATTTATTAAATTGAACAAATTCATTTTTTTTATGACCCGGAACCTGAGTCGGTTGGAGCCCCACAATCAGGAGCCCCAGCCCCCACAATCAGGAGCCCCGACCTGCCAAACCGGGGGGGAGCGGTCCGACCCAAGACATCCCCCAGTTCAGTCACGGTAGTGCACCTAGGGCGATTCGAACCCCCCACCTCTGAAACCCCCACAATCAGGAGCCAGAAGGGACACACCTCAACCACTAGGCTAGACCGCGGGGTCATTGAACAAATTCATTGGTTAAATAACTTCCAAGTTTTTTTTTTTTTTTTTTGAAAGGTAAAAGAAATATACTATAAATAATGGAAATAAATGTATAAAATACATATTGGCATTCCGCTGGAACAATATAATAGGAATCACAGTTTATAAAGGATTTCCAAACCCAATATGGAAGTTGGAACAATCCATGATATCTGAAAATAACACATAACAAATCATAAATTAAACAAATCCAAATGAATTATCCCAACAAATGCAAGAGCAGCTGCCAACAAAGCACAAATGACCTTGACTTAAGAAGTTCAAAATTTTTATTTTAGGGATAAAATTGTATGTATATATATAAATATATATTTTATTTCATTAAATGGGTACTTTACGGGTACCCTATATGTATCGGGTACTGGGTACTCTATGAGTATAAACGGATATCAGGTATCGGATACCCTACAGACAAATCTCAAACTCATCCCAAACCTGCATGGGTATTAAATTTCAATCCCAAACCCGTTTCAATCCCATTAAAGTATTTACCAACAGATTTTTATCAAGTTCGATCGAGTCGGGTACTCTTGTGTACCCGTCCCATTGATATCGCTAGAGTTACAAAAGTTAAAAAAAATTAATAAAAAGTATCGTTTCGTAATTTGTATAATAAATAAAAACTTAGAATTTCTTTTATAAAATTTTTGTATATTTTAGTAAAATTTAAAACCTCAAAGAGCGTATTTCAGAATAAGTCGCTGTAATTCAGCCAAAAAGTAATTACTAGAGAAAAGAGGACAAAATTTTGACAACTGTGATTTCTCCTCATCCACGTCCCATGATAATTACTGTAAAGTTAGCACAGTTAGTACTTTGTATACCAATTTAATTTTGAAAGCAGAAGTTCCATTTTTTGCCTTGGATTCATATGTACAACACTAATAGGGATGGAATCGGACCAGTTTTAACTTAATCAAATTCGGTTTGGGCTCGAGTTCGATTCGTATTTTTATATAAACTCAATTTAACTCATGAATAATTCGATTAAACCAAAACGATGTTATTTTAATTTAAAATATAACAACTAAAGTATTTAAAAAATATATAATAAAAATATTATTAAATATATATATATATATATATATATATATTATTTCAATGTACTTGCTCGTGAGCTTTCGTGTCGAACTTTTCTAGATTTGAGATTGAGCTCGAATCTAAATGAGACGTAAATTAAGTTCGATTTGAGCTCGTTCTAGTCATGAATTGAGCTCGAGACTAGTTTTTTTTGAGCTGAAATCGAATAGAACAAGAATAACTCGATTCGTTTTCACCCCTAACCACCGATGAAGAATTTCAAACCACAGATAAATAATCTTTCCAGGGTCATTAGTGATCATAAGTTTAAACCCAAAAATACATTATAAGACTCCCATAAGATATTAAATGGAGGCCCAAAGTCGTTTTAGAAAGAAAACTTTTTAAATCTCAATCTATTTAAAAATATTTCCTCAACTAAAGTAATTTTTTGTGAAATCAACTTTAGCAAAAATTCACAGTTAGTTAGTATTACACGCACTGATCCCTCAATATCTATATTAAAAAATTGTAAATTTGTGCAACAGCTAAATTTGAACTAAAACTTTAAATTTATTATTAGTTTAACAAGGCAGAAAGGTTAGCCTACCAACCTTATAGCTCTTATTACGTCCAAAATGTTATGAACTTGTGACCTTTTGAATTTTTATAGTGTCTATTTGGAGTGTCGATCTTTGACCAAAATAAAAAATAGGTAAATTTTATATTATTAGGTGCTTGATATGTTTTTCAAAAAATATAAAAAAATTGATAAAATTAGGAAAAAATTAGATAAAATTTGTAAAAGTTGGAGAAAATTAAAAATTTTTGATGTAAAAAAAGTTGGAGCAAATTAAAAAAAAAATTTGAAGGAACTTGGCCAAATTTGATACTCTAAATGCACCTATAGTAGTGCTACGTAACCAAAAAATTTCTCGAAAAAATGTTATCAAGAATGATATAGCAAATTTAGAGTCCATTACTTACAAAAAATAATTCATTGGAATTTTATTTTATTGCACATATATTATTATTACATTATTCCAATTGAAATTTTAATGAAAAGTTTTGGTGGTGAGGCATTTTTCAGATATTTAATTTATCATATATTTAAAGTGTTGATAGTGAACCGCTTGCGGATCAAATGATTGTGGCAAAAGTTAATGTTGTATTCTTCACTTGTCTAAACAAAATCTCTTTGTTTCTTACAAAAAAAAAATAATGCACATGCACTCTGTTGACTGATATGTCTTTGGAAAAAGGAAGGAAGAAAGAGAAAAAGAAGAGAACCAAAGTCTAAAAATTCACAGGTTAGGTGAGTATTCATTGTAATTCCAGAAATACCCAAAATCTTGAAAGCAATTTCAAATGATGCCATTGTCACGGGCTTTGTCTCCACCCATTGATGCTACAAGTTTTTATCATCCCCTAATAATGCAAATGGGAGAGTGATGGAGATAGAGGTTCACAAAAAGTTTCAGAAATTGAGATAGAGAGAGAGGTTCACATAATGCTCCAGAAAACTTTGCAACATAAAACAAAATGGATGGATGCTAAACGCGTTAGAACTCAGATGTTGGGTACATCACCAATCACTCGCCGCCATGTGCACATTTACGCGGCTTCACTGTGTTTACCCACTACTCCATCTCGGTGTATTCAATGACTCGGAAGAACTTCCAAAGCTTCCACCTTCCTTTTATTGTTCCTCTCTCTCTCTCTCTAAACGCAAACATAACGAATAAAGGAAAGCAAATCTAAAGGTGTATATATAATGAATTTTATGTATATATAAATTTTACATAATTTCATTCTATACTGGGATTAGTAAAATTTCCTTGTCCATGGCACAATAAAGGAAAGCAAATCTAGTTACTTTGCCAAATTCTCTAAATTTCTTACCCCCTTCCAAAATAGACAGCAAATCTTGATAGTGAAAAATCAAAAAGGAAAAGAAAATTTGTGTCAAGAAGTTCTTCACTCCAGGACCAGCTTCTAAAAGCATAGGCCCTGTTTTTAAAGGGCATACTCCGCCCAATACCTTCTCTCTCTCTGCCCCTAACAAAACAGTGAAGCTCTTTAGTATAAATTTCTGCCTCCAGCCCAACCAATCCTCCAACATTCTCACTCCCCTCCCCCTCCTCCTATCCCTGTCTCTCACTAAAAAAAAAATGCACAAACTTAAGCACATGAGTGCTCTGTTCTTCTCTTTCTTCTGCTTATTACTTTCATCTCTCATTGTAAGATTCACATTCTCTTTCTTACTTTCAATCCTTACATATTTGTCTCTCTCTAGACTTGTTGTGCAAAAACATAAATCTCAGTTGAATTTTATTTATATGTATGTGTTTGTGTGATTTATATGTTTTCATGAATCATCTACCAATGCAGGTGGGTGTGGCCGGAGCCGGCGAGGCAACGGCCGGGGGGAACCCATTCACGCCGAAGGCCTATCTGATTCGTTATTGGAAGAAAGAGATCTCCAACAACTTGCCAAAGCCGTGGTTCCTGCTAAACAAGGCCTCGCCATTGAGTGCTGTAGATTCGGCGACTTTCTCCAAACTCGCTGGCCAGAACGATCTCTCTGCCCATCTTCAAGGCTTCTGCTCCTCGGCGAACTTGGTCTGCTTCCCCGATTTATCGCCCAGCCTGGAAAAGCACGACAAAGACACAAACTTTGCCTCGTACCAGAACAAGAACTTTACCAATTACGGCACGAGTCGACCCGGCGGACTCGACTCGTTCAAGAACTACTCCGACGGCGTCAACCTTCCCGTCGACTCGTTCCGGAGGTACAGCCGCGACTCGGTCGGTCACGGGGATAAGTTCTCTAACTATGCCCCCGACGCCAACGTCGCCGACCAGAGCTTCAACACGTATGGCACGGCGGCAACCGGCGGTGCCGGCGAGTTCAAGAACTACAATCAAGCCGTCAATGTCCCCCACCTCCGGTTCACCTCCTATTCCGATGAAACCAACGGACGAAAGCAGACGTTCGCGACTTATACCAATGAGGCCAATGCAGGGGACCAATCGTTCGCGAGCTATGGAAAGAACGGGAACGGAGCTCCTAACGACTTCAGTAGCTACGGCAAGGACACAAACGTGATGGGCTCGACCTTCACTTCCTACGGAGAGACCGCCAATGGCGCGAGCGATACCTTCGCCTCGTATGGGTCCGACGGCAATGTACCACAGAACAATTTCAAGAGTTACGGTGACGGCGGTAATTCGGCCGTGGACACGTTCAAGAATTACAGAGATCGATCCAATGTCGGAGACGATTCGTTCCAATCATACGCGAAGAATTCGAACGCAGCCAAGGTCAATTTCGTGAACTATGGTCAATCCTTCAACGAAGGTACAGACAAGTTCAGCGGCTATGGCGCCGGGGCGAAGAGTCAATCTATTGGGTTCAAAATCTACGGAGTGAACAACACCTTTAAAGACTATACCAACAAAAAGAGTGTGTCCTTCGCCAGATACATTAACGATAGCTCTGCTAAATTGGCTTCAATTGCGGACGGTGGCCAAGCCGTAAATAGATGGGTGGAGCCGGGCAAATTCTTCAGGGAGAGCAAGCTGAAGACTGGGACTGTGATACCAATGCCGGACATTCGCGACAAAATGCCCAAGAGATCGTTTTTGCCCCGGTTGATTTCGTCGAAATTACCGTTTTCGACCTCGAAGCTCTCTGAGCTGAAGCAAATCTTCCACGCCGGTGACAATTCGAGCATGGAGACCATACTCACAGAGGCTTTGACCGAGTGCGAGAGGGCACCCAGTCGGGGCGAGACCAAACGGTGCGTGGGCTCGGCCGAGGACCTGATCGACTTCGCCATCTCCGTCTTGGGTCGCAATGTGGTGGTTCGGACCACCCAAAGTACGGCGGGGTCAAAGAAGGACGTGATGATCGGATCGGTCAACACAATCAACGGCGGCAGAGTGACGAAGTCGGTGTCTTGTCACCAGAGCCTGTTCCCTTTCCTCCTCTATTACTGCCACTCTGTTCCCAAGGTCCGGGTCTACGAAGCGGATCTGTTGGACCCGAAATCAGAGGCTAAGATCAACCACGGAGTTGCCATCTGTCACTTGGATACATCCGCTTGGAGCGCAGGTCATGGAGCATTCATAGCTCTGGGTTCGGGTCCGGGACAAATTGAGGTGTGTCACTGGATCTTTGAGAATGACATGACTTGGACTACTGCAGATTGAGTGCCCTCCAGACCAGACCCATTTTGTGAACTGGGTTCGAACTGGGTGGGTTGAAAACCTGACCCACCGGTTCGACCCCTGGCAAAACCCATTTAATTTACCCCCTTTCAGTTGCATTTCTGCTAAAGCTTAATGGCTGTTAAGTTTACACTTTGTCCAGAATCTAATTATTAAGTTTCTAAATAACATTTGTCCATACCTGTCGCAGTTGGCTTTCTATTTATAGGTGCTCAATTAATACAGTTGTGTCTATTGCTAAGGCCTGTTTGGTAGGTAAAAAATAGAGGAAAACGTACAATAAAAGTAAAAGTGTGATATAAAAGTGATATGTGAAAATTTTGATTGGAGAAAAGTAAAAAAAAAATTAGCTAAAGTTAGTGATTTTTGGTGAGTTTTGATTTGGCCAAATAGACCCTAAATTTGGAAAGGAAAAAATATGTAACTATAATATGGGTATTCAAACAAGATTCAAATTCAAAGTTGAGAAAAGCTACGCACACTCGTGGTCCAAATTACGCGTATAGTTGTAGGTACTTTCGGTGGAGCTATATTAATCCCAAAGTAGTTACAACTGCTTGAATAATTTGTTTTGGATTAAATTGGTGCTATAAATTTTAAATTTTATTTATTTATTTTTTTGAGCTACCATATTTATTTTTTTCTATACTTAAATTATATTTGAACCAGCGATGAATTTTAGGAGAAAATAAATTCACCAATCAATGTGTCAGGATAGCGAGAGGCAAATTCCAGTTAGATGTACTTTGAATTGTTTTTTATTCATTTATTCTTTTTAATGGGTATTTGAACTGTTATTTTGGGTGGTGCTATGCCGTGAGTCCAAATTACAACAACTTACATGAATAGTTTATTTTGGGTGGTTGTCGTGCCGCTACATGTTTGTTATTTTTAACATTGTTACGTTTGAGAAACAGAGAATAGGACGAGTACCATAAGATTGACAAGCGTAAAAACCAATCAGCATTCTGCTACAATATTGAGCAAGACACAATCAATATGTTTGCTATAGCATGTTTGGAGAAAAAAAAGCCATTCGCCAGCCTGTAGTTGGGCCACAGTCTTCTTTATTTCTTTTTATCTTTTCTTTTCTGTGTCAATTTGGAGCAACTATTTTTCATTTTTTAAATTTAATTCATATATATATATATATATACACACATATATATCAAAAAGTTTTTAGAAAAATCACGAATGATGTAATAATTGGGAGAAGAAGCAACCAAACGCGTCATTCTTTTGTGGCTAGTAAGTTGAAAGATTGGACATTGGGGTCGGATTCTAATGTCAAGACACAATCAATAATTTCGGCTCTTGCATCCGTATTTTTAATTAGTTATTAAATTTTAGTTACTTTATTTTATTTTCTTACATTTTTTGTCAGTTATTATATTATGTATGGGGTTTGTTTGAAGTTAAAAATACAAAACTTTACAAATCTCTATAAACATGAATTACGAGATTGTAAAATTTTAATTTTTTACTTATTACACAAAGAACGAGACACTTTTAAAATTTATATAAATTTATACAACTTCAATCACTCCATAATCGCTACTGAATATTATGTTATTTAAAATTATGTTGAAAAGAAAATAGGTAAATAATTAATTATTTGGATAATCTCTCTGTCCTAATAATTGTTTGGTTATTCTCTGTCATCATTCACTTTTAAGGCACTGAAAGAATGATCTACCAATATATGTTTATTCCACTTGGGGGGGGGGGGGGGAGGGAGAGGGAGAGAGAGGGCGTGGGGGGCTCGAGTGCACTAATCGCGCAAGTACTTATTATTATCACTTTTGACGGTGTATTCTTCATTTGAAAAATGGCTACAATCAATGAGTTGCTCCATCTGGTCTCCATGATGTGAAGGGAGAAACCTGAAAGCTAACCTGGATGTTCACCAATTTGTTCCCCTGCAAGATGGGAATGAGTAACGTTGTGAAAAAATATGATGCAATTAATTTAAAATAAAAATTCATCGGGGAGTTTTTTAATGACAAGAATGTCTCCCTTTTTTTTTTATTTGTAGGTAATGATAAGAATGTCACCGCTATTATAAATGCCATTGGTTTTATTTTGAAATGTTTTATTTATGAACTCATTGTCTATTCTTCTGGGGTCGGGGAGAAATCTGCAGCCGCTACTCCTGAGTGCGCACTTAGTGAAATCCGTCCCATAACCTTAGCCGGCAAAAAATCACGAGGAAGTAAACCAGCCTAGGTAAGTCCTGGCTGACCGGCTCAACCGAGAAGGTTGTTAGATGGCCCGTCACAATTAGAGGAATGACTACTCCCAAGAAGAATCGAAACCAGGACCTATTGGTCTTAGATCTTTCAGCCTGTCATCTGAACCAATTCGACTATCTTTTTCGGGGCTCTCATTATCTATTCTATTATGATACGATGTGATGTTGTGATCAAGCAAAACTTATTTGGTGATTGTGGAGTGATGTAGCATGCAGTAGTACAGTACGATATCTTCTGTAAGTTTGTTGAATTTTTGTACAACAATTACCAAGCGAGTAGCAACTATTACTAGAGCTAGAAACCACTAAGACAAATAAGGAAAGAAAAACTTTTTTTTTTAATTATCAATTCCAATAAAAATTGTTTTTTATTAGTACAAACTCCACGGTCTAAAAGTCTTTAAAAAAAAAAAAAAACATAACTCTTAACGGACTTTAATTGACAATAAATTAAAAAAATTACCGCAAGATGACAAAACTTAACTAGGTATAAGATTAGAAATTAGAAGAAAATCCAAGATTATTAAAACAAATAGTAAAGAAATTTGAATTTTCTATAAAAATTTATTACGCATAGAAAAATTTTCAAATAGAGGGTAAATTTGATGATTTGTCAACCCATATGATAAAATTTGCCCAAAAGTCTGCATAAGTCATAGTAAAAGCAATAAGTATTAATTAGAAGATTGTTTTTTGTCACCTAAATTGATGCAATTCCGAGTTTATCGCTACTCTCGTCAAACTATGTCAGAAATAAAAATTTTGTCCATTTTTTTCATCCCACTTCCCCAAATACTGTACTTCTAAGCTCATTGCATTGTTAAGATAGTGATCAATGAACTGTGATTTCTATTATTTTATATAATTGTAGTAGTTGATTTATGTAGATGCATTATACTGTATTTGATGCACATTGTACAAGTTGACAAAAATGGTAACTAGACATCTCTTTTGTTTTATATGAATTGACGATTAATTAAATTCTATTTTAGTTCAAATAATTTTTTATTTTTCAAGCCTTTTGTATTGGACATATAAATTTGGACGCGTGAAAAAAAAGGAATTAATCAAAATTATGTGAATTAATTATAAACTAATTATTCTAAAATAAAGAAGTTGGCTCCATTCCGCAACTCAATTTTCAACCAAAAACGGAAATTATCAAAAATTGCTTCTTGGATATTTGGTAAAATACTAATTTTTGTCACTTTTTTACTGAATTTCCGTAATTTATTCAATTAAAAGTTACTAAAAGTTGTCAAAAATTAACAAAATTTATTAAAAATTTTATCAAACATCTAATAGTTAAAAAAAAATTACTAAGAATTACTAATTATTTCACAAAACACACTGAAAATGACAAAGAAGATATCAAAAGTTAATCATTAAATTTTAGACTCCCAAACAATACCTTAATAAAGTGATCTTTTACCATATAAACACCACTGTCACCTCATAACAAGATAATTTCGCCGTTAAAAGTTTCAATAATCAGCAAAATTTCATAAAATTAAGCGTCAAAGTTCCTGTACTAGCTAGCAATTGGGCTACGTGTTCTCTAACAATGTACAGCAAAGGAAAATGGGGGAAAGGGATTCTCATTGCTTTTTTTAACTGGCAATGAAGTGGATTGACAACGAACATGACCATAATTAGAGTGAATGCGTTTTCAAGGAATCCCATGGAAAATGAAGATTCTTCAAGCTAGCATCTTGATTTATGGAACTTCGTTGGAAACGGGATAGCCGCTGCTTTCTAGTAAAAACAAACATCAATAAATAGATTTCCCTTTCTACCTTTTCCTACTAAAATAAATTGAAAATCATATTGCCGACAACCTCAGTCAAAATAGTATATGATGTTATCAAAGACTACTGTCAAATGGTTTGACAATTTGGCTTGTCGTATTTATGAAGTCAAATCCAACCGTTATGTATATATATATGTATATATGATTTTATATAATAGAGGTCACTGCTATGCTACAATTGGTAAGATGGCAAAAAAAGTTGAAGGAAAGGGAAACGAGAGATTTTCTTCCATCTTATGGTTGATTGTTATTATTGATTATATAATAGAGGTCACTCCTATGCTATAATAGGTAAGATGGCAAAAAAAAAGTTGGAGAAAAGAAAAATGAGATAGATTTTCTTTCATTTTATCATCATCCTCATCATCAAGTTGTTTAATTAAAAAAGATGAAACGAGTGGAAATATTTAGATATATGTGTATGCATGTATATTATAATTTAAATTTTGTGTAAAAATTATTTTAGAAGAAAAGGTGAAACCCATATTTTAAAATTTCACTACCATTCTTTCTCTGTCTTTCTCTCTTTATTTCTCCATTTTTACTCCCCCATTCCTTTCATTTTGGGAGGGGAAAGAGAAAAAAAAAAAAAAAAAAAACATGGGCCCCGTATTTATTTTTCCTCCATTTTTCTTCTTATTTTTCTTCCTTTCATTTTTAATTTCCTTCAAATCATTTAATAAAAAATCTTTTATTCCCTTCCCTTTTTCTTCACTCTTTTCGTTCCCTCCAATTTTTTTTTTTTTTCCAATCCAAACTTTATTTGGCTAAAAAACATATCATTCAGTTCTAATTTGGAATTAACATTTGTTAAACTTAACTAAATTCACATCTTAGTAATCAATTAAAATTGATGAAAGAAAGAATGTTTTCGTAAAAAATTAATAACTAAAAGTATACTTTTACCCATTGTTTTATTAAAATGATTTTTTCATTTTTAACAGAGTTGATAAAAAATTCATTAACAAATATGTCTCTATTTTTCTCAAAAAAATTTTTTGTGAAATTACTTATAAGTCTTTATGACACATAACATATGACAGAAATCTAATTAATTTTAATAAATTTTATTAACTTTTACTATATAAATTTAAATTATAAATGAATTATGTGTTAACTTTCAGATTAAAAAATAATTTTGTATTTTTAGATTATACTCAAGTGAAAAAATTTAATTGTACAGGAGTACATGTATGAGGGGCAGTAACTACACCTATATATAAACTATACAAGCCTAACCTAGCCCAGGATTGCATTCTCTCCACTAGAAAGTAAGCTTGGTTTGAGTATGTTAAAACAACTAACTTTTGTTTTCAAAATACAGGGAAAGCACAACTAAGCATAGGGACGTGACTCAACTGGATATATGGGAGAGGTCTCTTTTTCTATTTTCGTTCCTATTTTTGTTTAATAATCCTCACACAACTCTGTCTTCATTTGTTCGGAGATAAAATCCTTTTTTCTTCTCATCTCTGCCTAAATACAAGATTTTCTTTTCTCACCTCCTGTTTAAAAACAAAATTATTTATTTAATTAAAATAATATTATTTAAATATTCATAAAAAATAAAAAATAATGAAGTAGAAAATTCGTGAATCACGTCTAAGTCAGGTGGAACGCTCCTCCACTACGAATTGCCATAATCTGATATAGACACCGATGTGGTATCTATCAAAAGTTCTTCGATTCTTAAGTTAGCAGGAGGGAATTCTGTAATAATTTTGGCAAAATTTTGGTATAATAAAAAATTGTATACTTTGTGAAACTGGCGAAGTGTCCCTTATATTGACATTTATTCTAGAGAAATATTCTAATGGTAACTGATTATGGATGACATGATTTTTACAAAATAAATATTTAATTAATTACAATATGTACGGAGATTTATAACTGTCACGAGACTGGTTTGGATATATAAATTATAAGGAGATGACCCAATCTTAGTCCGACTGACCTGATCCTATCAAACGGGTCTTTTGGTATAATCGAGAATTGTTCCCATCAAAAAGTCTATATATTTTAAATCAAATAATATTATGTATATTACTACATAAATAAAATTAATATATAAATTAATATCTAAACGGATATAGAATGGAGTAAATAGTATTGTTCCCGTATTCATTCGAAAATTATTTAAAATTTTTATTTTCGTTGCCATTCTCTTGAAGAGTATTTTCTTCCTCTCTTTAAGCAAGATGAATGATATAGGTATCTGTTAAAAAGGGATATTCTTGCCATCCCTAACCGAGCATTAGGAAGCTGATAAGCTTCGAGTTTAAGCTGTAAATAAAGCATTAATTAAAGACACGTTAAGTGCTGTTGCTTTAAGGTTGCGTTTTGGAACCGTTATCTACTAATTAGCTTTTAATTATTTAATTATTTAATTTTTTTTAAAATAATTAAATTTATTTTTTATATTTTTATTTTTTAAAATCATGAAAAATAAAAATATCAAATTAACAAAAAAAATTAAAAAAATTAATTATTAAAAACTTAATTTTTTTTTTCTTCCCAAAACACTACCTCAGAAGGGAAAATACCATCTCCCATCACCACACTGTTTGTGGCCCGTTTAGGCCCCAGCTTGGTCACCTGCCCTATTAATTTAATAGTGTATTTCTTCCTTTTGGTGAATTGTCATTTCAATATATAGTTGATTAATGCCTGTGTATCAGACAAATATTTATCACGGATTAATTACATTAACACCCCTTAAATTATGCATATTTTTTAATTTATCCTCTTTATCTATCAAACTTAACACTTTGACTTCCTAATCTATTTAAAAAGGACTCTGTTTAAAATTTTCATTAAATTTTTATTTATTTATTATTTCTTGATTATCTCAATAAGTTTTTAATGTATTATTACTCACTTATTCAAATTTGAACTTATCACTAGAGATCGGGTTAGGTCAAATAAATTATTTAATTTTCTGTTATAAATTAAATAAATTATATTTTTTTTCTTATCTCATCTAAAAAAAATCGACCTGAAAATAAATTTAAATTATATACATTATTTTTTGGTATAAAAATATAGAATGAGCAAAACCTAATGAAAATCAAATAAATCAAATAAAACCTAATAACAATATTTTCATTTAATTTAGTTTTTTTTTAATTTAGATTTAGCTTAAATTTTTAAACAAAATTTGAGGACGCATTTTCTGTTATTTATCAAAAATTTTAAATATATATAATAAATATAGAATAAAGATAAAAATATTTATTATTAAGATTCGAGAATTGATTAAGTTAGATCATTTATTAAAATTAGGTTTGGGCAGTTTTTTTTTTTTTTTTCCCTTGGATGGGATAAGAGAAATTTTCAATTTATTTAATTTATAACAAGAAATCGAATGATTTATCTGATCTGATTCATGCAAATCTCTAGTTATAAGTTTCAAATTTGAATATATGAATCATGTTATAATTGAAAAATAATAAAGAAATAAAAAATAATTGACTTTTTTAAACTGAACCCCTTTAAATAAATGAAAGAGTTAAAATGTTAAAATTAATAGATGAAAAGTAAATAAAAAAAATTAAACAGTGTCAATGTAATTAATCTTATTTATCACATATATCAGCAACCATAAATATATATATATACACACGCATGAATTGTTTTTTTTTTTTTAATTGGTAAGCAGGATTATTGGGGTTGAAGCCAAACGAATAAGTGGATAATAGGACAGCTCACCAACTGATCTAGAGCGGCACTTGCATGAATTGTTGCTACAGTGAAACTTCGTAGACAAACAAATTAATGGTGCCGCGGTTGAAATACTGTGATTGAAGAGCAGCCCACCGTTTTGAGTCACAGGATATTGCTTTCATTACTTAGGTTACGAAGATTTATGAGCTCCGTTAAAAATGCTAAAAACGTTAAAAATTATTAAAAATTATTAAAAATTATTCACTTTCTATTTTATTAAACGAATAATGAATTTATAAGTTTTATCAAATTTTATAACTTTCGATTATTCCAAACACGCCCTAAATAAAACTGATAGAATGACATAAAAATTTTTGAATCTGTCACTTCTTTCATTTTAAGTCATAGAATATTACTTTGGTTATTTTAAGAAAAAAAATATTTTTACCAAAAAGATTTATCAAAGAAAAACGATATAATGATATGAAAATTTTTAAATATTTTACTTTGTCTCCATTTATTTTAGTTTAAAAATATCTTTCAAAAAATGTATTTACTCAAATTTTTTAAAATATAAGTAAAAGTGTTTTTTGAAAAAATAAATATACAATTGAAACGAATGAAGTGCAAGTGAGGGCATCTTTAAGATACAATCTAATTATAAAATTGTCGTTAACATAATATTTTGATAATTTTTTTTTTAGCAAATGATTATGACATAATAATACAATATCACTTTTTATCTTAAGTAGGAAGCAATTTGAGCTGTTACTCTCACAGTGGAATTATATTTGGAGTCATAGAAGTTGAAATGTAATGAAAATTTACATTCGAATGATGTAAAGAAAAAAAAATTATTCATTCGAATGTAAGTTTTCAGTTTAAAATATTTAAAAACTTACTAAAAAAAAGTTTTTGACCGTAGTTTGATCCGTTAAAACTAAAAAGTATTTAATATAAAATATATAGTATTCTAAAAATAAATTTAAAAAAATATTTAAATACGCATTTCTTAATTTTAAAATATTATATAAATAAAATTTAAATAACTTTAAAATAAATAAGTGATTAACAGGTAACCTATCCACTAACTTATTAATTTTAATAGATTAACGGTGAGTACACTAAAATTATATTAATTTAATTCTTTTTTTATATAAATTATACTTTTTTTATATTAATTTTGTTCTTGATGTATTTTTATTTTTACTTCTCTTCATTTTAAAAATATAATTTTACTCCCACTAGTTATAAATTTTCAATCTGCCGGAGATGATATATACACCAAATTTTTTTAATTGGGCCAGGCGACGTGGCACAAAAAACACGCACATATCTGTACGTATGTTGGTGTACAATGCCTGTAACATCACAACATTGGATACTCCTGGGTCACGTTCTGTTTTCTTTTAGAGGGTGTTTATGGGCACCTAATGCATTACATTGAAATGGTTATTTTATTATTATTATTATTATTATTATTATTATTATTATTATTATTTATTTTTTATTTTTTTATGGAGTGAAAAATAAAAAAATTTAATAATAAGAGTGATTGAAGCCTCATAATCTTAATGACTAGTTCAATTTGTAAAATTTCGAATTTATTTTTGAGTAATTATCAGTTCAAGTTTCTTGAGTGTTATTGGAAGATTTACGTAGTTATTAATATAAAATTACTGAAGAGATACAATATATATATATATATATATATGGGCCTGGATGAAAACTTTTAATGTCATGTTGCTGCTGCATGCACTTTATCAAACTTGCATATGTATTCAATTATCAAGGGCTTGATTGAGAAAATAAATGAGCAACATGAAGGGACAATTAATTAGTCCTAATCATCAATGTTGAAGAAGAACACAGTAACAAGTAACCCAGTTGGGAAAAAAAAAAAAAAAAAACCTTTTTATTTATTTTCTAGGTGATCAATTTATTCTAGAAACAAGGACCAATTGAGAATAATGGTCACGGACCACCTAATTAAATAATTGATGATATTAATTAATCTGGCGTTTTTAGTGCAAAACCCACCATGCATGATTATATTAAATGGGGGATATTAAAGGTTAAAAATACATATATATATATATATATATATACACACGCGCGCCAAGTTGTTTTCCATTGACCTGACTCATTCTATTTATTTAGTAACATGTTTAATAATTACACACAATTATTCTTTTCCTTTCAATATTTAAGCGTTTCTCCTGTTAAGGGGTATGATTTTTTTAAGCAATTTTGTCCACTCAAGAACGACGACACCATCAAATTAGGAACAGCTGACCAGCACTCAAGACTGTTCTATTGTACATATTTGAAAGATGCATCCATACTTTTCCTATTTCTTTTTTTTTTTTTTTCCCCTCTTTTGTTACATGCTTGTGTTTTATATCCAACAAGAATCAATAAGTGCGTGTATATATATATACATATATATACACACATGATTCTTATATTCAATCAAATCACTAGCTATCTTGAATTGAAGTTGAGTTTGGAAAAAAATAATAATAATAAATTGAGATAAAATGAGTTTGGAGTGAGATAAAATAGATAAATTGAGAGTTCGTAATACGTGCAGTAAAAGAAAAAAGTTGATGTGATATAAAGTTAACAAAGATTTATAGAATTTTTTAGAGTTTGTTTGCAAACCAAACGGAGCCTAGATTACTAATTTACTACTAAAAAGTTAATTTTTTTTGTGTTTGGGAAAAAAATTAATTTTTTAACTTTTTAATAATTTAATATTTTTATCCCTCAATTTTAAAAAAAATATAAAATATAAAGGATAAGTCTGAATTTTTGTCTGGAGAACCAACCAATTTCGTGCATAGATTAATTAAGGCCACTTATTTAAGCCGATTATAAATCACAGGGGTCAACTTCCGTTATCTTTTCTTTTGTATTTTATCGGTTGGTTTCTGCATTAATCTATTTCAAAACCCGACTGGAATTAAATTGATTTTTGACTTACTTTTCTACACAAAGTTTCATAATGCGGTTTCTTATATATTTTGATTTTTAGAAATATATATATATATAAATAATGAATAGCAATTAACTCTTTGGACAATTTTATTGGATTATAATATTTTTTCTATATTATTTTTATTTTTAGAATTCTATTTTTTTTTTAAGTATAACTATCTGTTCTGCTTCAGTAGGGTCAACAGAAATAAAGTGTGAATTTTTGTTTGCTATTGTAAGTAATAATAATAATAATAATAACCACTGTTAATGCGATTTTCTAGGTGGATATATATGGAATTAATCAACAGAATTTCAGCTCTAATTATTTGGATCAAATAAAATAAAACTTTATTTGCAAAATATCTCAAATCTTATGCACATTTTTTTTTTTTTTGGCGCACTTGCATGTGCTAAACATTAACACTCCGTTTGAAAATATTCATATCGTATAATTAATTTGATTTTAAAATAAAGAATTAATTTGATTTGATTTAATAAGTGAAATTGTGTTTGAAACAAATATTTGAATTTAAAATTGAATTTAATTGATTTTAAAAAATACAAAATTTGACCATATTAATAAAAAAAGAATACATGATAAATATAATATATAAGAGTAAATTTATTTATTTATATAGATAACTTAAGAAAATAATAAATTTTCTTCAATTCTATTTAGATTTCAAATGATCTAAAAATTCTAAAACTTAAGTTACAAAATAAAATTAAATCCAACTCATAAAATTTTATTTTAATTTCAAACATAAAAATTTGTGAGAATTTTTATCAAATGAAATTAAATTCCATTAAATCCACCATTCCAAACAGAGTGTAAGGGTGTCTTTGGAATGAGGATACGAAGATGATTAAGAAAAAAAAAAAAAAGGAAAGAGAAAAGTAAAAGTAAAAGGATAAATAAAATGAAAAGTAAATATAAAATCTCAAATGCATATACTTATTTAAATGGATTAAAAAATATATAAAATAAAAGATATTAATTAATGAGTGGATCTATTTGCACTCCACAATTAGATCTTTGCACTCTATTTTACATATCTACCCTCATTCTTCTAATAAGATATATTGTATAATTTTAATATTATAAATATTTTTTTTACAAGAATGAGAGTAATTGTGTAATTTTATTTAATAAAAAGGTAAAGTGGACTGTAAGAATGCATATATAGAATATAAATAGGCTCACTCCTAATTAATTTTTTTATTTATCATTCATAATTTCCCAAATGCCATACATTTTTCTTTATATTTTCTATCACAAATCAAACATGAGAATTGATTTTTAATCCCTATTTATTTTCTTTTCTATTGAAAAATCCTTAATCCAACAATATTGTACTTTGTAAAGAAGCCCATTTGAGTGTATATATATACGTCCCCAGAAGCAAGTCCACGGGCCACGAATGGAAGAAACTCACAACGCGGGCCTGTGGTTCAGTGGCCCGAAGAAGGTCCCAATGAACGGCAATTTAACACATAACTGACAATAAATAGTGTATTTAGAGTTGTATAAAAATGTATAAAATAAAATAAAATTGTAAAAGTAAATGTCTCGTAATTTGTATAGTGAGTGAAGAATTTAATTTTGTTATCTTGTAATTTATATTGTAGAGTTTTGTAAGATTTTTTTTTATTCGGTAGAGCTCCAAACGGAGCCAAATTTCACAATTCTCCCATATATTTTGATTGTTTACTTGGTCTAGTAAAAAAGAAAAAAAAGATTTCTTTGTCCATGGATCAACAAAAGGAAAGCTAATCTACTTTGCTAAATCCTCTCCTTCACCTAGCATATCTCGCACATAATCTTGGAAGTACATATATAGATATATATATATATATAATAGTATTGATCCATGCAATATATAAATTGTATAATATTTTTTAGGTAAAATATAATTTTAAATATATTATAAAATATTTTAATAAAGTTACATAATTTCATAAATAATTATTGAGTTTTTTTTATATTTTTATTTATGTTAATGTTAGTGAGTTAATAGAGTTAATCATAGTCAGTTTTTCATATAAATACTAAAAATTTATATTTTATCAATTTTGATCTAAAAAAATTAAAATTTATTTTAAAATATATATTAAATCACAAACTTACTTAATCAATCCGATCTTTTTTTTATTTGTTAATTTTATTTATCTCACACATAATCTTGAAAATACATACATATATATATATATATATATAAGAAAATCAACATCAAAAGCTCTTGAATTCTAGAACAAATACACTAATTTGAAACAGTTGAAAGGGAGAAGAAGTAAACTGAGAGTGAGTAAAGAGGTGAATTGTGAAAATATTAATTTTCCTTCATTCGGTTTTGCAAGAAAGGCCAAAAGAAAAAATGAGAAAAAATATATTTTTTTGTTGTTTGATTTCTAAATAAAAAGTAATAAAGGAAAAAAAAAATAGAACAGCTAATATAGTTAAAGGGAGGAAAGAGAGAGAAAAGAAAATGTGAATAAAAATAATTTTCTCTTCCTTACATCTTCTATTTCTTTTATCTCCTATTAATTTTGAAAATCAAATTTAGGCTTTTTCTGTTACATTTTTTTTTTATTTTGCTTTCAAAATTTTTAAAATGGCGGCACAAACATGTTTAATAAATGTTTATATATATATATATATATATATGCTTTTCCGAAAAAAAAAAAAAAACAACTATTCTCCAAAATAAAAATAGTGACCGCAAGAAAATTTTGTTTTCACTGGTTTACGTATCAATTCTTAGAATTTTCAAGTCTCTTTGCTCGCCTTAGATCTCCAATGTTATGCTTCCCCCTCTGTCGCACCAATTCTTCTTCTTCTTTTTCCTTTTTTTCTATTCTTCTCTCCAATACCTCCACATGAACAAATTTGTAATTCTCAGATATTCATGATCGCAACCCTCGCCTCCTATAAATAATACTCCTTTTTTATCTTATACACCCTTCATAAATCATCCCTCACAATTTTAGTTGCATCCAATCGAGGGGTTAATGTAAAATTTTAACACTATTTTTAAAATTTTGTTATAAATTTTTCGATTTTAATATACTGGTTGGAAGATTAAGATGCAGATGAATTTCAAACGATTCTAAATAGGACCCTTAACCACTTAATTATAAAAAAAATAAAAATCTAGCTATCAAAGCTTATTGAGTGATCCTTCTAAGACACCTATAAATTATATTTTTATGTCTTCATGGTAGGCCTTAGACAATGCATCATCCTTGAATGTCTCCTAAATTCATCCCAAATAGCCTTCCAAATCTATGTCCTCAAATACATGGACAAGTTTAGATAGAAGTTGTAAGTAGGCGTGAGTCTCTAATTCAAATTTGATCCAATAATATTATATCAGATTTGATCATTTTCATGAACATTTGGTGAATTCAACGGCTAATCAACCTAAATTTGTTATTTTTAAATAAAATATTTAAAAATTAACAGATTATGGGAAATAAAATCAATCATTTTGATTATTTTATTCTACTACATATACATACATACATACATATATATATATATATATATGAAGTATACACACATGAAAGATTATAATGTTTGATTTGTATATTAATACAGTATTGTCGGTGTGAGCAATATTGTCGACGAATTCAAGATTTAAGCAATAATGGATTCAACATTAAAAGTTAATGAAGTCAACGGAACAATCCTTCGCCTAAAGATGCATCCTTACAGTTGGGATTAAAGTATTTAAACAGAAATTAATTAGTCATATGAAAAAGTCAATTAAAATAATGTAATAATTGTAATATTATATATAATTAAATAACAATTGCGATTTCCAATCTCATCCATTTTTAGTATATTTTCATGCAATCAATATCACGAACACCAGAATCGCTTACTGATGTTTCTTCAGTCGGTCTCCACCACCGAAAGCAAATGCATCAATATGTGTGTATACATATATTTTTATTTTTATAAAATTAGAGTTAAAAAAAAAAACTTATTTTTTAAAATAAATTGGATCTAGAAATATGAATCAGATTTAAATCTTGTAGGATCCGACTCGATTATTTTTAAATTTAAATCGAATCTATTACTATTAAATCCAAATCAAATGTGAATCTGATAAGTAAAATCCGACCCATTGGTAAATGTATTCATAAGTTTGCGGGTCATGTCTACTGCTAAAAAAAATCCATAACATAGAATAAACCTAGAAAACCAAAACACAGGTGCCAATGTACTTATTCCATGGGTTATCTTTTTTGTTTTTTTAAGAGCTTCAAATTGACTCGTAAGAATAATTTGTCAAATAAAATTAAATAAAATTTTATTTGTCAAATTAAATTATTTTTTTTAAATCAAATCAATTATAAGAGAGAAATATTTTCAAACAAAATGTAAAAGATTTCAAGTTATAAATGCACTTATCCCCAACTATTATTCAAAACTAAGCAAATAACCCGTGCTCACAGTATTTCTTAACTAAAATTAAATATGCACACATTTGAAATTGAAATATATTAGCACATTTTTCCATTTTAAAAACTCAAAATAAATTCCTTTTTATTGTATTTTTTCCTTTAGAATAACTAAAACATAATTTGAAAACTATCAACTAAACATCTAATCCAAACTCGAAATCTAATATCATCATTATATATACAATTCAACCAAAAGATCAAAAAATCATCATTAATACCCAGAAACAAAATTTTTATCTTTCTCAAAACTAACTCTTCAGATATCATCATTAAAGTCGAAACAAAATTTTTATCTTTCTTGATACAACTCTTCAGACTATCATCATTAAATTTAAGTCAATGATCCTATTAGAATATGAAGTGATTCAAAGATTAAGTAGGAGTTTGAGAGGAATTAAAAACAAAAAAAAAATTGTATTTAACTCAAAGATTTGTAAAAATACAAAAATAAGACAGTGAATATAGAGAATGCCACACAAAATGTAGTAATAATTTTTATTAATTTTATAAAAATAACTTAAATTAAAAATATTATTAGTAATCATACATTGTGCTTTATAAAAAAACATAGTCAATCTTACCAATTTAAATTTAAAACTAGAATTTAGAAAAAAAAAAATCACTTCTCCCAAGGCAAATTTATTCAAATATTTGTAAAAAATAAAAAAAAAAAGTAAAATGATGAATGTAAAGAGTGCCGCATAGGATTTGATAATAAATTTTTAATTAGTTTTATAAAAATAGCTCAAATAAAAAATATTATTATTAATCATATGTCATTTATAAAATAAAATATAGTAAATGTGACTAATTTAAATTTAAAATTAGAATTTAAAAAAATAATTGCTTCTTGAACCTAATTAATATTTGATTGAACCTAATTAATATTTGATTTTTTATATACTTTTAAATTTTAAAAATACCAAGAGTCGTTATTATAAGAACAATAATCTAATTATTATTTAAGTTTTTTTATTTATGTTTTTTTAGTTCAACTCTGTTTTTTATCTACATTTTTAATTTAATTACAAATGTACGTAATTGAAATATATAAATTTCACAATCAGTGGGTCCCATTTTAAAACTTATGAACAAGTGTATTCCTTTTCAAAACCCCAAAAAAATGGGTCCCTCTTCAAAATGCATGAGTTTTTTTATATTTATTATTTATTAAAATAATATGCCACAATTCTAGGTGTTTTTATAGAAAAAAATGTGAAATTTTTGTATTTTAGTAATGTGGGACAACTGAAATATCGTAAATGTAAAATATCTCAACCATTCGTTAAAAATAAAACTCAATCTCAACTGCTGAATCTTAGTTTGTGAGAGAGACATTTAAAAAATCAACTTGATTTATTATATGGAAGATATAAATAGTCAACGTTACTGATTTAAATTTAAAATTAAAATTTATAAAAAACCCACTCTTCCTAAGTCTAATTTTATTCAAATATTTATAAAAATTAAAAAAAAAGTAGAATGATGAATATAAAGAGTGTGACATAGAATTTGATAACAATTTTTAATTGGTTTTATAAAAATAACTAAAATAAAAAATATTATTATAATCATACGTGTTTTATAAAATAAATAAATATAGTAAATGTGACTAATTTAAATTTAAAATTCAAATTTAGAAAAATAACTACTCCGTGTCTAATTAGTATTAGATTTTTTATAATTTTAAATTTTAAAAATAATAGGAATTGTTGTTATTAGAAAAATAACCTAATTATTATTTAAATTTTTTTATTTGTGTTTTTTCAATTCAACTCTATTTTTTATCTAAATTTTTAATTTAATTACTAAAGTAATTAAAATATATAAATTAACAATCAGATTAAATTTTAAGCAAGTGAGTCCTACTTAGGAACCTATGAGCAAGTAAATTCCTTTTTAGAACCCAAAAAAGTGGATACATTTAAAGAATCCATGAGTTTTTTACATCTATTATTTATTAAAATCATATGCCACAATTCTAGTGTTTTTATAAGTGAAAGAAAAGATGAAGTTATTGTATTTTAGCGATGTGAGACAACGAAACATTATGAATATAAAATATATCTCAACCTATTCATTGAAAATTGAAACTCAATTTAAATCATTGAATCTTAAGTTTATAGAAAAATATTTTAAAAAAATCATCATGTTTTATTATATAGATGTTCTAACCTCTGATATGGATAACTTTTGCATAGTAAAGTGGTATGAATGTTTTATCTTAACTAAATTGATTAGATTTAGTTTAGTAATAAATAAATGGAATACTTTTATTTTGACTTCTCTCTTTGATTGTTTTATATGATTTTTTCATTAAATTTTAATTTTAATTTTAATTTTATTTTTCCTAACTTTTAAGTATGTTATTTGTATTGATAAGAAACTTTACACATCTAAATTTTTTTAACATTTTTCAAGACAAATATTTTAAGTCGAAATTTTTTTTTTTACTTTAAACACTCAAATAATTTGATACAGCACTTGCATGTGACATTGAATCTGCAAGTAGACACTAGTTTATGTTGAAGAGGATATAACTGTCACCATCTAAAAATACAATTCAATAAAGAGTCCCTTCAATCTTTCTTCCACTCTGAATTATCCATCCCAATTCGAGAATAGGCTGCCTGAAAAGATCAATGAAGTTGTGTTAATAAGGAGTACGTGGAGTGACAAAAATAAGATAAAGTGATAAGATAATTTGAATAATTTGTAAGTGTTGGGACTTGTGACTCATACGGAGAGGAATCAAGTGCTACGAAGGAGGGGCGGAATGCGAAGCGAAGCAGAGTAGGAGTGAGGGAAGTGAGAAGTGAGGGAAGCAAAGCGACCGAGTGGAAAGGATATTTTGGGAATCAGACCATATAATCCTATTAGGATTAGAAATAGAGATGGTTATAAATATTCTCTATGTAATCCTGTTATCAATAAGAAAAGAACTCTTGCTCCTGCTCCCGTGGACGTACCCAGATTTTGAAGATACCCAGATTTTGGGGAACCATAAATCTGTGTGTTGATCTCTTTATTGTTTTCTTCCATATATCGTGTGTGTGTGTGTGAATCGATCAAACAGTAAGTTTATAATTCGTGTAATAAAGATAAAAAGTGAATAATTTTTTAAAAATTTTTAGAATTTTTCCAGTGATTTTACATTACACTAAACCCTGAATATATGGGTCGAATGGCTGCAAATGTCAAACCGTACAAGGAAATGTTGCTTTCTATGATGCCAACAGGACGAATAGTTGTAAGAAACTTTGAAAAATAAATGAAAGGTCTATTAAGGTGGCGTTTGAAGGATTCGATTTTCAGGTCAGGTCAATCTATTTTAACCGATTAGTATAAAGAAATTGACAAAAGTTTTTAAAAAAAAAAAAGAAAGGAAATTGTCACGGTCCATAAACTAAAAAGAGAAATTCACAACTGTTTTCAACGAATGCTTTTTGTTTTTCTCATTGATTACCTACAACAGGGACAAAGCTAAAGAGGCAGTTTGGTGTCGCTCCCCTGAGTTTTAAAAAATATCATTTATATATATAAATTTTTGATTGAATTAAAATAAATTTATAATATGGTTTAATTTTTTTAAAATTTTAAAAAATAGTTAATTTTGATAAAAAAAAATATCACTAGTAATACATATAAATTTTTGAGTTATAGATCAGTCTCATTAAAGTGTAGTTATTTTTTATTAATTATTATATATAATCTAAAATTTAAAAGTTCAACGGACAGTACTATATATATGTGTATAAATTTATTTTTTATTTATTAAATAAAATTTATAATATTAGTTATCTCAGGTTATTACAATATTCCACTTGTTAATACAAATGATACCTGTAATAAAAATATATTTGTGAGAAAATAATAAAAGAATATGTCGGCTCTTCGGGGTTTGATGAGTCTTAGGTTCCAGTGGATGGACGAATTTCTACTGGACTCTAAATAAGAGAAGTACGGTGCGTTTGTGTTTATATCTTTTCACCTGCATTTCAGCTTATTCAACTGACATGTTTGGTTGTAAATTGTGCTTTAAAAAAAATTTGTGTGTGCTGTTGTCTAGTGTTCCACTCTCTTATAGGTTATGTGAGCGATGACCCACACTTCGTCAGTCTAGGTCTCAACCCGATGGGCTGCAATAGGCTAGACTGTCTCACATCAAGACAGTTAGGGTGCGTGTGTGTGTTTATATCCCCTCACTTACATTTCAGCTTGTTAAGCTGAAATGTTGGGTCGTGGGTTGTGCTTTAAAAAAAAAAGTACAGTTAGACTACTTACACCACACTATTATCTTGTATCTTTCACCACTTATATTTTTGTCGTTAATTTTTAAATAGAAAACATTATCTTATGATTGTGATGATTTTAAACTAAATACACTGATCATTACGAATAATCACTAGTACAAATTACTCGAAGTGGTGACTTGTGCGGAATAATCATAGTATAACATTTTGGTTAAATACTATGGTAAAATACCGATTTTCTTAATAAAAAAAACAAAATATATAAAAAAAATTGAATTAATTACCCGAGAATGAATAGAGTAAAAGATCTTATCTCCCACAGTGGAGCAGGCAGCACTGACAACTTCACCACCTTCTTCCTCAATTACCCTGATAAATTCATGTAACATGAAATTCTTGTTCAACCCGGTAGTCAAATTCACCGCCAATGTCGAACCCATATCTCTCATCACCAGAACCGGCGACACCGAGCCAGTAGTTCTCTCCTCGTTAGAACTACCCTCATCAACGTTGGGCAGCAACAGCGCCTTCCTTCGCTTCAGTTCCTCTACATTTTGTCTCAGTTGCACCACGTAATTAGTAGCACGGTCCAGCATAGCTAACAATGGCAGTCTTTCCTGCAAAACAGCCCAATTAGTCTTGTATCCATCCATGCTCATATACATATAGAGAGAGAGAAAGAGAAAGAAGGGGTCGTGTACTTCTGAGTGTTGTTCAGAGATGAGAGAAGCAAGCCTTGAATTGAGATTTTTCATTTGTACTCTTCTGCTTTTTTCTACTGCATTTCTGTCGGGTTTAGGCGGCTGCATGATGTCTATTTGTTGTCTATGCATAACACGAACCGGAAGTTATACACACACACACACACACACACATATAGAGAGAGAGAGAGAGAGAGAGAGAGAAGAGGGGGGGTGAGAGGGAGAGTGTGTATATTCGTACACATTAGCATGGCTGGTCTAAGGATGGCGACCGGCTCCCTCGAGTAATTCTTCTTTGTCCTGTCTTATGATGGAACCTATTCTGTTTCGTTAAAATTAATAATATTTTATTATTTTATTTTTAAAACAAGACATAAACAGTGTATTCAAATTAATTGTTAATAAAAAATTAAAATATAAAAAATAAAATATCAATATATAAATTAAGAAAATAATAAAAAAATAATATTTGAACACAAACATTTTAATTTATCAATAAATTAAATAAAATTAATTAAAATATTTTTAAAATTTTAAACTTACTCAGAGTAAAATAGGAAAATATTATCTTATTCCGATTCTTTCTTAAAACTAATATATCGAATTATAACTTTAACATTATTAATGGTGTGTTTAGTAAAATGAAAAATATTTAAAATTTTAAAAAATTATTCACTTTTTATCTTATTGTACAAATTACGAACTCATAAATTATCTTAAATTATTTTATTTGGTCTGACTTTTTATCACTATAAACGTCTCCTAAAACAAACAAGACACATTCACTCTTCCTGTCATTAGAATTGGAATATGTAGGACTCGTCGAAAGATCGAGGAACGTAACCACAAGTCACTATGAAGACAACGTGAAACACTTGGATTTCTAGTCGTAGCTGAATTGCCGTGAGAATTATGTAATTGAGTTATACAATTCTTGTAATCACACTATAAGACAGACATGACATAAATATGACAATGCTATTTTCGGTAGCTGCATTGCCTGAAAGTTAATTCCTGCGATCACACTGTCCACATGGGCGGACGGGTCCATGGGGACCATTACTCTCATTGGTTTTAAGAAATTGCACATAAATTATTAATTTTGTTTCTTTTTATTTGTAAATTTTATTTTTATCTCATTATTATTAAACTTTTAACCTATTGATTTTTTACTTTTATTCTTATTTATTTCAAAAATATAATTTTATTCATTTTAAAAATTATTAATTATAAATTTTAAGTTCGCTTTTTACTACAAAAGTATACAATGAGTTGCTAATCACCGTTAATTGGCGCAAATGTGCGGTGTTAGGGAGCATTAAGTCAAAACCCGAATCAAATCTAATTAATTCAAAATTTTTAGTTTTTTTTTTTAATTGAATTCACTGAAACCAAAAAGAAAAAAATCTAAATTCTAAAAACTAAAATATGTTGTTAATTTCATTTTCCAATCGGTTCGATTTTAAGCTATTGATTATAGAAAAAAAAATACTAAGTTACCAAAGACCCAAATATGTACGTAGCTAGAATGAAACTAATGACATGCATTAACTACACCTTAATTACAAACATATTTTAAGTTTTCAAAATATAGGGCTCGTTTGGAACAAAAAAATAAAAAAAATTTTAAAAGTTTTCAAATCCTTCCAATTAAATTTTGCTACCTATTATTTTTATATCACATCAACTCTACCTTTTGCTTTCTTTTGATTTTTTTTTTTTTTTTTTTACTCTAAACGCCACCATAATTTAGTATAAAAAAATATAAACTTTGATTTTCCACTCGATTCAGTCATAAAAGTTTCTAAACAGGGCCACCAAAAACTGAAAATCCAGAAAAAAAAATTTGATTAATCGAAATTAACAAACTACTAATTATTTCCCCCACACCGCTTTCCTTTTATTTACAACCCTTTGCTTTGTATGGACTGCATACACGGGGGGTGTTTGAAAGTTAAAAAAACTCAATTTTTGAGATTGATGTGATGTAAAAATGATAGATGATAAATTTTAATTGGAGTGATTTAAAAATTTTTGAAATTTTTTAAATTTTTTTGAGTTTTTTTACTTCCAAACGGGATGATGTCTGTCAATTCTTCCTCTCTAATCATATATGTTCATTTGTACTTTTGTTGATAGATTGGTTAATTTATTTTATTTTATAAATTTGCAAGCGTATTTGATCACACTAAAATTTATCAAAAGTTATAAATTTTAACTAATTTAAATATTTTTCTTCAATCAAAATTTTTCATATATCACCTTAATATCACATTTTTTTATTTTTGTTATATTTTTCCCCTATTTTTTATCTACCAAATAGGCCCTATGTATAAACAAAATTACGTATCATATGAACAACATGTCCTTTCCTTTATTAGAGGTGTTTGGTTGGCAAAAAAATTAATTAAAAAGTACAATAAAAATAAAAAAATATGATATAAAAGTAATATGTAAAAAATTTTAATTAAAAAATAAAAATTAATTAAAATTAATAAATTTTAATAATTTTTAGTACTACCAAACATATCCTTAATCGTCAAAGATTCAAAGTACATAGTCTAGAAGAAGTGCGTGAACTTCAAGGGAGTGAAGGGCCAGTACATTTGTCGCTTATTTCAAGCGAAATGTTGGCGGTGCTTCATTCAGAACGACAGCGCTGCATGGGTACAATTGGTGTGTAGCACGCTAATTTTAGGTGTGTTTAATTTGTTAAAAATCACTGAAAGATTTTAAAATATTTTTAAAATTAAAAAAATTATTTATTTGTATCTCATTATATGAATTATAAACTCATAAATTATTTTATTTTATCTTTTTTTTTGTTACTCTAAATACATCTTTAAATTATAAAATAATAATGCCAATTTTTTTTTCATTAAAATATTTATTGCAATAATTATTTGTATTGTGTGTAATGATATTAAAAGTTGTTTCACATCGACTAATAAAAAAAATTAATTCTCATATATAAAAAGTTAATTTTTCCACATAAGAGATGAATTTTACTCTCCTTAACATTTAAATTTTAATGTATTGTTAGTTTCTTTCATAAATAATAATTACACATTATTTTATTAGAGAGAATCAAAATACTCTGATATTAATTTTTATCTTTTATATGAATGATATATCGGCATGCATATAAAACAGATTAACGGGAGAGATACTTAAATAGGGACGAGATTATGACGAGGCACTAGAAAACTATGGCCCCGAACCAAAAATCTTAACTTGGTCCATATATTTAACAATATGTATTACTGGCTGCGTTTAATGCCACAATAATTAACGAAAATCTCTATAAAATTTTATATATTATCGTCTTCTTAAAATTCAAAAAACGTTTAATATTTTACTAAAAAAAAATCGAAAATTAGAATTCGATTAATCAAATAGTAAAAATTTTTTCACCATTTTATCATGAACTCCTAAACTATCTAATGACACCTACTTTGATTATTTTTTGTAACGTTTTTAAAATCGTTCAAACGGATTGTAGAAATCGTTCTGACGGAATCGCGCGACCAACTTTCGTCCAAACGATTTTTACAATCTGTTTGGACGGATTGTAATGTAAAGAAGTCATAACCGCCTAAAATTTTGAATTCGTCTAAACAGAAATCCAGTCTATCAGAACGAAATCTCACTATTTATCTCTAAAAAACGTGGTTTGACATGTGTGTACTAAACGCAAAAAATTTCCCCGAATCACGATTTATCTCATTTTATTTCACTTTTTAGTGCGCCAAACGCAAGTCAATATAGAGCTGACACTTTCAGAGAGAGCTGTAGAACTTACTATTGAACACAATATACATAGGGTGCAGTTGAAGTAATAAACAGTAAGATAAAATGAGATAAAGTAAAATAAGTTGTAAGTTCATAATTCGTACAGTAAAATAAAAATTAAATAATTTTTTCAAAATTTTCTAATATTTTTTTACTCTTTTTTTTTTATTTTTTTGCCACTTCATGTCGAACCATAACGTGAATAGGGAGATCCAATATTTGAAAAACTAAAGAAATTCAAGTCAACCAATTGGATACAATTTAAACTAGCGTATCTATGGCGAATTCAACTTATTAATTTTTGCCACGTGGTTCGACTAGTTGTCCACTTTTCAACTCATGCATGTGTTTGCGCGATCAATTCAACAAAGCCTTGTTGAAAAATCTGGAAGCGGGGGCTAACATCACTGACGTTCGTTTGGAATTAGAAAAAATAAGGTAAAATATAATTTTTGGTTAATTTTTGGCACTTTTTGTTCTGAAAAGTAGTAAATTGTAGGAATGATTTTTTAAATTCGTTCTCACGGATTTAAAAAAATTCATAAAAAATAACAATAATAGTACTCATTTAAAACTTTCGATACAAAAAATATGATTGTATAAAAAATTTATACATTCGATTAACTTACTTTCAAGATTTTTTTATTTTTTTATCAAAATATTAAAATTTTTTAAAATTAATGATAACGGAAAAATTAGAAGGAGAAGAGGTTGTTGGAGATTTATCGAGTTTTTTAAAATTTTTTTTTATGCCAAACCGGACCGAGTGATGTTAGCACCCTGTCCGCCAACGCGGGCTGCACATTTTCATCTTTTATTATTATTATTATTATTATTATCCCTGTTTTGAGAGTGGCTTTAACTCGGAACTTCGGCTGAATTTGGGGGAGAAAAAAAAAAGTTAACCTTTTTCTTTTTAATTGGTTACTAACAAACTATTAAAAAGTTATTTTCTATTAAATTTAGAAAAAAAGTTAATTTTTTAGTAATTAATTTTTTAACTTTTTATTAGTTTGACATTTTTAATTTATTCTTAAATGTTTAAAAAAATTTAAAATATAAGAGATAAATTTAATTATTTTTAAAAAAATAAAAAAGGTAGCAGCCGGTAGCCAACCTACTAACCTTTTTTTCCAAACGCAATCCAAATGTTAATCAACCCAATAATTTTATTATTATTTTTTTTTGTAAAAATGTGGGTCAAGTAATAAAATATTTTTCAGTTATTAGGTAATATAATAATTATATTGAATATTAAAGTATTTAAAAATAAAATTTATTAATATAAATTAAAATACTATAAGAAAAATTCAGTTATCAATATAATTTTAAAATATTTTCAAAATATTTAAAAATAAAATTTATCAATATAATTTAAAATATTATTCTAAAAAATCAACTATTGTCACAATCAAAGTATTTACATATGTCTCATTAAACTCATATAAAAATATTTTCTATTATAAAAAATAAATTATACTAATAAATTACTTTTCTAAATTTTTTAATAGTTGTTACTTGAATTATAAAAAAAATAGATAATTAATATAAAAATTATTATAAAAACTAATTGTTAGCCTGTCTGAATACTTAAATTTATTCTTAAATAAAAAAAATTATGTCGACTACTTTTTTATGATAGAAATAAAAATATTTTAATAAGTTGATTGAATTGAATTTTTATTTAAAATGTAGACTATTGCGAATTGAATTTTTAAATATTTTAAAAATATTTAAAAATTATATTGATAACTGAATTTTTATTATAATATTTTAATTTATATTAATTAATTTTAATTTTAAATATTTTTAAAGTTCAATATAATTAATATATTATCCAATAACTCAAAAATATGTTCATTATTTGACCCACATTCTTACACTAAAAAATAAAATTGTTGGATTCTGTGTCTGGGTTAAAAAAAAAAAAACTAGTAGCTAACTTTTTGGTCTTTTACTAAAATGGTCAAATTTAGTCTCTTATACTTTAAATTTCTTTTAAATATTGAAGAGTAAAAATGTCAATTAACAAAAAATTAGAAAGTTAACTATTAAAAAATTAATTTTCTTTTTCCTCAAACACAAAAAATAATTTTTTAATAATTAATTAGTAGCTAACTAAAAAAATTAGCTTTTTTTTTTTTTTTCAAATTCAGCCGATTTCCGACTAAAACCACTCTAAAAAGAAAAAAAAAAGTTGAACATGTGCGGCGTGCTAACATCTATGTTACCCCCCCCGGGGGGAGGCGAAAAATCTATAGTTCCCCGTGCTTTTGGTCATGACACTTCATTGCGGCGACTTCATTGCGGCGGAGAGAGCCCAGAGCAATGAAGAAAAGAACCGAATTAAATTGTTTTTCATTATATATGTATATATATATATAAATATTGGTTGACATGAAGAGGGCAACATCACACACGTGAAACATGAAAACACTTTCAGAAGGTAATGCATCATTGACAGAATTTGATCCATTTTAAAAGAAATTATTTGTTCAATACGTCCATTATATTTGAATACAAATATGATGGTGCAATTAGAAATAATAAAAATAGAAATTAAGCGCGTTTCCACGTGCTAATTGAATTTTTGTGCGAAACTGCCAAACTAATAACTATTGTCCAGTTTTCACACGAAAACCAAGAAAATTGGTCACTGGGAACAGCCGTTTGGACATCCTAGTATTCGGATTGAGGGGTCTGAAGTTATTTTTAAACTTCAGGGGTCTAAAGTTATATCTCAGTCGTTCAATTAATATGACCTTGCAAAACTGCCAAACTAATAACTATTGTCCAGTTTTCACACGAAAACCAAGAAAATTGGTCACTGGGAACAGCCGTTTGGACGTCCTAGTATTCGGATTCTGGGGTTTGAAGTTATTTTTAAACTTCAGGAGCCTAAAGTTAAATCTCAGTCGCTCAATTAATATGACCTTGATCTGACTCTTTAATTTCAAAATTTATTTTTTACCATTAAATGGAGAAAAACAGTCAATTGAGAAAACATTAAATGATGAATTAAATGGAAGAAAGAGAAAATTTTAAATAATAAATTGAATGGAAGAAAGAAAAAATTTTAAATGATGAAAGAGAAAAGAAAAAAAAAAGAAAAACTAAACATAAATAAAGATAATAATTAAATATAAATAAATATATAGTAAAATTTTAATTATTTTTATGTTTTAAAAATAATTAAATTTATATTAAAGATAAATAAAAATATAGTAATTTTTTAATTATTTTATTTTTAAAGGTATATTGAAATTTATGTATATTAATTTAAAAGTTTAATTATTTATTTATCTTTAATTGTTATCTTTATTTAGTTGTTCAGTTGTAAATCTTAGTCTGACAAAAAATTTATTATATTTCTATTTATCTTTAATATAAATTAACATATTTTTAAAAAGTAAAAATAATTGAAATTTATTATTTTTTATTTATTTTTAGTTGTTATCTTTATTTGTCTTTATTTGCTATATTCTTACTATTACAAATCCAAAATAAATAATGACATAATTCAATTGTAAATCTTAGTCTAACAAAAAATTTATTATATTTTTATTTATCTTTAATATAAATTTACATATTTTTAAAAAGTATAAATAATTAAAATTTATTATTTTTATTTATCTTTTATTGTTATCTTTATTTGTTTTTTCTCATCATATTTTTACTGTTACAAATTCAAAATAAATAAGGATATAGCAACTAAAGATAGATAAAGATAGCAACTAAAAATAAATAAAAATAATAAATTTAATTATTTTTACTTTTAAAAATATGTTAATTTTTATTAAAGATAAATAGAGATATAATAATTTTTTTGTCAGACTAAGATTTACAACTGAACAACTAAATAAAGATAACAGCTACAGATAATAAATAATTAAAATTTTAAATTAATATACATAAATTTCAATATACCTTTAAAAATAAAATAATTAAAAAATTACTATATTTTTATTTATCTTTAATATAAATTTAATTATTTTTAAAAAATAAAAATAATTAAAATTTTACTATATCTTTATTTATATTTAATTATTATCTTTATTTATGTTTAATTTTTCTTTTTTTTCTTTTCTCTTTCATCATTTAAAATTTTCTCTTTCTTCCATTCAATTCATCATTTAATGTTTTCTCAATTGACTGTTCTATCCCACTTTAAAGGTGAAAAATGAATTTTAAATTGAAGGGTCAGATCAAGCTCATATTAATTGAGCGGCTGAGATTTAACTTTAGGACCTCTGAAGTTTAAAAGCAACTTCAGGACCCTCTCAATCCCTAGTATTCACTCGCCTATTGAATTTTATAAATTTTGACTTTTAATATTTAAATCATGTTACTTTATGTTCCTTACCCATTCACGATTAATTTTTGAAAATATATATCTTGGTTCTTAAAACATGGAAATGTTATGATTTATAATATATTAATATTATATTACATGATTTAGTATATAATATGTGCGGAACTAGGCTTGCACCATTCGGAATAAATTGCAATTGTTGATTTGACAAAGAGTCTCATATAATATTCTGTTGACGCGCTGAGAAACAGTCATATGTATAAGCAGGGATCAATTATTTTGAGGAAAAAATGATAACATGATATTTTATAAAATATCGGATGACCCCTGATCAATATATATGAATAGAGATTAATCGTTGGAGTTGAGACACTAATCTTGAATATTATTTTGATATGACTTTTTAGACTGCAGCTAGACCTTACATAAGTACAATAGATGCTTGAATAAGGGTGTTACACAATTTCGTAGCAAAATGGTTTGGGGGTGTGACATGGTTCCATTGAATTTTATATCGATAGGAGTGTGACACGATTCACCACTAGTGATATACATTAAGATACATGTTTTCCATTAACGTGAAATAATATGGTTGGTAAGCCTGCACACTTTGCTAAGTGTCATCCGTTCCATGATAAATTAGGGGTAAATGTAGATTAAAATGTGAATTAGCATTGCATTTCATTTTATCATTCTCTATTGTATAGGTGTAACACGGTTTCCATGAATCTTGCACCGGTGGAGATATAACACTGGTTCCCTACTAATGATATACATTGAGATATAAGTTTGCCATTAGCATGAAATAAAGTGGTTCGTAACCCTAGATGATTTGCAACATGTCACCATGTCCCTACGATAAGATTGGAGATAGATGTATATTAGAGTGTGCATTGACATTACATTTCATCATTCCATATTTATAAGATTGTATTAGTTATTATTATGAATTGAGATACTGAGTTTGTTAATTATAATAATGTCTAATATTCATAATATTGATTGTTGTATTGATGTCATGATATCTAATCACGATCATTTGTACAGGATCATCTAGTGCAATATAGTATCATACCCACTATATATAAGTATCTAAGAGGATTTGGCTACTAGATTTTAGTGATCTCACCCATTTGTGGGACAACATTTTCAAGGAGTAATTGTAGCAAATGTTGTTCTATATAGAAACGTGAATGCAAGTTTAATTCAACCATTAGGCTTATCGATTTACCCAACCTATGGATATTTTATTTCCTAGAGTTAATATTGTAATTATTTTAGATGTACCTACTGAGTGTAAAAGTTTTCTTCATTTAATGTTATATTAACTGAAATATTTTATTTTTACATGAGTTCGAGGGATATATTGGTAACTTCAAATTTTATTTATTTATTGAATATATTGACTCGAAACTTGACTTAATTATCGCACCGCATGACTAAATTTCTAAAATAAAATTTATTTCTTTTTACTTTATAGTCCTATTGATTAATGCATTGGTGACACTCCAGGCCTTTAAGTTGTGAGAATTTAGGATTCTAGGAGGTTGCAATGAAAATTCACTACAGGGCTGCTGTGATGAAATGAAGGGTCATAATTTAATCAAAGTGTATTTGATTGAATCAATAAATGCTAGTGAGATGAGTTAATAAATGCTATTTGATACAATCAATATACCTTGATTAAATCATAACCTTTTATTTCACCACTGTAACTCCTATAGTGGATTTTTTAGTGTAGCCCCCTAAAACCTGCGAATTTAAGATTAAGTGAGACGAGAAGAAAAAGAGTAGAGAGAGAGAGAGAGAGATGGCCGGTGTTAATTCGATCTCTACGTAAAGCTTTAGAGAATTTTATTATTAGTATAAAAAATTTACATCAAATTCACTAGAAGAAAAATAACAAAACGATCATAAATAGAAAATGATTATTAAAAATAGACCTATCAATGGAGTGGATTCAAATCAAATTTGTCAGATTCATATCTAATCCAAATCCAGTTATAATTGATCTGATCCAGATCCAAAAACAATTAGATCTAATTTGTAAAATTCAGTCCAGATTCACATACCCGATGGATCTAACCTATTTTAAAAAATATATTTTATTCTAAACTATTTATATATATATAACATATATGTACAAGTAGCAAAAAAAATTTTTGATAAACCATTATTGGTAAGATTAAGTGTAATATCCCAGATTTCTGTATTGATATAAATTGATAGTTTATAACACGTTTTGGGTGTGATAATATGTTATCTAAGTAATATTAGTCATTAGGGATGTCTTAAGATTGAGAATTTTGAAAATAATGAGCAAAATAACCCAAAAATTGATATTTTGGAACAGGAGAATGCAGGGGCGCCCCAGGTAGAGGGGCGGGCGCTTAGGTCCTCAGGGGGGCGCCTGGCCTATGTAGTAGTTGAACAGAATGACTTGGTTCTAGCTTGTACAATTGGGGCTTACTCTTATGGCCAGAATAAGGGGTAGAGGGAAGGTGTAGGGCACTGTAGTTTACTTGGGGAGTAAGATGGGAGGTTGTATATAGGTGTAGAAGAGAGGAGATAAGGAGAGTTTAGAGGTTGGAAGAAGGAAATCAGAGAGAGGAATGGAACGCAAGGAAGAACTAAAGAACTTGGTTTTGGTAAGTTACCTTAAGCTTAACCAAACTCAAATTAATCTTACAAGATTGGAATTAAGTACTCAATGAACACTTCTATATGGTTTGTTTGTTGTTTGGATCAAAAGGGAGAGGAGATTGATTAATTTAAAGTTGGAAGCCTAAAACTGGGTGTTCACTGCCTCTGTGTTCAAAGTTTGAGATAGGGATTTCTAGCCTCTTACTAGCATATATGAGATGTATTGAATTAAAAAAATGTTGTGATGATGGTTATTTGAGAATTTGGAAACATGAGGAAGGGATTCAAGTGGTATAATATAGGTGTATATATGTATGTATAGGTTGAAACTAAGATTTTTATTTTAATAGATTTAGTGAATTAAAACTTGTTTTGAATGACACCTTAGAGTCTTTTAGGCCTTAAACAACACAAGAAAATAAAGTTTTGGGTAATACATTAAATTTGGCTAAGTTTGGGACTTAAAACCATAAGTTTTAGTTCGAATCAGAATAAAGCAGCTTACTAAACATAGGGGGCACTTGGGGTCCCTATGAGGGCGCCGAGGGTGTTTCATCCAACCCTGGATATGTGGTGAAGACGCCCGGATCCCTCAAAAGGGCACCCAAACTCCTCTCGAAAGCTAAAACTTGAAATTTTAATGTTTACATTGTCATTTTATTGAACCCACAAGGCTTTAACTTGCTCATTTACTCAAGTAGAATTTATAAGTATAAGGACTTCGCTATAGAACGAGTTTTTGAGATAACAGATGAAGAGAAACTACAAAAAAACTAAACTTGCCCTCAAATGGGCACCCCAGTAGGTGCAGAGGGGTACCCCAACCCTTTATGAGAGCAGTCGAGTCCTCTATAAAGGCACCCCAGGTGCTCGAAAACCTTAATGTAGGCTTTTATGATGTAATTATTCATATTTGATAACTTGTCTTTAATATATGTTTCATATTGGCTCCATTTGGTTTGCAAACAAACAACAAAAAACTTTATAAATCTCTGTTAACTTTATATCATATCAACTTTTTTCTTTACTGCACGCATTACAAACTCTCAATTTATCTCAATTTATCTCATTTTTATCACTCTAAACCCACACATTGAGTTAAAAGGAGTTGAAAATATGTAAGGAAACGAGAAAATATTATAATATAATGATAGCATGTTATATAAGATGTTCTTTAATTGAATAAGAGGATAAAAAGAATATGATAAGGTTAATGGTAAGAAAAAGAGATAAATAAAAATATGGATAATAAATGTATAATATGATGATTAGATATTAAAATGAAGAGAAATTTGTGATTGATTATTTATAATAAATAGATTATAATCGGGTGTTTATAATAAAATGATCAAATGAGATATTAGTGGTGGAAATGTTTTGGTGGGAGATGTTTAAGAGATAAGATGAAGGATTTTGGATTATTGAAGAAATATGTAATTTCGTATTCATGGTTTTATCAATGATTTCATTATTATCGATTTATTATGATTATTGAGATATGATTGGTTGTTTATATTGAATGACATTGATTATTTGATCATGATAAGAATAACTTGATTATGATGAAAATAATATGATAATTAGATTTGGTATATATTGAGTTATTGTTGAATTTGATAATGAAAGTGAAAGAGAATAATAAGACGATATGTATTGATTGTAAATTATGATGATATGTTATAAATAAAATGATTAAGAATAAAAATAGAAAAAGATAAAAAGATAAGGTGATTGATGCCATGATACGGGGATGGAAAGTACCGAAAAATAAGAAGGGTACAAATATTACCCTAGGGTTGAAAGTCTCGAAACCTGCGCAGAAATTAGTGTTTATACTAGTAGGTTAGTAGCCTACAATATAATGTGTGATGTGACTAATCATAGTCCTTAACGATGATGTGTATTGTGACTAATCGTGGCCCTGTGGATAATTGTGGTCCCAAATGACGACATGTACTGTGACTAATCATATCCCTTAACGACGATGTATAATGTACCCACCTCGTGAATTTAAATAAAAATGAAAATTGTGGAAGTTAAACATTGATGATAATGCTAATAAAGATAATAAGTGGAATGAATGTTGAAATTTGTAATGATGATTGTAATGTGATGGTATGAAAAGATGTCTTTTACTTATTTGATTATGTTGAATCTTGCTATTTATGATTACTTATGATAAAGTTGAAGATGTTCATTTACTTGTAAACATATTGCATGTTTTTGTTTTACATATTATATATGCTTTTATGATATTACGTGAGCACAAGTGGATTAGTGCTCACATCCCTACAGATTTTGTTACAGGACTGGATCCTAAGGACTAGGTGGGCATTTGGTGGGATTAGAAGTGCATTAAGTTGTTGCAAGCATCGCATTTTCATTTTCTTAAGTTAGAATTATATTTGAGATTGTAATATTATTTTAATTTAGACATTTATTTGATTGGATTGTAAAAGTAATAAGGCCAATGTTTGAGTATGATGGTTATAGGATATGTTGGAGCATTATAGCCTGACTATAGCCGAGGCTTGGTTTAGATTATATTAAGTTATTATCTTGTGTGAATGTTGTTCCAAGGTAATGAATGGCTCTGATCAGGGTATAGTTAGTTAATGCATAATTTGTATGTTAAATCACTTATCCCTTAGGTCACGAGATCTGGGGCATAAAATTGAGAATTTAATATAGCTAGGTCAAATTTGTAAAAATTTTCAAAGTCGTGAGCCCCATTTGGTAAAGTATATTTACTATTTCTTAGTTTATGTTTACAGATTTTGAAAACTCGCCAAAAAAATATGTTGTTAAATTTGTTTATTTTATTGTTTTAAAAAAAATGAAAACTTAAAAAAACGCTAAACAAAAAAAAAAAATGTTTTCACTTTTATTTTTTTTTTCCGTTATAAACATTTGTTAATTTTAACATTTTGTTCATTTTTATTGTACCATATTAAAATGAATTATTTTATTCAAATATTTTATTAAACTAAAACTATTTTTAGTAAATAATAGAATTTAACTAATTTAGTTAATTATTAATTAATTAAATTAATATGAAATATATTCTATTAAATTATTTTTATTAAATAATATAATTAAATTATTTTAATAAATAATATAATTAAATTAACTAATTATTGATTTAATTAAACAATTTAACGTGGAATATATTTTATTAAATTATTTTTAATAAATAATATAATTAAATAAGTTAATATATTTTATTTTTACTGAATTAAAATCATCATTTTATAAAAATAAAAATATATATATTTTATTCCATATATATATATATATATATCTTATTCATTTTTACATAATCATGAATGCTAATGCTTAGGGAATTAACTAATTAATTTTATACATATAATTTGATATTCGTCAACGGTTTACCTTCAATTTAAATAAAAAAAACTAAAAAATTAATTACAAATAAAGGTATATTGAGAAAACCAAAGCATGTAACCAATACATGTTCTATACATATTTATTGTTAAAAATAAATTCTTTAGCAATAGAATAATTTAAATAAAATTTTATTTTAATTATTATATTTTGAAAAATTATTGTTAATTTAATTACAATGCAACTATATTAAAAATGAATGAGATAAGTAATCTTACATAATTAATATACAAATTAAGCAGTATAACTTTTTATGCATTTTTAACATATATATACATATATATATCTATGTATATATATATATAGTAGAGTAAAATAGTTAAAATGATTGATTTTATTCCACGTAAATTTTTTATTTTTAAAAATAATGAATCTGGCAGATTATTCTTATCCAGATCCATTAGTTCTTGAACCCAACTAATTTAGATTTTTCGAACGAATCACGTATTTAATTAAGCGAATCTGATTTAATATTATTAAATTTAGTTTAGAGCGAATTGACAAGCCTAGTTAAAGAGATCTTGAATTTAGTAAATTTAAAACTCAAAAAGGCAAAAAGTGCAAATTAACTTGGGATATTAGCTTTTTTTTTTCTAATTTCCTATTTTATTTATTTTATTTTATTTTTTTTTTGTGATAGAATTTTCTAAGGCAAGGCAGCACTAGACCTGTGCCTAAGTAAACTTCAGCCTCGTGAATCACTTTTCAAAATTTTTAAATTGAGCAGATTTAGATAAAATATTAGTAATTATCTGTGCCTAAAAACACAAAAATATAATTTGACATACAAATAATTCAAATTTAAATTTATAAAGCAAATTTACATGAAAAAATATAAAAATAATCTATAAAAATAAAAATTGTTAATGATAAGAAATTAAGGTATTCATATAGTATTTAATAAAAGTGTAAAATTTTATTATTTATTATAAATATTATTAATTTTTTTAAATATTAATTTTTAAACTCCATAAATTTGATGTGGATGAATTATTAGCCTCGTGTAGAGCTCATCCAAATTCTTTCCTTTTAAGGCCACGTTTCACATAATCCGGATTCCGGCCCCGCACTAGTACAGAATGCGAGTGAGTAATTGTATTTCTAGATGTAATGCCACGATTGGACGAGGGTAAACCCCCCTTCAAAATTTTTACCTCTTCATAATGGTGGGTTTCATTCCTTTACCATGATTTGGTAACACTTTTCTTCCCCCTTCCCCCCTCTCCATTTTCCCCCGGCGGGAGATAATTTTTGAACACCTTAGGGGCTAGCCAAAAATTATCCCCCTTTAAGTAGGAGATTTTTAACGTTTTTAACCATCGTTAATAGTATTGTTAACTTAATTAAAATAAATATAATGCTAGTAAAAAAATAATAGATAGGCCAACAAGTCAAAATAAATATAATTAAAAAAATTGGATAATAACCAACCATTCAAAAGTATATATTTAAAAAAAAAGTTTTTAAATAAATTTATAAAAAATTAAATTTTCAATAAAATAAATAATATAACTTCAAATTGTCCAAAAATAATTAAATAGAGTGAGTTTTGTAATTTAATATTTAATTTAATGGGTAACCAAGTTTGAGACACCATAAGGGCAAAAGAGTCATTTGACTTATTTTTCCATCATTTACCCTCTCTTATTTATAAAACATCCAAACCAAGTCAAAAATTATCTCCCTCCATAAACATCACATCAATGTAGGTCAACTCTCTAAAAATAATACCCCATCTTATCTTATACCTAAGCATAGCCATCTCGACCGACCCGTTCGTACCCTACCCGATCCCCGCCCCAAACAGGTAGGGGATTCGGGATTTTTTGGGGATCGAGTAGGGTACGAAGACATTTTTTAAAAAAATTCGGGGATCGGGTAGGGTACGGGTATGAGTTTGTCCCCGCCTCGTACCCTACCCTACCCGTTCCCTGACCCTACCAATATTCTCGTATATATATATATATATATATATATATATATATATATATATATATATATATATATAATTTTTTAGTGTGTTTGTTACGACAGGTTTCTCAGTAAGGTAGTAAATTGAGATTTTGAGTTTCTTTATCTATCTTTGTTTTCTAGTTTACAAAGAAACTATTAATTAAGATAGACCAACTGTGAATGTTTCTTTGTTTACTTTTCCTATTTTGAACCGTAGAATCTACTAATATGGTAAGAAAATAGAAACGTATTAATATGGTAGGAAAATAGAAACCTTATAAATGCTTTCTAATATATATATATATATATATATATATGTGGTATTTTTTGATTTTTTAAATATATATTAAGATTATACTCTATGTTCTTATAAGTCATATTTTAAAATTTTTGTATTTTTATATTTTTTTCAATTCAGGTACTCGTTTCCCCATAGGGATCCCCATTCCCTATTTGAGTCGGGAATGGGTGGTAAAAATAAATCCTCAATGGGGATCGGGTAGGGTATGGGATTGATTTTAGTTTGGGGATCAGGTATGGAGAATGCGTACATGTCCCCTACCCGCCCCATGCCCATCCCTACTTATGCCCTCTCTAAAACTTATTCCCCTGAAATTTTAGCGCCATCTAATCAGGCCCTAAGTGAAAAAAGAGTACCTCTTCCACAGCCTCACACTTGAAGACCCCTCTCTCTCTCTCTCTCTCTCTATATATATATATAGGAGAAAACTACATGATTCAACAAACAAGTTTCTTCAATCTTTCATGCACTCTTGAAGTTTCTACGCCCATTCTCGAATTTAAAGCCTGAAATGAACAATATGATGTAGTGTTTAATCAATGAATTCTTGTGAAAAAATAAATAAAAAAAATAAAGTGTCAAACTATCATTATTTGTAAGCATGGCGGAACCAGGATTTATAATAAATGAAGATAAAAATATAATTTTTCTAAGAAATGAAACAAAAGTGAAAAGAAAAAAATAATTAAAACAAAAGTTGGTAAAAGTTTTTATAAAAATTAACAAAAATTTATAAAAATTAGTGAAAGTTTGAAACGAAAATAACTGAAAGTTTGTAATTTTTTTTTTTTTTGGGTAAAATTTAACCATCCAAATTGCTCCTAATATTTTTATCACCCATGTTTTGGTTCGGGCCAAATTTAATTTTACCTACCAAAAAACGAATAGAATTGTGCTAATATAAGCCAATTTCATTTTGCATTTTAATTAATTGAGGGGTAATATACAAATTGACAAATCCAAAATTTAAAATAACAAAATATATTTGACAATAACAATCAAACGAATATGGAAAAGCAATCATAAAGTAGTTAGTATATTTAGAAAACAATGTAGTGATTATGTCACATTTTTAAATATTATTTGTATAAATTACATTACAACTTTTAATAGACTTAATTTTAATCTATTCACTGATTTTTTTCTGTAAATGAAGGATAATTTTCCCAACGAAGAAGTAATTGTAGATATGCCTTGGATGTAGTAAAAAAAAAGGCCTTGCCAAGATCCTCCGTCTTTATTTAGATCACAAGCAAAGCGAGCACTCAACTACCGGGCAATTATTAATTCATTCCGCCAATTCAAAAATCACCGCGACCTGACGCACCAGCAGGATATGACCGTTGTCATAACGTTCCGAAAAATCAAAATTTTAAAAACTCGGCTCCCCTTTTGCCGTTACCAACAATCTCGTCTCCGAACTGAACCTCTCTTCCTCTCTTCTCTTCGCCACGGATTCTCGGACTTATTTTCTAATCATGAAAATCAAATAGAAATGGGTCCTGAAAATTCAAATTTCTTCTTCTGATCGTAACTTCTCTCTTCATTCTTGATATTATTATTGGTCAAGATTGAAAATTGACGGATTTTTTTTGGCCCTTCCTTTAATGGGTTTCCTGTAACTTCTCTTGTTCTTGACTGAGCTCGCAATTTCACTGCTCAATTTGGGTGGTTTTCTAATTTCCTCTTTTTGTGACGATTTGAGTCAATGGCAACATTAGCACCAGGAGTTCTGCTGAAGCTTCTCGATGGGATGAAATCCGGAGTCAAACCCACAAGCGAGCACCGGAGCACTCTCTTACAGGTCACAGACATTGTCCCTGCCGATCTTGACGAGAAAAATCTATGGCCGAAGCATGGGTTCTATGTTAAAGTGTCGGATTCCTCGCACTCAATCTACGTAAGCTTGCCTTTTGAACAAGATGACCTTGTTTTCAGCAATAAAATGCAGTTAGGCCAGTTCATCTATGTCGAAAGGTTGGAGCCCGGATCGCCTGTTCCGGTCGTTAAGGGCGCAAAGCCCCTCCCCGGGCGGCACCCACTGGTGGGCACGCCGGAACCCTTAATGGGTTTGAGAGAAAAGGGGGAGAAAAATGGGCCAAAGTCCAATTCAAACCTCTCTACCCATAAGAGGGGTTCTTGGGGAACAGGGCAGAAGGGAATAGACTCCGCTTCAAATTCATCGCCTTTGGCTTTGAAGCCTGTTCCTTTGGATTTTGATCAGTGCACACCACTGAAGGAGAGGCCTAGTTCCGGGAGAATAGGGTTTAATCTTCCAGTTTCTCCGATGATCAGAGGGAGAGTTGTCAAGGATGGAAGCTCCGGTGGGGCTATTCGCTCTTCATTAGGTGGTGCCCTTTTGTCTAAAATGGCGGATTCGAAGGGCGGTGAAAGTCCTGCAATGGTTAGGAGAAGTTGTGTAACGCCATCCATGTCGAAGTTTCCCAGAAGCAAGAGTGTCTGTGAAAGAGAACCAAGGATCCCAAAAAGTCCCTTCAACACAGCTGTAGGTACATTTTTCTCTTTTCCATTTTTTTTTCCCCCAAAACTGCCTTATATTCTTGTCTCAAGAAAAAAATTTCCTGAGAAAAAAAACCAATACTTTTTTTTTTTTTTTTTTTATCTCAGGTGAAGAAGAGTTCGACTCCGCCACCAAGTTTGAGGAATCCAAGAGTGACAGCTTCTCTGAACATGGGTGGAGATGCCGAGAATCCCTCAGACTCAAAGGTGACCTCTTCACAGTTGGGGTCCCATCAATCTGGTAGTTCAACCCCCAGTGACAGCACAAGTCTGGCCATGAATTTACCTGGAAAGCTAAGCATGTTGGGCAAGGTGAATTAGATTCTAATGAGTTTCATGTTCACTTTTAGAACTATAAAAATGTTTATCATTGTTATTTAAATGAGTAATGCTATATGAGCAGCAGAATTCTTAATAATACAGAGTCTAAATTGCAGCATTTTGAACCTGTCATATTGAAAAATTAAACCCATTAAACTGTGCTTATATTACAAAAATGTCACTGTCATTCTAGTAGAAAAACAATTTCCTGTCTAAATTCATGGTTTATGCACAATAGGAAGCTGTGCAGCAGAGGGAAACAGCGCAAAAGATTGCCCTTCAAGCACTAAGGGATGCTTCAGCCACCGAAAATCTAGTCCGGTCCCTCAAGTACAAAACCTTTCCGTTAATTTTTTTTTTTTAATTCTAGATCTTTTGTTGAAGAGTTGTCGCTAAAAAAATCATTAATATGATTGATTGATTGCAGGAAGTTTTCGAACTTGAGCAAAACCGCAAGAGCAGACGCTCCAGCCGCCTGCTTTGATCAGTTTCTGGAGTTCCACAACCAAATTATGCAAGCAGTGGCCGAGATGGTGTCCATTCAAGCAGCCACAGCAACTAGTGAAATGGCTCAAACCCCAAACAAGAAACAGCCCCAAGACGACGACGAGGACTCTGTCCTACACGAACTTACCCACAACGCCATGGATCAATCAAACCCATCCAGAAGAAGAAATGCATTATACAAATCAATTGCGGCCTTCCCCGAAAAAAGTGAGCAGAGGACAATAATTCTTGGGAAGCACTTGAGATCGTCGACTGTTAATCAGAGAAAGGGAGGATCAACTCCGCTCGGCGGAAAGTTGTCGTCCTTTGAGGAGGGTACTAATTCTGAGAATGATGAAAACAAGAAACCGGCTTCTTGCTGCCCCAGCAGCCGCCTTGGCAATACAATCAAATTGGGCAAGCAGGTGGAAAGCGAAGCAGGAAACTGGTTTATGGACTTCCTTGAAAAAGCTCTGGATGCAGGTTTGAAGAAATCAA